>JAHSPW020000002.1:16647500-17107500 GCA_019985065.2 Arctostaphylos glauca | reverse complement strand
AGAAGAAAGAAGCTACAAAAATTGAAGACAGACTCATTCTCTATCAATAGAGAGTGGAGTCCTATCAATAGAGACTCTCTCTATCCATAGAAGAACTGCCTATTGATGCCTATCAATAGAGATAGAAGTTTAAAATCGGACAGTGCACTTCTCTATCGATAGAGAACCCCTTCTATCGATAGAAGGGCAATTTTTACTGAAGAAATAGACTTTCTTATCGATAGAGACTCACTCCTATCGATAGAAAGCTTAATCAAAGAAGACCAGAAGACTTCTCTATCGATAGAGACTTCTTCCTATCGATAGAAGGCTTGATAAATGAATACCAGAGGACTTCTCTATCGATAGAGAGATCCTCCTATCGATAGAGACCCAATTCCGACAGATTCTTGTGGGGCCGACTTTTACTCGAATTCTGGGCCAAAAAAGGGAATAAGAAGCTTCTTAAATTGTCATTGTGGAGGGTAAAATGGTACTTTCACCTAGGTTTGTTAGGATATTTTATTTTAGGTTGTTTCTTTGGCTAAAAGGGGGTCTCTCTCAACATTATTGTATTCACTTTTTATATATCAGATTTTAGAGAGAGTTGAGAGCTCTTCTTCCATTGTTATAGCTTAAAATTACTGTTCTTCATATTTCTTGTCTTGTTCTTCATTATTTCTTCAAATCTTGTCAAGTTCTCCTCTCTTAAGTGTTCTTCCCCTTTGAATCTTTGGATTCTCTTGGAAGCCCTTAAGTATTTCTGCCTTAAATACTGTTTTTATCGCTTTAATATCTGATTTCTTTTTAGTTTTACTCAGTTCTTCCTTATTGTCCTTAGATTAACTTGTTTTATTATGTTTTCTTTCAATTCCATTATGTTTATGTCAAAGCATGAGTAGTTAATTTAGTGTGGGTTAAGTCTAAATGTGAGGTTTGTTCAAAAATCATGTTGGTCTCTATCTTCTCCAAATTTTAATGCCATTGATGGATCTTTCTAAGCTTTTTCTTTTGAAATAAAAATGAAGTGTTAAGTCCTTGATTAGATATAGCCATCCTTAGAGTTGGTATATCTAATACTTGGATCGATGTCCTTCATCTTTTAATCCTATTTTCCTTAAAACTTGAAAGATCCGTCAAAACTATTTTTAGAATTAAAATCCTTGTTTTCATCGAAGAAAATTCCGATCGAACACCCGGGACCGGGAGTTAGATTGAGTTATAAAAGAGAAGAGATAGACCAACGAAAGTTTCGAATAAACCAAACCTTAGGACTTAACCCCACTCTTTAATCCAATTTTAATCCTCATTTTAGTGATATAATTGCTTAACCGCACCAAACAAAACTTTGAGGTTGACGTCCGAAACGTCGAAAACACCAATTTGCGTATTCTCTGATTACAACGTTCTTTTCCCTGTGGATCGATACTCCGGACTATCCCTATACTCGTTTTTAAATATTTTGAGGATAAGTTCAGTTTTATGAAATTAAACCACTGACCACGAGGCCGGCACACCCCAACGACAAGCACTTTGCCGGTCCGGTCAAGTTTTTGGCGCCGTTGCCGGGGATTTGAATAGTTGATTTAGAGAAATCGCAGATTTTGCAAAGTGCAAGTTTCTTTGGCGAAAACCTTTAACCTACCCATATTGGTAAACCTAAGGTGTAACGCAAGCCAAAGGAACGTGCAATTCGCAAATTTTATTTTCTTTTTGAACTCACACTTAATTGTTAGGAGTTGTCTTTGGTGTATGAGTGTTTACACTCGACACGCTACGCATAGACTCATTCACACAAACAATCCCCCTAACACCACAATGGCTACCCAACCGGAGGTCAATAATGTCCCATTTGCACGAACCATGAGAGAATATTTATGGCCATCCAATTTCGAAATCCAGGGCTATTATTCTCAATGGCAGGAACCATTATGGTACCCACCTAACAATTCACCACAATATGCTTTCCAAAAACCTGTTGTAGATTTCAATGCATCTCAACCATCTAATGAGCAGAGTTTAGAGGACACATTGCAGATGTTCCTACAAGGGCATTCAAAAACTATTGAGCAAAATAGGCAAGCTTTTGGTGACATCCACTCCCAATTGACTAATTTGAACAATATCTTCAATGTTGAGAGGCAAAACGGGGATGATGATGAGTTCCGTGGTGTGAACCACATTGATACCTTAGACCAAGAACAAGAGAACTCTCATGTATTCCCCGATCCTCTTGAAATTGGTCTCACTGCTGAAGAGACCACATTTTTAGATTCACCTGAGCTCGAGTGCTTGTCCTCACTCGTAAATGACGAAGCTATGGGAATAGAAAGTTGGGTACCCATTGTTGACGAGTCACCTCCGGACAAACCGCAAACTTATTTGTCCATTGACCAATCTGTACCTTTAGAAATTCAGATTTTCTCTAAGCAAGTGGAAACCGATCCCCCTGATAATACTGAGTATTCTCTTGTTGTGATTCTACCCATTCAAACGAATCAACAGGAGAGTAAACTTTTGGGACTCTCAGACCAACATCAGCAGGTTATGAGTTGGCACCTTCGATTAGACCATTTTTCTCCACCCTTTACTGATCCAATTTTGGAAAGGAAATATGGTCATTCAGGCTACAATCTCATTGTGGTCTCTCTAGTAGACCAAGCACAGTCACATGTCCCTTATCCATTTGGGACTTTTCCCTTGAAAATTTTGATCCTTAGGAATCGATTGAGGAGTTGTGTGACCCTGTCTATGGGGGGTCCAATGCAGGCAATGTGGACCCCAATTCTTTGGGTCCGTGAGCTTTATTTGAAGTCTAGGAGACTATAAATCCATGGAGTATGTGATACCTCCAGTGTTTGCCGTGCTCGAACGGTATCCGACGGTCTGGTATAGCCACCTTGTCAAGCTACGTATGTAGTACCTTGAGGTTGGGTCTGACGGCAGGCGCGTGGACAATGAGAAATCTGTCTGAACCCTTTCGGCTTTAGTGTCAAGCTCCGTGGAGATTTCTTCAAAGCGGAGTGAAGGGGTAAGGAATTTGGGGGGACCCCCTCCAAAGGGAGTGGTAGCCTATTAGATGATGGCGCTGCTTCTCTAGATATTGTTGAACCCCACGCATACTGTCCTTCCAACAATAGGGAAACACAGTCTTTGACAAGGAAGAAAAGTAGTACTCGTGTCCTTCACGTGAAGAAGTTGGTGGATTTATTGCTTACTTTCATTTATTGTTCATTTTGGACTAACCTGCTAATGAAATTTTGTGTCCCATGTAGTCATGTTTGCTCTTAGTAGGTAGTTGGTGGTTCAGTCTTCGCAAGGTGTACACGCTACCACATCAGCCTTGGTAGTTTGGGTCTAAGTACGGGGTGATTGCGGCATTCAAGAGCCCAAAGTCATGGGTGTAGCTATGTGCTACGGTTGTTAGTCCAACAAAGCTCCGGCGATGATCCTATGTGACTAGCTATGGTCCACAAGTTGGAGCCAAAAGAGTACACCTTGGAAGCCCTCCCAATGACAAACGGTGCACGTGACGAGAAATCCTCAAACTTGGTCGAGGTATATGGTGGTTGACATTCCACCTCGCAGGTATGTTCGTCCCTCTTTTATGCTTAATGGTGCGTTGTCTTCTTGCATTGAGGACAATGTAATTTTCAAGTTGGGGGGAGGGGTTAGTCCAATTTTAGTGTTAATTGAGTCATTTTAGTCCCAATTTTTTTCAAATTTTGTTCCATTTCCCATGAAAGTAGAGTTGAAGCTTATGCTTGATAATTTGGATATGTGCAAGAGGCATGCATGCGATGTATTAGTCATTGAGAAACAAAGTCAATTCACACACATAAACATGAACTATTTGGAACACTTTGAGCTAAGTGTGTAATTGGGTGATTTGATCATATAGAGTGGAGATTTAATTTGAAAAGCATCCCGCACACTCTTTCGCACTCGATCTTCATATAAAATCCATGTCATGCTCATATCATGCTTAACATCTTGCATGCATCAATTTGGAATCCATTATGTACGGAGAAAAGGAAATTAGGCTATCTTTGCATGATTGAACCACACAAGTGTCCCATAATCCAAATTTTGAACCCAGTCCGAGTCATCCAATTTTCATGAAACAATTAGGAAACCGGATGTTGGGAGGTGTTATGAGGTGTTATAAGAGTGTTTTGATGGGGGATGGAAAGAAGACGTGTCAAAAAAGAAGAAGTTGGGCAAAAGAAGAAATTTCAGACAGTTCACTTCTCTATTGATAGAGGAGACTTTCCTATTGATAGAGAAAATGCAAAAGTTGGACAGTTCATTCTTCTATTGATAGAGACTACTTCTCTATCAATAGAGACTATTTCTCAATCCATAGAGAGATTGGTTTTCGAAAAGAAATTCTCAAATCGCATAAAACCAAATGATGTCCTTTCATTTTTCAAGCCCAACTCTCACTCTCCAGTTCAAAAAAAAAAAAAAAAAATTACAATTCCCTCTCTCTCCGACTCCGAAATCCTTCAAGGGAAAAATGTGAAAAATGATAAAGAAGATCTTTTGTCGGCTGATAGAGATCAAGAGATCACAGAAAGAGATCTTGAAGACACAGAAACAGATACTGAGGAGACAAAAGTTTACTATGGATCATGTGGCAGCGCAGATAGGGCGCCCGTACATCTCTGAAGATGAACCGGAAGAAGAGGAGAGTGAGACTGAAGAGGAAGTCAGTGATGATAGTGAGGAGGAGTCGGGAGAGGATGACATATGTGGAAGAAAGTGAGTAGAAGAAAAGGGGGACACAGTTAGAATAAGATCGAGTCTATGCTAGTTTTTCTCTTGTTAAGTGTCATTGAGTCTAGGAAGTTGTGTTTTTCTTTTCATGTTAGTCATCATGGTATTGTGCACCGGGTGCACGTTGACATTGTCAGGACACCGGCAAAGGGTAGATGACCAAGCCACATATCAGCCGGTGTCATGTCTTGTACTCAATTTTGCTATAAAAACCATGAATGTTATAAGCTTTTAAAGTCCTAATCGATTCTAATTACAATTTGGATTCTATCTTGATGCATGACCAAGTAGTTACATGTTTCTAGCACTTGGCATTCCTATATCACATTGCTATGTTCCATCAACGCATATAGAGTACTTTCATTGTGATTGCGCTTATTCCTTGAATGCATAACCACATCTTCGGTGTGTATATTCGCGCAAGTTAGGGATGCAAAGTTCAGGTCATGAAGTGCACAATTCGTTTTGAGGGCAAACTGAGAGATTTGGAATCAAGGCTCACTTTGATTAACATTGCTTAATAGATTTCCAAGCTCACTTGTTCCTTATAGTTCATGAATGGTTGTGCGTGTTTACATTGCTCATTCTTGCTAAATGCGCTGAGTACAAATGGAAAACTACGAAATCAAGCATGGTTGATAATTAGACTTGCATGGGAAATAAACTGTCTTTTCTGTTGTTAGTATGATGCGTTGCTAGGGACTAGCAACCTTCAAGTTGGGGGGTGTGATGAGCGCACTATATTGCATAATAACGTGGCTCAATATACTCAATTTGGCAATTATGCGTAGGCAAATGTATTTATTTAGTTAATATTGCACGCGTAGTTGTCTTTGTACCCTTTCAGGTTTTCGAGCACTAAAAGCATGTCCAAAGGCTTCATTACGACTAAAAGGCCTCGGGTCCATTTACGACATTGATAAAAGTGCAAATGGAAGGTTCGTGAATGATAAAAGAGAAGCCGGAACAAAAGAAGAAAGAAGCTACAAAAATTGAAGACAGACTCATTCTCTATCAATAGAGAGTGGAGTCCTATCAATAGAGACTCTCTCTATCCATAGAAGAACTGCCTATTGATGCCTATCAATAGAGACAGAAGTTTAAAATCGGACAGTGCACTTCTCTATCGATAGAGAACCCCTTCTATCGATAGAAGGGCAATTTTTACTGAAGAAATAGACTTTCCTATCGATAGAGACTCACTCCTATCGATAGAAAGCTTAATCAAAGAAGACCAGAAGACTTCTCTATCGATAGAGACTTCTTCCTATCGATAGAAGGCTTGATAAATGAATACCAGAGGACTTCTCTATCGATAGAGAGATCCTCCTATCGATAGAGACCCAATTCCGACAGATTCTTGTGGGGCCGACTTTTACTCGAATTCTGGGCCAAAAAAGGGAATAAGAAGCTTCTTAAATTGCCATTGTGGAGGGTAAAATGGTACTTTCACCTAGGTTTGTTAGGATATTTTATTTTAGGTTGTTTCTTTGGCTAAAGGGGGGTCTCTCTCAACATTATTGTATTCACTTTTTATATATCAGATTTTAGAGAGAGTTGAGAGCTCTTCTTCCATTGTTATAGCTTAAAATTACTGTTCTTCATATTTCTTGTCTTGTTCTTCATTATTTCTTCAAATCTTGTCAAGTTCTCCTCTCTTAAGTGTTCTTCCCCTTTGAATCTTTGGATTCTCTTGGAAGCCCTTAAGTATTTCTGCCTTAAATACTGTTTTTATCGCTTTAATATCTGATTTCTTTTTAGTTTTACTCAGTTCTTCCTTATTGTCCTTAGATTAACTTGTTTTATTATGTTTTCTTTCAATTCCATTATGTTTATGTCAAAGCATGAGTAGTTAATTTAGTGTGGGTTAAGTCTAAATGTGAGGTTTGTTCAAAAATCATGTTGGTCTCTATCTTCTCCAAATTTTAATACCATTGATGGATCTTTCTAAGCTTTTTCTTTTGAAATAAAAATGAAGTGTTAAGTCCTTGATTAGATATAGCCATCCTTAGAGTTGGTATATCTAATACTTGGATCGATGTCCTTCATCTTTTAATCCTATTTTCCTTAAAACTTGAAAGATCCGTCAAAACTATTTTTAGAATTAAAATCCTT
Source organism: Arctostaphylos glauca (assembly GCA_019985065.2). Lineage (NCBI taxonomy): Eukaryota > Viridiplantae > Streptophyta > Magnoliopsida > Ericales > Ericaceae > Arctostaphylos > Arctostaphylos glauca. Next base: position 17,100,627 of record JAHSPW020000002.1, on the reverse strand, counting down.
GTTTTCATCGAAGAAAATTCCGATCGAACACCCAGGACCGGGAGTTAGATTGAGTTATAAAAGAGAAGAGATAGACCAACGAAAGTTTCGAATAAACCAAACCTTAGGACTTAACCCCACTCTTTAATCCAGTTTTAATCCTCATTTTAGTGATATAATTGCTTAACCGCACCAAACAAAACTTTGAGGTTGACGTCCGAAACGTCGAAAACACCAATTTGCGTATTCTCTGATTACAACGTTCTTTTCCCTGTGGATCGATACTCCGGACTATCCCTATACTCGTTTTTAAATATTTTGAGGATAAGTTCAGTTTTATGAAATTAAACCACTGACCACGAGGCCGGCACACCCCAACGACAAGCACTTTGCCGGTCCGGTCAATTACATTCTGGAGGCATGTGACAAATACAAAATATCTAGATATTTCATAAGGGTTCTCTAAAACTCTTCTAGAAACTAGATTTTATTTCCTCCAAAAATATCTTCTTTTTTGGGCCTCTTGTATTGGGCTTGTCTTGGGCTTTATTTATTTTTCTTTGGGTCAAATCAAGTTTACACTTCAACATTTCTCACCCTAAACCTTCACTCTCTCCCTTCCTTCTCCTCCTTTCTCTCTCCCTCCAATCACTTCAGCTTCGTGAATGGCAGACTACGAAGGATTTGTCCGAATCCGTCAAGTCCGGCCTTGGATTTGCTCGATCCCACCATTATTTATTCAGTCAGGAAGAAGGAGACTTAACAAGCTATCGATTACAGGACATTTCTGAAGTTGAACCAAGACATTTGGGTTAACAAGCTGTTGATTACAGGTAGGTCAATTCCAGATTAATACTGCTGCCAACTTTTTCCACATTAATATTTATGATATTCATGCTATTGGTTGATTTCATCTTATACGGTTCACTTCGTGTTCAATACAATATGGTATGGTTGTTGGGTTACAAGATGGATGTGTTTGTGGGTGGTTCTTTGACCAAATTTTATGTTGATTATGGTTGTAGTGTTGATGCTCGTTACTTGTCCGATAAAATGACAGAGAGAGATGCTCACTTTTTCAGAAATTTTGTTCCTTCAATCAGTATTAACCTAGTCTATATCCTTTGGTTAGATTGCAGATGGCGATTGCCAATCCAAACCGAGAAAGTTCATACGCCACGAACAAAGTGCATAATCAAATATGAAAGTAGCAGTATTCATTGCTAGATTTTAGAGTTGCTATGAAGGTGTACCCGCAGCAACTTGGTGAAGACTGACCAATACTGCTGGAGAAAATATGTACAAATGTATTTGAAGAATGAAAAATGATGCGATGTGTGTGTATTAATGTGAAAGTTGTGTGTGTATTTTCAAGACTAGGAGTTAGTTAGAGAATCTCCTTGAGAAGCGGTTGTATATAAGGTTTGAAGCCTTTCATTTGTGCTGATTAAAAAACAGAGAGAGACCTTTTGGTATATGGAATACTCAGTTTTGTACACGACTTTTTCGAGAATGCCAGTATTTGTTCGCTGCTGCTGCCAGTAAATTAGAAATGGGCATTAGTTTTATTCCGTTAAGGCTGCACCATACATATGCTTTTCAAGCCTAGAGCTTTTCATGGTTTATTGTCATTGCCAAAGAAGAAAGGCTGCATATGATCATTTGAGCTCAAAAAAGAATGCAACAACTGAATTCAATTTAGAACAAGCAGAGGCTGCATATGATTGTGGTGATTCAATACCATCGAAATACTAAAATCTCATTCTATCTACAAACTGTACATTCATTACCAAGCAGTTGGACTTCCATTAACCACCATACTTGAATAACTACATGATGTTGTGCCAAGACAGCACACTAAAGACTACAAATTCGGAGATTTCGTACTACAGTAGTTCCAAAAAAAAAATTAATCGATGCGCCATGTTCATTCCCGTAAGTATTTTGCAGTTGTTCAACTTGTTCAGTCTAAACTTCAGTTATGGCAGCTCCATTTTTCCTCTACTGTGATCCATCATGCCATAAAAATATACATTTTCTCCTCAACAGTTTGGAGCTTTGCCTCAAAGCGCTGACCAAGGTCTCCTTTATGGAATGAAAATTGAATATGAGAAGAAGCCATGGCGACTTTACCCAGCAGTGCTTGAGAATAGCAGCTCGAATCTCAGCTATCTTAAAAGGAGGAGGATCACTTGTGTCAAATTCATCTTCATCAATGACGCTATGAACCCCATTAATGGCCTTTGCTTTCATAAGTCCGCCATCTTTATCTGCAGGGCAATATGAGAAGAAGCCAGTAGAATGGTTACAAACTGTCAAGGGCAAGAAATATGGTTATCAATAGAGGCAATTTTGGAGAATGATACTGCCCTTAACTCTAATATTTTACACTAGTTTTTATTCCATTTTTACTCTCAATTCGTTCTCTCTGAAAAACGACACAACCATAGAAACTATTTCAAGAGATCTCAGAGTGAAGTAATCGTGACTATATATTTGCGCATTGGAAAAAGAATTAGCAACTGACAGTGCAACATACATGGAAAAACTATGACTCATACATGCAAATGCAGTAATTCGGAAGTGTATGCATGTGTGGGTAACTCCATTGGAGATATCTTATTTCTCAAAGTATTGTAAAAAGAATCATGTATAGGCAGCATGCTTCATCATCAGAGACCAGTACTCAGACTACATAAGATGTAATACCAGGGGAAAAAATTGGCATCTAAACAGAATGGCGCATCTGAGGAGTCTAGAGAAATTAAAGTCAGTAACATGAAGTGCGCCGATGCAACTTTCATAAACCAACCAATAGTTTTCTCTTGCTTAACTTCTACATCAAATGCAATTTGAGTGCTCTGCATTACTATGCTATACCACGCCATAATTAACTCCGGATAAAAAAACATAAAAGGATGTTTACTCAGAGGATGCACATGCATGAGAGTATAGGTAATCTATACAAGGGAAAAAAACTGGTAATTGCACCAGAATACCCAACAGCAGAAGTTAGTTTAATGATATCGAACCTTGCATTACCCCAGAGCTTGCTTGCCAGAAGTTCGAAACCATGCTTGGATTTTCAAGCTTCTGTAACTTAAAAGTTTGACTTAACTTTTTTCGGTTGCACAGCCTTTCCGCAAAATATCCAAAAACATCCTTTCTTTTTTTGGCTACAGCCAAAAACCAATTAAGAAGCCTCTGAGAAAATGTATCACCAGAATAACAAGTGAAGACCTTGAGGAATTTAGTTAACGGAATGGAAAACAAAGAGCTACAGTACAAAAAAAGCGCACAGCTTTAGGATTCTTACTGCAACTGCCCCTAATTTTTAAATTGGGTAAGTAATTTTTAACAACTAGTTTCACAGAGAGAGAGGGAGAGAGAGAGAGAGAGAGAGAGAGCTACCAAAGATTGAATATTCTCCATGACTATGGCTATGTCTCCATCGCGTAGATTTTGGTCTGGTCGGGCCCCGGATATGGAGCCGGGTCGCGGCGGGCCGCGTGGTGGACGCCGGTGGTGGTGTGCTCCCCTTCTTCTTCCTCGTCTCTCTCTGTCTCACTCTAAACGCTGTTAAGGAAAGGAAATTGGGAAAAAAATCAGGGTCAAGTTAGGGCCCAAAACGACGTCGTTCTGAACCCTCCTAATCTTTTATGCGTTGCTTACAAAACCACGTCGTTTGTATGAGGTGCCACATCATTCATGTGCTGTTTGGGATGTGATTCATTAGAAATAGCAAAATTGAAAAAATCTCTCGTTCTCTCTCTTAATCTCTCGTTCTCTCTCCTGCATTTATATAGAAGATACGTTCCCCGTTAGAAGATACGCTAAGATACGTTTCACGCTGCACAATCGCTGTTCTGTTCACCCTGCGATCGCCCTATGCCCTGAGATCTTGTTCTCTCTCGCCCTGCAAAAAATCTCTCGTTCTCTCTCTCTCTCTGTCTCTCTCTCAATTACAAAATCTCTCGTTCTCTTTCCTGCATATATACAGAAGATACGCTTCGCGTATAGAAGATACGCTTCCCGCCGCACATCGCCGTTCTGGTCGCCTTGCGATCTCCTTATGCCCTCCCCTCTCCTGTGCACAAAATTTCTCGTTCTCTTTCACTCTCTCTCTTCTAATTACAAAATCTCTGTTCTCTTTCCCGCACATATGTAGAAGATACGCAAGAACTGAGTAAAAAAAAGCAAGAAATGAGGCAGAAACCAAGACAACGCGCAATCGATCCTCAATGCCTTTATCTGAGTAGGTTCTGAAGGTTAGTTTTCATATACACGGAATTATCCTTTATCTGAGAAGGTTATTGCAAGCTGCTTATCAAAGAATGCCTTTATCGGCAAAACCCTTCACTAGAAAGATGTTCTTTCCTGTAGGCGCACCTTCACCTTCTGGAAGATATCAAAAAATCTGAAGCTGGAGGCCTTCTACAAAATCAAACAATAGTTCAAAGGGTAACATGATGTACAACCTCTTTGCTAAACTTAAGGGTCGTCCTTCAGATGTTTGTGTACCATCTTCTCCATCCAATGTATTGTGCTTGAATATACTTGAACTGCTTGCTAATTATAAGGTGCCAGTTGAATCAATTCGAATAGTTGTTTTACTCTGCGTGAATGATGAATACTTTCTTATGACGACTAAACATTTGTCAGTTTTTTATGGCTTGTATTCTGTCACTTGTTGATTTTGAAGCCTTTTTTTGTGAAGAAGAAAATTCATCAATGAGATGGCATATTTTCCCAGGAAAAAATTGTACAAGCAGTTTAGTCCCATTGATGGCGTATTCATTTTGTTTTTTTTTTGTTTTCCACTTCCTTTGAAAAAGTTTGTCTGTTTCCAGGTTCTAATAATCTCCTTCAGTTCCTAATCAGTTGGAATATGTTTTTCTTCTTTTTTATTTTCTATTTTTTCTCCTGCCATTTCTCTTTCACTGGGTGATCTCATTGAATGTGATGAGCTTTCTTTCTTTTTCAATTTCACTCGTCTCCCCTACCTATAAGGACCAATGGCCTTGGAATATTAAAATCTACACTGATGACCAAGGAAAAAACAAAGGAGATGCAGCTTTGGCTTATGAAGATCCATCTGCAGCACATTGTGCTGGAGGTTTTTATAATGGTATGATCTGAAGTAGAATTTGTGAACTTCAGTAGAGGCTATAAACCTCTTGTTAGATTATATGCTTATCCTTGAATCTCCTTATCAGGTCATGACATCAGGGGATATAAAATTAGTGTCGTTATGGCAGAGAAGTCAGCTCCTAGGGCTCCTCCTGCATATGGCTCAGGGTAAACCCTCTTACCTTCATCCATGTGTTGTTTTATTTCTGTTGAGATATTTGCAAGCATGTTTTAGATCCTTTTGGTGATGTCGATGTTGCCATTGATCTAGTAGAATTAAATAAGGTTTGGCTGAACTTGCATTCTTGTAGTTTGTCATTGTTCGGAACTTGTAACCATTCAATTCCCACGGGCAACTGTATTTCATTTTTACCTTTTTGTTCTGATCTAGTTGCCTAATGTTTGAAAATTTCGCCTCTCAATTTATTTTACCTAGCTTAAGCTTGGTTCCTTTGTTCCAGATTTGGGTATCGTTTGCTTTTATTCTTGATGAGAAGGAATATTTTGCATTATACCAAGGGATCTGTATACTAACAACCTTGGGTGGTGCTTTATGATATGTTGTGCGTAACTATCACTACTACGCATCTTCCATATTCTGTAAAATGGAAATGTATTTATATTGCAGTTAATTAATCTTTGCAATTGGATTTTTTGAAGGGTGTAAGAAAAGACTTGTTCTATAGTTGCATCCTTTGTAGTGCATCATTTGTTGCTGTTTTTGACGATTTCTTGAAGAGAATGTGTGAAAGTGGTTTCTTATCAAAAAAAAAATGTGTGAAAGTGGTCTTAGATTATCGCATATCTAAGTGTTGTTCAACTGCTATTAACTTCTGTACCGAGTGATTTGAGGTTGAGGGTTGTTTTAGCAACTTTCTGAGGGTGGTTGTACTATATTGGACGTAGTAACTACCTGTAATGCATCCAAGTGAGCATGATTTTCTGATCGGAAATTGAGTGTGGGTTTGTTGCTGGAAGGAAATCATGGTAGGTATGAGTTACAATTCTATGAACAGTTGTTATCGTCTTCCAAATGTTGTCCATACATTTGTGATGTTATGTGGAAATTTTCATCCGAAAGTGCTGTGAACAGTGATATGCATATGCATTATTGATAACTTCGGTCGATTCGTCTATGATAGCATGAAAAGTGCTATTGCTGTTTTGTATTATTATGGAGGATATTTGCCTAAGTCCTGTCATCAGAAGCTGGCTGGTTCTTTGTTATTGTAAATCAATCATATATCTGCGGTTGTACATACACATTCTTAAGGTACCCACTTGTTAGCTTGCCCACGTGGGTTGCTGGGGATGAGTAGCATGGCAGTGCCTTTCTAGTTGAGGGAGGGGCAGATTTGCTCTTTCTGTCATTTTACAGTTTACACCTTGAGTGGATGGCATCATATTCTATGAGAAATCTATATAACAAAACAAGGCATGTTTTTCAAACTATCCCCTCACAAACTAACTTTTTGATAAAATGGAGGGTTGAGATTGAGTGAAAAATTAACACCAAAGGTCAGGATTGTTTCCCTAACTTTTCTTATCCCGCTCAAAAACATCACATCTCCACTTTACTCTCTCTCTCACCCTGTCAGCGTATTTTGAAATTGGGAATCGAAAATGCTACACACACACACCCTTTTAACACACCTTTTTTACACAACACCCAAAATGACGTCGTTTTGGGTGTGGACCAAATAAAAAATAAAAAAAAAAACAGAAAACCCAGAATTTCAATCGTTGAACCCCACCCCCACCCCCACCCCCACCCCCACCGTCCCACCCCCACCTCCACAACCGAGGGCCACTGCCATCATCTCCGTTCGCCGACGACCACCACCATCGTCGTTTGCCGACAAGCTTCGAAGACGGGTCTGATGGTGCGCGCGAGGCCGCGAACGGATAGGTCTCTCTCTCTCTCTCTCTGATCTCTGGTCTCTCTCTCTCTCTATGATCTCTGGTCTCTCTCTATGATCTCTGGTCTCTCTCTCTCTCTCTCTGATCTGGTCTCTCTCTCTTTGATCTCTCGTCTCTGGTCTCGCGGCTGGTGCTACGGGAGGAGGCGGAGAAGATGCAGGCGGCGGCGATGTTGCTGGAGTAGTGGATGGAGGCGGAGAAGTACTGAGTTGGCGGCCTTGCGCGCACCATCAGAGATCAGATCTCAAAGAGAGAGAGAGACCAGAGATCAGAGAGAGAGAGAGACCAGAGATCAGAGCGAGAGAGAGAGAGAGACCTATTCGTTCGCGGCCTCGCGCGCACCATCAGACCCGTCTTCGAAGCTTGTCGGCGAACGACGATGGTGGTGGTCGTCGACGAATGGAGATGATGGCAGTGGCCGTCGGTTGTGGAGGTGGAGGTGGGACGGTGGGGTGGGACGGTGGCGGTGGGGGTGGGGGTGGGGTTCAACGATTGAAATTCTGGGTTTTCTGTTTTTTTTTTTATTTGGTCCACACCCAAAACGACGTCGTTTTGGGTGTTGTGTAAAAAAGGTGTGTTAAAAAGGTGTGTGTGTAGCATTTTTGATATTGGGTTCAGATCTTCTTTTCAAATTGGTCACTCTGTAAGCTCTCTCTCCCTCTCTCTCGCCCATCATCTCTTTCGAAATCCCACCTTCATCAAATCAAATTGGAAGGATTATGACGGTGGAATCTCTCAATCTTTCTAAACCGCTTCCATGAGGTTTTTCCCTGAGTCGAGGGCTTGGTAGATTTCTGCATCGCTTGGATCTTTGCGCTCCTATAGCCAAACCGACTGGAGTTTCGGCTGAACATTCAAAAGAAACGTGCTCTTCCCTGTTTCTTCTTCTATTCGAATTGGCTAACGCGACGTGTGGTTTCGAGTCCCTCGCACACCTACAATGTGTGGAAGGAGTACTAGGTAACAAGCCCCACATTTGGTAACCAAGTTCAACTCTCTCTCGATCTTTCAAATTGGAGGCTTCGTTCACCGCTGCCGGCATTGGTATGTTTTTTCACCTGATTGGTGTACCTTTTTTTCACCTAATTTCAAGTCTTCAAATGGGTTCTTAAAGCTCGAAAGGTGTCTCTTAATTTGTTCCTACAAATAGATGTTATTTGAGCTTGCTATTTTTGTTCCTGCTACATTTCTCAACTGTCTATACTTATCAATAAGAAAAATCCAGCGCAATATCTACATGTTAAGTACCGATCTAATTTGGGGTTTAAATAGGACCTGCACTGAGTTTTCGGAGCCCAAAGCTAACCTGTAAAAAATATAGAACTATTCCATACGGCCATTACATTGTTAGAGAGAGATTATGGAGTTAAAATCTTGTAAAATGTACATTTTTAGAGAGAGAGATGATGGATGGAGGAAACCCACAAAATTCTCGGGGGAAATTAGTTACAAAATGTACATTAGGAATGACTGTCCTTTGGATCCAGTGATACTAGAATTGCTTGGTGATAAGATGAACGTGCCAACACTGTAAATTTTTTTCACAATAATTAAGCAGGCTACCTCTCGGTATATTATTTCTGTTTGTTTTCTAGGTATGATTATGGGAATGCATGGTCGTATGATTAGAGATCCTTTTAGGTAAGTTCCTTCAAATTTCTCTCATTTTTTTTTTTGTGTATTCATAATTACTTTTTACGTTAGCGTTGCTTTGATAATTTATGCAAATGTACCCTGGTTTAGATGAATGTAACATTTAAGACCAAATTTTTTTACTGCCCAAAGCTTCAAGCATATCTTGGTTCTTCGGGTTGAAAACAACAAATTTATACAAAAAATTTGGTTTACAAAATCTATTGTTTATTTCGGTTCTTTGGTTAGCATATAATGGTTTAGAAAATTTATTGTAAATTAGTTGCAAATATTCCATTTATCCTTTGTTGGAGGTCTTTAAGCTTGGGGCACAAATGTACTAAGTGAGTTGATTAGATTTGCTTGAGTTGTTTGGATTGAATTTTGTTTGGTATGCAATGTTGGAGTTTTCATCCATTAGACATTAGGATTGTATACTGTTTCATATGCAGTATTGGAGTTTTCATCTCTTAGTAATGGACTTCGCTATTAAGGCTCATCTCCTATTAATTGTTTTGTGATTTCTTTCTATCGAAAAATAAAGTAGCATGACACCGTTTTATTACTTGGGGCACCTCTGTTTACACTTTTTGCCTTACTTGGTGAACTCCACTTTGAAAACTTCATTATGTAATGTATTTACTTGAACATTCACAATGTGATTAATCTTCTATTTTGTGTCTCCAGATATCTCTTATCTTTTTATTTTGTGTGGATTATGTTTATTTGTAGATGGGATACTTCTAACTGGTATTTGAGCAATGTTTATGTTGATAGTTCACCCGTGCATGTCGACAATTGCGTACCAAGTGTTTAAATGAAGTTCCTTGCCACTTACAGTTTGAGAATTAAGAATGGAGAGTAAGGAGTTAAAAATTGCATGCCAAACACATGTAAGGTGGGAGTTCTTTGTGGTGAATTAAGAATTACCTACCAAGTGTTTGAGAAAATGCATAAGAGAACTTAGTGTCGTGGACAACAAATATTGTCGGGTTTGCATAAGATTGATAGGTTGATGTGTGTTTGGACCTCTACCATCGGATGAGAAACTTAAGGATAAAAAAGAGAGTATTTCACTTTGAATTATTCATTGATCCTATAGCACGTGGTCGTTCCCATCACATTAGTGTCTATGAATCTCACTTTGATTGGTGTTTTAATTCGATGTTCTAACCTTAAAAGTTCAAGTTTTTTTCCAGGTATTCTGATTTTGAACCATGAACACCGATGCGGTGACTTCCTGACATCGTAAGGTAATTTTAGTCAATTATATATTCTCTTTATAAGACAATCTTCAAGCAAGATGCCTGGACTATTTGAGTTCTATCATTTTCCAGTAGGAAGACTCCATATGCGAGAGCTCCGGTTTAGTACCGGGTTTTACTTTTCAATTTCGTTGAGAAGGCTTCATAGGTGCATTGAGATACTCGAACATATACTGTGATGACATGATACTTACAATAGTCATAAAATCCTGCATGTCTATCCCTTCACATACTAACTTTTTCATGAATTTAACGGTTTAGATAGAGTAGCAAATTTGATCCAAGGGTTAAGATTTGCTTGCCCTACTTTTTTATCCCGCCCATTCTAGATCTGCATTTTGGCGTTGGATTCTACCCGATTTTGAAAGGTAATACTCCAATTTGTGGCACCATACCAGTTTTCTTTACCTATTTTGGGAAGAAATGTGTTAATTTTAGTGGAATATTTTTTTTTGGCTTTGGACTTATCTCATCTATGTCTATTTTTTTCTTACGTAGAGGATTGAAATGGGATCGTCAAATATTAGAGACCTCTTGACTTCGTTTAGCCCGTCTTTGGACTTCTTCGCTATTAGTTCCGGCAATGGTCTAATTGAGGTACTATATTTATTTCTTTTGGTCATTACGGAAGCCGAGAAATCAAAATACAGATTTTAAAACAAAATAAGGTTTACTACTTTCGGTTATCCTCAAAGGATGTTTTTGGTGATTTTGAACCACAAAGCTTGGGCACAAGATTAACACTCAAATCTGTTTTCTTTATCCATGTTGGAAAGGTGTTAATTTCCAAATTATTTTTTTTTTTCCGTGCTTTTAGTTGTTTGATTTGGGTGCAAGATGTCTTACTTCATTACATGTTGTACAAAGAACGATTTTATAACACCCATATAGGACATGCACACGGCCATGGTTAAGACGTATATTGCCTAATTTCTTATTTTAAATGGTAAGAAGTATAGTGCTCCTCCATCAATTGATCACTAACTGTTCGATAAAAAGTCTCAACAAAAAAATTCAGTTTGATCGATAATTCTAAATCACCAATTAGCATTAAAGGAGGGTTATTCTAAGTATCCATGTCTTTACTATTGTATCTATTTCTTTGCTAATCTAATCATATTGTAATTTTTGGAGCATGATAACCTTTTGCTAGATGCAAGGTATGATCCCTTTTTCATGAATAGCTGAACATAGATGCAAGGTTGGTCTAACTCTCTTCGTTGCCCACTACTACCTAATGCTTAAATTTTGCATTCAAGTTTTAGCTCGCTTATTGAAGTAGTGAAACCTTTAAGCTTAACTAAACAATTTACACGTGGTGAAGAAAATAAAACAGAGATGGAATAATTGTCGAATCCTTATTGAATATTGCATTTTGAAGCCGACAAGGACAATGAACTCTTAATTAGGAGCCAAGGCCCAAACTATGCAAATGCCCTCCGCTTTGCAATATGCATACCATTAACATAAAATGTGAACTGTTGGTAGATTCCTGGGATCAATATGTTGGGCTTGAAACCAAGGAAAGTTTAACCTTTTGCTTGATTCAAGTTTTTTTTTTTGCCAGTTGAATGGTGACTTTAAGGTTTACAAAAGGAAAGTTTAATAGCAAAAATCATGTATAGCATTAGTTTTTCATTTAAACTTTAAAACGTTAAGCTGAGACATTTGGAATAACAAACAGTTTACAATTCTTATTTGGGCTATTGGTTTAGTTATTGAGAGAAATTCTTTTAGAGTCCCCGTAGTTATTTTGTATCATTTCATCTTCCTTTAATCACGAGTTTGATTAAATATTGGATTGCCTAATTTATATGCACAAGTGTGATGTCTCAACTGTGAGAAATACTCAAGTAATAATGCTATTCATGAACCACAGATTGAATCTTTGACGTTATGCCTTCCCATATTGTCCTCTATCGTCTGCCGCTCTCACTTTTTCTTTGCTTGCCTCAACACAACCATCTATCCTGGTGAGTTATAATCACTCTTCTTCTTTGTTGTTGCTCCCCAACTTTTTGAACAGGATTCTGTTAATGGGTTAAGTGTTATGTATGTGCTCTTGGATATGAGATTGTGATTATGAGATAGTTTGGTAAAATGGCCTCGATTTAGATGTCTTATTCTGCTTCTTATAAGGCATGTGGTCCTCATTTTGCATTATGCTTGATTGGTTTTATCTACTTCTATAATTAGTGATGCTCCTTTTCTATTCAAAACATTGACATAGCAGTAACATTTAAATTTAATTTGTTTTATTGTGTTCTATTTTTTCGGGATTGATATCGAAGATTCTACAGTTACAATGATCACAAGAGTTTCAAAAGAGTTATCTCAATACGTCGTTGCCAAACCCTTTTGTCTCAATGTACTGCTATTACTGGTATATCCCACACTGTAGAATTTTAGAAAGGGATGACATAACCTAAACTTTTAGGTATCTATTTATCAATTCAATTTCAAAGCATTTGAGATTCATTAGTCATATTCTCATGTCATTGTTGCATTAATATGTAATGTCACAAGTCAGGAGTTTTGCTTTGGTATGGAGATTTTTGGTTTTGTTTATGGTAATTATCATTTGTGTTGTATACAAGCAATGAAATTTCATGCATTGTGATTGAATAGTACGATTAGCAAAATGAAAGAGAGAGTAAAAAATCGTTTGGTTTTTCTCTATTTTTATAGTGGTTGATTGTAGTTTTGAATAAACAAAACAAAGTTTCATGCGTTGTGGCTTAATGAAAAATGTGAAGCAGAATGAATGAGATAATAGCAAAAAATAAAATAGTGTTTTCTCTGTGTTTATATTGGTTGTCACTTATTTTTTTATGAATAATTGTGAAATGAATTTGGACATACTTTGTTTTCATCACTTGATGTAAATTGCTTTGTAAATTTATTTTGCAAATGGACTTTTTGTGAAACTTATTTTAAAAAATGATGATGACACGAGGGAGACGACCGGGGCACAACACCACACAAGGGGGAAGTTGTATCCCCACGCCCTGCTATCTTGATGTTGCGTTCCTTTCAAAATATAATCAATAGAAATATGTACTGACTTTTATGTGTCATCTTTAGATTATTGTTTAATGGGCATGCTTTGGTATACTCATTTTGGTCGAGTGCAAGCCTACAATTTTTTTTTTTTTACTTTTCAATCAAGTGCCTTTAGGCACGGGCAATTGCTAGTATTATATAACGCAATGGAGACAGTGAAAAGATAAATGCTATTACGTGATACTTTTCTATTGTTGAATTGTTCATATAATAGGGGTGGTGGTGGTAGAGGTAGAGATGGCTATGGAGGTGGCGGAGACAGACGCAGATTCAATAACAGAGATGGCGGAGGTTCTGGTCCAGATAGAAATTATCACGGTGGCAACCGTTCTCGCCCTTACTGAAGTTCAGAGGAGCAATTTATGTACTAAAATTTGTGGTTGAAATGCTTTATTATACTCTGTTCACAGGGTTGTTCTCATACTGGAAGACAAAGAGGTAGGTTGTTCACTCACTCTGAGCAATGCCCTCTTTTTGCTTGTTGGCGCTACGTGTTGGACTTGTGGTGTGTTCATGCAAATTAATTGGAAGAACGTTGAACGGTTCTTTTAGGTTGTAACTGATAGTACATCTTCATTGCTTAAGAAATATCGTGCCTTGTGCTTTTTGAATGAAAAATATGATTCATATTGTTCTCCTTTCTTGTTTTCTTGAATTAAATGCCACTTTAGTTTGCTGATGCTTTTGAGCCTGATTGTAAAGAGGAGGAAAGCTCACCACTGATAACTTTGGTAGTTATTACTTTGCAGTGATTGAATGATTGATTGTTTTGATATTGTGTACGTGATATTGGATCAACGACTATCCCATTAAGGGTTGTAACCAAGATGGAAATGAAATGAATGAGCATAATGGACACACGTAGAAGTTAGTCTGAAAACATTTATTGAGCAGTCAAATTAGAACAATAATAGTTAGGTAGTGTTTAGCTCTCCGTGAAGCACCAGATCCATCTCAAATCTGTAATCATTTTCCCACTTTTTCTTGCCTTTGCAGTTTTGTCTAGAGCTTTTATAGCATTGTTGGCATTGTTATTTAATTGTTTTGGTTGTTTTGTTTGCTTGGATCTTTTTGGTAGATTGAAAAAGATATATCAAGTGCTTGTCTACTGAAGCTTCCGAAGTTCATAGATTCTACAGGCAGTTAATTGAATTGTTGGTGCAGAAGGATTTAGAAATTAGTGAGAAAAATGCTGCGATGAAGAGTTATCTTGACAAGATTGTATGTGGTATCTTCCTTTCCCCTTGCTTCTTGCTCTTACCCATTCATTTAATCGTATACCCACGCCTTTAACCGTGTTGCACATTGTTGAAGTAAGTTTTGATTAGTAGCAGTACTAACCCTTAGGACGCCAAGTAAAATTTCCTTCCATTCCTCGGCCGTAAATGGTTTTGAAACTTGGTATGTCATCTGTACTGACGAGGTTCAACAAGAAAATAGGGTTGAAGATTTTAATACAATCAAGGCAATGCTTGGATGTACAAAATTGTGGTGGTCACGTTTTCGTACTTGTTAAATGGGTAGCAAATATATTATAGTTGTTCAAACTATTTGCACATGCATCTACTTATGTAATCATAAATTTATTTACAAAAACTTGTGTAGCAAATATATTATAGTTGTTCAAACTATTTGCACATGCATCTACTTATGTAATCATAAATTTATTTACAAAAACTTGTTTACTTCCCTTTTCAAGTATATTCAGTTGTATTCTCTTTCATGTAGTGCCATCAGTTGATTGCTAATGCTTGCGTTGTTGCTCGCGTAAAGTATCTGCCATATGCTGATAAAAAAAATGGTATCTGTGATATAGAGCTAGGACCAGAAAAGGTTTCTATGTGCTTAATGCTAACATTCACTTGTCATGTTATTTTTCAAGTCAACTTGTTTGACAGTGCTGGCTTGATGGAAGCTCAACTGAACGAATTAGAGTTTGAGTTGGCATGCTCACATCTGTCTTGTACTCGTCTTTCACTGGTATTCTCCTTTCTTTGTTTCATTGCAGTAGTGTTTCTGCCCCCTTTCTTTTCTGGTCCCTACCCTTCTACTTTCTCCCTGAGAAACCCATTCGTCGTCTTTCTTAAATCAAACACGTAAAACAGAGGGTATTCAATTTGGTCTAGCGCTTCTATAGCATTTCCCACCCCAAAAAACCCTCGTCCGCCAAATCATTCAACTCTTCGCCTCCGACGGCCCAGTTCCTCTCTCTCTCTCTCTCTCTCTCTCTCTCTCTCTCTCTCTTTGTGCATTCTCTGTATGGAAGGATTTAGAGCAGGCATATGCATAACTCACATTCTCGGAATGGATATGGATACCATGTGCAATGCATTTTTAACATCTTTAGTTAGGTAAATTTCTGTTTTTATGTTACTGTACTTCTTTATATTTTGATGTTGATATTTGTATTACGTTCCTTTTTGCCTCTTTATATTTTAGTTAGTTGTGCACGTAATACTATCTGCATAGTAGCTTTGTGTAGCGTGAGACGTCTGTTAAGTTAACTTACTTATTCGACTATAGGTTTGGGTCTGCCATGTTGACCTTCGTTTTTCCGTGAGGTTGATTTTGCATAATAGCTAAAAAGAATCTGCAGTAGCATGTGAATGTATTTCTCATGTGTTTTTGATGCATAAGAACACGGATTTTGAGTAAAATGGTTTGCCTATGTTTCAAATATCCATTATGTGCACTATTAACATTTTTTTTCTGTATAATTATGGGAGATTTTACTGATATTTTATGGTAACAAGCAGATTACCGAAGCGTCATTTTGTTTGTTGATTGAAAACGAAAGGACACTTAGGTGGTTTTGCTAAGAATGACTTAGGGTCTAAGTCTGGGTAACATCCCAAAGTTAAGAGTTAAACGCTACATACCCTTCCCTCGTTTTATACAAAAAAGGAAGATTCAGTAGGCTTTTTCTCTTTGTAAATGCATAGCTACCGTTGGAAACATTTATTGAACGATATACCCAATATTGATTAGATCAATATGATTTACTTAGACAACCTTTCTGTAGACGCTTGGACAATATGTTGAAGCTGAAAGCGAGTGCTATGTTGAACGTGAAGCAATAATAGCAGGAGAAGTTGAACAATACGTTCAATTAGAGAAACTTTTCGTTATTTTTCGTTGCTTCTTCTTCTCATTTTTTTCCATCTTGATTTTTTTTTTCTATTTCTTTTTCCTCCTCGTCCTTCCTCCTTGGTTGCTTCTTCTTCTTTGCTTTTTCTTCTTTGTATTCTTTTTTTTCTTGCTTCTCCTTCTTCTTGGTTGTATCTACGCAGGTATGGTTTTCATAAAAGAAAATTATGATGTTTTATGAAAAATTATGATGTCTTTTTCATATAATCATGTAATGGTAGTGTATTCTCTTGTACGGTTTTCATAGAATGAAATTTTGTAGTGTTTTAATTCTTTTCACTTTTCAGGCTTCAATTTCTGTCTTGAATGAACTTTGAGCAAAGTGGGCATAATGGTCGACTTTATCTACTAATTATGGTATTTCCAATGTGTGTGTCTTCCAGATTTAACCATATTATATGCAGCATCTCTTTCAACCACCAACTTTTTTCTTCTGAAGGTTTAAGAGTATCCGATAATGTCTGTTGGGCAATATTGTTTGCCTTGACATACAACATAGATAACCTGTCTTGCCTAGAGAGCTTGGGGTATTTCAAAGCAAAGTTTCTCATGGTTGCAATTGGTAACATATATACTAGCCTAGTAGCCATGTTTATCTATTGGTAATAGAAGCTTATGTACTTTTCATATTCGTGTGGCTCAAAAAATATTATGCACATTTTATAAGTAATATAGAGTATGGATTAATCATGAGTTCAAAAATAAAGGGCATGGTTGAATGTGTGCAATTTTTATATGGCTTGACTGAGATTTTATGGTGGATTAATATTGGCAAGTTAGACAAATGGCAACCTCTATGTGGTGTGGGGTTTAGTTGTGAACAAACATAAAAAGAAAACCCCTATCAGTCACCATTGATAGCACTCATTTTTAACAAGGTACAACTAAAATATTTGATTTGAGGAAACTAAAATTTTAATAGGTCTTAAGAAGGGACACAGCGAGGGACGCGTTGGGTCCCCATGAGTGTCCCGTTGTCGGCAGCGTGTGCTTTGAAAAAGTGTAAGAATCTAATGGAGACACCATGTTGGCGTGTCCCCAATGTGTCCATGTGTGTCCGACATGGATATGGCGGCCTACCAACAATTTTTATACTTCATCATAAATCTGCCTTCTCTCGGTATTGGTCCGACCGGTATATTTCCTACCCTCTCTTGTGTGCATAGTGTTTTGTGCGTGTGCTATTTTTTGTTTATTGGCACAAGTTAATGCCTTGAATAGATGGAATGCTTTATGGAATTTGACCAACTATGCCCTCAATTTAAAAAGCCTTCGATGGTTACTTAATTTGGTGATCGGGAGAAAGCTCAACTTTTTCCTTTAGTTCTTTTAGTGTTTCTATAAAGCCCAACGTTTTCCTTTAGTTAGTTCATTCTTTAGGCAATCTTTAGCTAATTTATTCTCATGATTTCCCTATATATGGATCATACTCATTTAATATCAGCTCTTAAGATTTTTATTATTTACAATTGTGGGATTTGTTTCCAGATACAGACTTACTAATGGAGCTGCTAGAGGAGTACAAATTTGAGATAGCCCTTGCGGACTTCATTGTAAGTTTCTGGGATATGTTTATGGTTTTAATTTGGTTGTGTTGATGTTATAACATTTTTTGTTGGTTACTTCACATTTTTTTACCTTTTTCACCAGGATATTTCGTTGCAAGCTGTACAGTCTGATGGTGTAAATGAGAGGAGATTAGCGAGGTATGTAGGCTGCTCTTTCTAATTGAGGTGAAATCGTACAACTGAAATCTTAGTTGCAAGTTGTACGGTTCGATGGTGTAAATGAGTTGAGATAGGTATATATGCTACTCTTTCTAATTGAGATGAAATCGTACAACTGAAATCTTAGTTGTCTATGGTTGAATGGCTTTTCTAGGAAAGGTTGCTTAGCTTGCCATATAATAGCTACTTCTTGTGACTATTTTATTTTAGTTGCTAGGAAATTTTACGTTCATTTTGGCACCATTGTGAATTTGTTTTGTATTTGCTACGTTTGGCTTGTGCTACGTGGTGTGCATTGGTACATAAATTCATGCACTTACTTAGCATATGAAGGGTTTTTGAAGAGATTAGACTTGTTACGGTACTCATTCGTTGAATTGTTTATTATGTTATTATTAAAATTTCGTAAAAAGATGGGGGCTCTCTGCGTAGGTCATCCAGAGCGCAGAGTAGGGTCACACCTCAATATCTGACGGTGAAATGCAAAAACTTCCCGAAATGTATGTATTTCTTTTTTGTTCACGCTTTCTGTATAATAAATTAAAAAAATTATAGTGCTTCAGTTTATGACACATAGCTGTATAAGTTTTTATTAAAACAGAAAAACTTTAAAAATTAGAACATTTGGCATTTAATGGTAAATTCTTTGTTTTCTCATGTTGCTTAGAACTTACTAAGAATATGGGGAACTGAAAGTGAAGAGATTTAGTAAAGGGATTCTCTGGATGACTGAAATCTGACATATTTGGATGGTTATATTACTCATCATGACCATTAGAAATGGGACGTATAAGGTTATATATCTTGCATGTTGATTTTATTCTTTTCGATAGTCTAAGCGTGACGATTTTTTGTGTGCTTTCTTATTTTGTGTTGCTTCTTTTTGTTGGTTGCTTGTTGTACTTCTTCTTCGTGGTTCCTGCTTCTTAACCATGGTGGTTTTTTCTTCTTCTTGGTTTTGGTTGCTTCTTCTTGTTGGTTTTTTCTTTTTATTTGTTAATTGTTCTTCTTTATATTCTTTTTGGTTCCTTCTCTTTTTTATTGGTTGCTTTTCCTGCTTCGTAGTTGTATCTTCTTTTTTATATTAGTTGCTTTTTCTTCGTGGTTGCTTTTTGTTTTTTCTTTTCTTCTTCTTGGTGGTTGGTTTTTGGTTGTTACTTCTTCTTGGTTGTATATTCTTGTTTTTCTTGATTGTTTCTTCTTCTTCTTCCTCCTGATTGTTGCTTCTCCTTCTTCTTATTTTTGTTATTTATTTGTTATTTTTGGTTGATTCTAATTCTTTTTCTTTTTTATTGCTTCTTGTTGTTCTTCTTCTCAGTTGTTTTTTGTACTTTTTCTTCTTTTTCATGGTAGAATCTTCTTTTTGGACTTGTTATTCTTTGTTAGATTCTTCTTTTTTTTTTGTTTCATTTTTTCTTGATTGTTTCTCTTTCTGTTTGGTTGTATCTTCTTGTTTGTAATGGTTGCTGCTACTACTTCTTTTTCTTCTTATTGGTTCATTTTTCTTGGTTAATTGTTTGTTTTTCTTTGTGGTTTCTTCATTGTTGTTTTTTTCTTCGTCTTTTTTGCATTCATGTTCGTACTTGTGTTCGTGTTCTTTCCTCTTTGTATTTGAGTGCTTATTTTTTTCATTGGTTGCTGCATCTTTTTTATTGCTTCTTGCACTTGGTTGGTTCTTGTTCGTTGCTTCTTGTTCTTGGTGGCTTTTTCTTCTTCCTCTTTGTTGCTTCCTTGTTTTTTTGTTGCTTCTTGTTCTTGGTGGCTTTTTCTTCTTCTTCTTCGTTGCTTCCTTTTTTTTTTGGTTGCTTCTTGTTCTTGGTGGTTTTTTCTTCTTCTTTTTCTTTGTTGCTTGTTCTTGGTTGCTTATTATTTTTCTTCTTCTTCTTGTTGATGACTTTATTTTTTTATTCTTTGTGCCTTCTTATTTTTCTTCTTAGACGCTTCTTCATCTTTGGTGCTATTTATAGCTTCCTTATTCTTCTTTTTCTTCTTGTTTTTATTTTTTCTTCTCAACTAATTCTTCTTGGCATTTTCTTTTTTTTGTTAATTTTTCTCCTATGTATTCTTCTTGGCATTATTTTTGTTTCTTCTCTTTCATCTTGTTTTTATTGTTTTTTTTCTTATTCTTGGTTGCTTCTTTTTTTTTCTTCTTGGTTTCTTTTTTTTGGTTAGTTGCTTGATCTTTGTGATTGTTTCGTTGTTGTTTCTTCTTCTTCATATTTGTGTTCGTGTTTGTATTTACGTTCATATTCGTTTCTTCATGTTCTTCTTTCTTCTTTGCATTCGTGTTTTTCTTTATTCATTGTATTCACGTTCTTCTTTATTCATTGGTTGCTGCTTCGTGTTTTTTTTGTCCTTCTTCTAGGTTGCTGCTGCTTCTTCTTCGTGATTTTTTTTCTTATTCTTGGTTGTTGCATCTTCTTATTCTTTTTCTTTTCTTCTTTGTTTTTTTTCTTTTTCTTCTTTGTTGCTTTCTGTATTTGGTTGCTAATTTTTTTTTCTTGATGATTTCGTCTTTTTATTCTTGGTGCTTTCTTCTTCTTCTTCTTCTTCTTCTTGGGTGCTTTATCATCTTTGTAGCTATTTCTAGATTGCTGCAGCTGCTGTTGCTGTTGCTGTTGTTTCTTCTTTGTCGATTCTTCTCCTATATATTTTTTTTGATTCATTCTTTTCTTACTTGGTTTCTTCTTCTCGTTCTTCTTCCTTGTCTTTCTGATTGCTTCTTCTTGTTCTTCTTCTTGTTTGTTTGTTCTTCTTAGTTCTTATTTTTAATTGCTTCTTGTACTTCTATGGCTTCTTCTTCTCCATGGTAGTTTCTTCTCATTCCTCTCCCTCCTTTTTGGTTACTTATTCTTTGTTGATTTTTCTTTTTTATATTCTTTTTGGTTGTTTGTCCTTCTTGTTGTATTTTTTTGTTTTTATTGGTTGCTACTTTTTCTTCTTTCTTGCATCTTGTATTTTTTTGTTTGTAATGGTTGCTGCTACTACATCTTTTTCTTCTTATTGGTTCATTCTTCTTGTTAGTTGTTTTTTTTTCTTTGTGGTTTTTTCATTGTTGTTCTTTTCCTTCGTCTTTTTTTCATTCATGTTCGTACTTGTGTTCGTGTTCTTTCGTCTTTGTATTTGTGTGCTTATTTCTTTTCATTGGTTGCTGCATCTTTTTTGTTGCTCTTTGCACTTAGTTGGTTCTTGTTCGTCGCTTCTTGTTCTTGGTGGTTTTTTCTTTTTCTTTTTCGTTGCTTTCTTTTTTTTTTGTCGCTTCTTGTTCTTGGTGGTTTTTTCTTTGTTGCCTGTTCTTGGTTGCTTATTATTTTTTTTCTTCTTCTTGTTGATGGCTTCGTCTTTTTATTCTTGGTGTCTTCTTATTTTTCTTCTCAGACGCTTTTTCATCTTTGTTGCTATTTATAGTTTTCTTATTCTTCTTTTTCTTCTTGTTTTTTTTTCTTCTCGACTACTTCTTCTTGGCATTTTCTTTTTTTTGTTAATTTTTTTCCAATGTATTCCTTTTGTTTCAATATTTTTTTCCTTGGTTTCTTCTCTTTCATCTTGTTTTTATTGGTTTCTTTTTCTTATTTTTGGTTGCTTCTTTTTCTTCTTTTTGGTTCCTTTTTCTTGGTTAGTTGCTTGTTCTTTGTGGTTGTTTCGTTGTTGTTTCTTCTTATTCATATTTGTGTTCGTGTTTGTATTTACGTTCATATTCGTTTCTTCATGTTCTTCTTTCTTCTTTGCATTCGTGTTTTTCTTTATTCATTGTATTCGCGTTCTTCTTTATTCATTGGTTGTTTCTTCGTGTTTTTTTTCGTCCTTCTTCTTCGTGATTTTTTCTTCTTATTCTTGGTTGTTGCATCTTCTTATTCTTTTTCTTTTCTTCTTTGTTTTTTTCTTTTTCTTCTTTGTTGCTTCCTGTACTTGGTTGCTAATTTTTTTTCTTGATGACTTTGTCTTTTTATTCTTGGTGCTTTCTTCTTCTTCTTGGGTGCTTCATCATCTTTGTAACTATTTCTAGATTGCTGCAGCTGCTGTTGCTGTTGCTTCTTCTTTGTCGATTTTTCTTCTTCTTCTTCTTGATGACTTCGCCTTTTTATTCTTGGTGCTTTCTTCTTCTTCTCCTTGGGTGGTTCATCATCTTTGTAGCTATTTCTAGATTGCTGCAGCTGCTGTTGCTTATTCTTTGCCGATTCTTCTCCTATATATTCTTTCTGATTCATTCTTTTCTTACTTGGTTTCTTCTTCTCGTTCTTCTTCCTCGTCTTTCTGATTGCTTGTTCTGGTTCTTGTTCTTGTTTGTTTGTTCTTCGTAGTTCTTTTTTTTAGTTGTTTCTTGTACTTCTAATGGCTTCTTCTTCTCAATGGTAGTTTCTTCTCCTTTCTCCCCCTCCTTTTTGGATGCTTATTCCTTGTTGATTCTTCTTTTTTGTATTCTTTTTGGTTGTCTGTCATTTTTCTTGTTTTTATTGGTTGGTACTTTTTCTTCTTTGTTGCTTCTTGTTCTTCTTGGATAGTTGCTTGTTTATTCGTGCTTGTTTCTTATTCTTATTTTTCTTTACTTCTTATTAGTTGTTACTTCCTGTACTTGGTTGTTTCTTCTTTTTCGTTGTTTTTTCTTTGTATTCTCGGTTGCTTCTTATTCTTTGTGGCTTTTTCTTGGATGCTTCTTCTTCTTGGTTGCTTCTTGTTCTTGGTTTATTTTTGTTCTTTTTTGTTGCTTCTTCTTGTTGTTCTTTGTTGTTTCTTGTTTTTGGTTGCTTCTTGTTCTTGGTTTATTTTTGTTCTTTTTTGTTGCTTCTTCTTCTTTATGGCTTCATCTTGTTATGTTTGGTGTCGTCTTCTTTTTCTTCTTGGATGCTTCATTTTCTTCGTTTTCTTCATCTTCTTCTTGGTTGTTTCTTCTTCTATTCCTTTGTTAGGTTGCTTATTTTTCTTACTTCTTCTTTTCTTCCTTGCATATTTGAATGATGATATATGAATCATGACCATTAGAAATTAGATGTACAAGTCTTATACCTTGCCCGCTCACTTTTTTTATTTTGATACTCTAGGCGGGGCTAATTTCGTTGTTATTTTGTGGTGTTAAGCGTTTGGTAAGTGTAGCCTGTTTTGGTACAAATGACCAATAGGTTAAATGCATCTGCGTAGGTATAGTTCTCATAAGAAGAAATTACGATGTCATTTTTGTATTCTCTTCAACCACCAACTTTTTCATGGGTTCTTGACGTCTTCGTTATTATTTTTTGGTGTTTAAGTGTTGTTCTGGTAAGTGCAACTATTTGGTAAATGTTTGGGTACAAAGGAAATAGTTTCGATGCATCTGTTCAAGTATGATTTTTGTAAAAGAAAATTATGATGTGTTTTTTCATATAATCATGTAATGACGTGTATTCTCTTTTATGATTTTCATAAAAGGATATTCTTGTAGTGTTTAAACTCTTACAGGTTTCAATTGCTGGCTTGAATGAACTTTAAGCAAGGTTCGTATAATGGTCAACTTTATCTACTAATTGTGGTATCCCAAATGTGTATGTTTTCAAGATATAATTAGATTAGATTTATGGTTGCTCGACATTTTCATTGTTGTTTTGTGATATTAAGCACTATTTTGGTAAGCACAACTATTTGGGTACAAATGACAAATAGCTTTGGTGCATCTATGCAGGTATGGTTTTCATAAATGAAAATTATGATGTTTTATAAAAAATTATGATGTCTTTTTCATATAATCATGTAATGGTAGTGTATTCTCTTGTAGGGTTTTCATAGAATGAAATCTTGTAGTGTTTTAATTCTTTTCACTTTTCAGGCTTCAATTGCTGTCTCGAATGAACTTTGAGCAAGGTGCGCATAATGGTCGACTTTATGTACTAATTATCGTATTTCGAATGTGTGTCTTCCAGATTTAATCATATCATATGCAGTATGTCTTCCAACCACCAACTTTTTTCTTCTGAAGGTTTAAGAGTATCCGATAATGTCTGTTGGGCAATATTGTTTGCCTTGACATACAACGTAGATAACCTGCCTTGCCTAGAGCTTGGGGTATTTCAAAGCAAAGCTTTCTCATGGCTGCAATTGGTAACATATATGCTAGCCTAGTAGCCATGTTTTCATGCCATCTATTGGTAATAAAAGCTTATGCACTTTTCATATTCGTATGGCTCAAAAAATATTATGCACATTTTATAAGTAATATAGAGTATGGATTAATCATGAGTTCAAAAATAAAGGGCATGGTTGAATGTGTGCAATTTTTATATGGCTTGACTGAGATTTTATGGTGGATTAATATTGGCAAGTTAGATAAATGGTGAGTAAGAACATAAACCTTATGTGGTGGGGGGTTTAGTTGTGAACAAACACAAAAAGAAAACCCTATCGGTCACCATTTATAGCACTCATTTTTCACAAGGTACAACTAAAATATTTGATTTGAGAAAACTAAAATCTTAATAGGTCTTAAGATGGGACACAGCGAGGGACGAGTTGGGTCCCCATGAGTGTCCCGTTGTCGCCAGCGTATGCTTTTAAAAAGTATAAGAATCTAATGGTAACACCATGTTGGCGTGTCCCTAATGTGTCCATGTGTGTCCGACATGGATATGGCGGCCTACCAACAATTTTTATGTGTCATCGTAAATCTGCCTTCCCTTGGTATTAGTCCGACCGGTATATTTCCTACCCTCTCTTGTGTGGGTAGTGCTTTGTGCGTGTGCTCTCTTTTGTTTATTGGCACAAGTTAACGCCTTGAATGGATGGAATGCTTTATGGAATTTGACCAACTATGCCCTCAATGTAAAAAGCCTTCGATGGTTACTTAATTTGTTGATCGGGAGAAAGCCCAACTTTTTCCTTTAGTTCTTTTAGTGTTTCTATAAAGCCCAATGTTTTCCTTTAGTTAATTCATTCTTTAGGCAATCTTTAGCTAATTCATTCTCATGATTTCCTTATATATGGATCATACTCATTTAATATCAGCTCTTAAGAATCTTATTATTTACGATTCTGGGATTTGTTTCCGGATACAGACTTGCTAATGGAGCTGCCAGAGGAGTACAAATTTGAGATAGCCCTTGCGAACTTCATTGTAAGTTTCTGGGATATGTTTATGGTTTTAATTTAGTTCTGTTGATGTTATAACCTTTTTGTTGGTTAATTCACCTTGTTTTACCTTTTTCACCAGGATATTTCGTTGCAAGCTGTACGGTTTGATGGTGTAAATGAGAGGAGATCAGCGAGGTATGTAGGCTGCTCTTTCTAATTGAGGTGAAATCGTACAACTGAAATCTTAGTTGCAAGTTGGACGGTTCGATGGTGTAAATGAGTTGAGATTAGCAAGGTATGTATGCTGCTCTTTCTAATTGAGGTGAAATCGTACAACTGAAATCTTAGTTGTCGATGGTTGAAGGGCTTTTCTAGGAAAGGCTGCTTAGCTTGCCATATAATAGCTACTTCTTGTGACTATTTTGTTTCAGTTGCTAGGAAATTAATGGTACTAGTCGAACTGATTTTTATGCTTACGTTCATTTTGGCACCATTGTGAATTTGTTTTGTATTTGCTACGTCTGGCTTGTGCTACGTGGTGTGCATTGGTACATAAATTCATGCACTTACTTAACATATGAAGGGTTTTCGAAGAGATTAGACTTGTTACGGTACTCATTCATTGAATTGTTTCTTATGTTGTGATTAAAATTTCATAAAAAGATGGGGGCCTCTCTCCGTAGGTCATCCAGAACGCAGAGTACGGTCACACCTCAATATCTAACGGTGAAATGCAAAAACTTTCCGAAATGTATGTATTTTTTTTTGGTTTGATGCATCTATGCAGGTATGGTTTTCATAAAAGAAAATTATGATGTCTTTTTCATATAATCATGTAATTATAGTGTATTCTCTTGTACGGTTTTCATAGAAATAAATTTTGTAGTGTTCTAATTTTTTTCATTTTTTAGGCTCCAATTGCTGTCTTGAATGAACTTTGAGCAAGGAGCGCATAATGGTCGACTTTATCTACTAATTATGGTATTTCCAATGTGTGTGTCTTCCAAATTTAATCATATCATATGCAGCATCTCTTCCAACCACTACCTTCTTCATGGCTACTTGACATTTTCGTTATTGTTCTGTGGTGTTAAATGTTATTTTTGTAAGTGCAGCTCTGTTTTGGTACAAAGGATTAACAGTTTTGATACATCTGTGCAGGTATTATTTTCATGAAAGAAATTATGATGTCCTTTTCATAATATCTTCAACCGCCAACTTTTCATGGTTGCTTGACATCTTCATTGTTGTTTTGTGGTGTTAAGTGTTGTTTTAGTAAATGTAGCCTGTTTGGGTATAAATGACCAATAGCTGTGATGCATCTATGCAGGTATGTTTTTTATAAAAAGAAATTAACTTCATGTCCTCGGTAGTCTCCCCAATCAAACCCGGTCCGATAAATGTTGTCTCACCCATGTCACTCTAACATAATGGCAATTTACATGGTCTATCGTACAAAGCCTCAAACAGTTTCATCTCAATACTCGACTGATAACTATTATTATACGCAAACTCAATGAACGACAAGTGATCCTCGCAATTACCTCAAAAATCTAAAATGCATACCCAAAGTATATCCTCTAGAATCTGAATCGTACGCTCAGATTGTCCATTAGTCTAAGGATGATACACGGTATTAAACAACAAATTTATGCCAAGCGCTGTCTGCAAACTCTGGCAAAACGTGTTGTGAATCTCGGGTTTCGATCGGACACAATGGAAATAGGAAGCCCATGCAATCGAATAATCTCCCGGATATACAATCGACTAAGCTTCTCTACAAAATTTGTAATCGATCGGTAAAAAATGAGCATTCTTGGTCAAACTGGTAACAAAGTCCATCGTCACATTCTCCCTCTTCCACTCCACTAATAGCAATGATTGCAACTCCTCCGCGAGTTGTTAGTGTTCGGCATTCAGTTGTTGACACGTCAAACATCTTAATACAAAACTCACTACATTCCGCTTCATTCCGAACCACCAAAACTGTCGACGTAAATCATGGTACATTTTTGTCCCTCCCCGATGAACAGCTAACAGAGAATGGTGAAGCTCTTTCAAAATCTTTTCCCAACAAGCAACGGATGCAAACAACTTTCCTTGAAAATGTAGGCTCTGATCGGTGTGAATCATCCATCCATATTGTACATTACCACTAAAGACTTTTTACGCAATTCCTCCATCTGCTTGTCGTGTTGTTTAGCGTCTGCCACTCGAGTCGATAAGGTTGACTGAATTGTCAAATTGCACAATATCACTCCATCCCTAGCCACCTCAAAATATGTTGTGTGTTGTTCCAAATCATTCACCACTTTCCACTCACGAATTGTCAACCGTGCCAAACGGGTTGGTTTTCTGCTCAAAACATATGCTACATCATTTGCCTTTTCCGGGTGATATTGCAAATCAAATTCATAGTCCTCAATATGCTCCATCCACGACGTTGTCTCAAATTCAACTTCTTCTGAGAGAATAAATACTTTAAATTTTTATGATCAAAAAAGATCTCGAACTTCTCACCGTAAAGATAATGCCGCAAAATCTTCAATTCAAACACAACTACAGCAAGCTTCTCAACATAATCCATGACCTGGATCGGTAGAAACATGCGGTT
The DNA here is from genome assembly GCA_019985065.2 of Arctostaphylos glauca. Lineage (NCBI taxonomy): Eukaryota > Viridiplantae > Streptophyta > Magnoliopsida > Ericales > Ericaceae > Arctostaphylos > Arctostaphylos glauca. The sequence goes on along the minus strand of JAHSPW020000002.1, from coordinate 17,073,115 downwards.
TTGGTCAAACGGTCCAATACTATCCATATCGCATCATATCTTCTCGGCGATCTCACCAAACCGGTAACAAAGTCCATCGTCACGTTCTCCCACTTTCTTTTTACGCAATTCCTCCATCTGTTTAACGTTTCAATAAGTGAATGCTGAACACTAACGACCCGTGGAGGAGTTGCAATCATTGTCAATAGCAGAGTGGAAGTGGGAGAACGTGACGATGGATTTTGTTACCGGTTTGGTGAGATCGCCGAGAGGACATGATGCGATATGGGTAGTATTGGACCGTTTGATCAAGACCGCTCATTTTCTACCGATCCAGATTCCAGGTTATGGATTATGTTGAGAAGCTTGCTGTAATTGTGTTTACATTGAAGATTTGGTGGCATTATCTTTACGGTGAGAAGTTCGAGATCTTTTCCGATCATAAAAGTTTAAAGTAGTTGAATTTGAGACAACGTCGTGGATGAATCATATCGAGTACTATGACTTTGATTTGCAATATCACCCGGAAAAGGCAAATGTTGTAGCAGATGTTTTGAGCAGAAAATCAACCCGTTTGGCATGCTTGACAATTCGTGAGTGGAAGGTGGTGAATGATTTGGGACGACATACAAACATATTTTGAGGTGCTAGGGATGGAGTGACATTGTGCAATTTGACAATTCAGTCAACCTTATCGACTCGAGTGGCGGACGCTTAACAACACGACAAGTAGATAAAGGAATTGTGTAAAAAGAAAGCGGGAGAACGTGACGATGGACTTTGTTACCAGTTTGGTGAGATCGCCGAGAGGACATGATGCGATATGGGTAGTATTGGACAGTTTGACCAAGACTGCAAATTTTCTACCAATATGGGTAGTATTGGACCACTTTGCTATTGACAATGATTGCAACTCCTCCACTGGTCATTGGTGTTCAGCATTCACTTGTTGACACGTTAGACATCTCGATATAAAACTCATTACATCAAGTTTCTTTCCAAACCACTAAACCTGTCGACGTAAATCATGGTACATCTTTATCCCTCCCGGATGAACGGCGAGCGGAGAATGGTGGAACTCCCTCAAAATCTCTTCCCGACAAGCAAAGTGTGCAAACAACCACTAAAGAACTTTCTACGCAATTCTTCCATTACCTCATCGTGTGGTCGAGCATCCGCCATTTGAGTCGATATGGTTGATCGAATTGTCAAATTGAACAATGTCACTCCATCACTAGCCTCCTCAAAATATATCGTATATCGTCTCAAATCATTCACCATCTTCCACTTACGAATTGTCAAGCATGCCAAAAGGGTTGGTTTTCTGCTCAAAACATCTGCTACAACATTTGTCTTTTTCGGGTAATATTGCAAATCAAAATCATAGTCCTTAATATGCTCCATCCAACGATATTGTCTCAAATTCAACTCCTTCTGGGAGAATAAATACTTCAAGATTTTGTGATTGAAAAAGGCCTCGAACTTTTTACCGTAAAGATAATGCCACCGCCAGATCTTCAATGCAAACACAACTGCGGAAAGCTCCAAGCATGCGTGGAATAATTATGTTTGTGAATATTCAGTTGCTTTGATCCGTAGGCTACAGCTTGTCCCATCTGCATCAATACACTTTCAAGTCCCTCATTTGACACATCACAATACACTGAGTAACCAACTACTCGCTCGGACACAATCACCACCAGTGCGCTAGTCAAATGCCTCTTCAACTCCTCTAACGCTACCTCACAAGCATCATCTCAAACAAAGTGCGTCCCCTTATGAATCAATCACGTCATAGGGACCGCCAAATAAGAGAAGTCAAGAACAAAACGACCTTAATACCTGGTCAAGCCCAAAAAGCTCTGGATCTCAAAAACGTTCTTTGGTCGTTGCCAATCCATAATGGACTCCACTTTTTTCGGATCAACAGATACACCTCCTTGCGAAACAACATGCTCTAAAAACTTGACTTTAGAAAGTCATAACTCACACTTGATAAATTTAGCATAAAGACAATGTTCCCTCAAAAGCCCAAAAACAAGTGCAAGGTGCGATTGGTTCTCTTCTTCCTTAGTCAAATAAATGAAAATGTCATCAACAAAAACTACTATAAACTGATGACAATACAAGAGTTGTCGGCGCAGTAGTAAACTTGAACGGTATAACTACTGTTATCGATATGGAAAAAAGAGAGAGAAAAAGTGTAGGATGATTAATCCACCCTAACACAAGAGCTTTTATTTATATAGGGAGTATAGAACATAAACTTCCCACATAACCAATGTGGGACTAAACTACTAACTTAATTATCCTAGTATTCTAACAACTACAAACTCATAATGCCCATAGTGTGTACGGAAAGCGGTCTTCGGGATATCCTCATTTCGAATCCTCAACTGGTGATAACCTGATCTCAAATTGATATTGAAAAAACACTTCGTTCTTCGGAGTTGGTCAAACAAATCATCAATTCTCGGCATTCGATACTTGTTCTTTATGGTCACACTTTTCAAGTTTCGATAATCAATACACAAACGCAAAGACTCATTCTTCTTGCAAATGGGGCCAAAGCTCCCCATGGCGATGTACTAGGATGTATAAAACTTAAGTCTTACAACTCCAGCAACTGTACCCCCAACTCTTTCAACTCGATTGGTTCGAAAAGATACAGAGGCATAGAAATTGGTGCGGCACTAGGAACCAAGTCTATCACAAACTCAATCTCTCTCTCGGGAGGTGAACCGAGTAACTCTTCCAGGAACACATCCGAAAAATTGCGAACCACAAGCGACAACTCACAATGTGCATGCACATCCTCAACTAAGGTCAAGTCGGCTAACAATGCATAAATAGAATCCTGCTCTGGAGGCTCATGTAAATAAGGCTCCAATGGCTTCTGAAAAACTCAAAATATCTATCACTGGGTGAACAAATACGAACTCGACGTTTAAAATAATCTATCGTGACATGATAGGTAGACAACCAATCCATACCAAAAATAACATCAAATCCCTTCATACCCAAAACAATGAAATCACATGTAAAATGGCCGTCAAGGATAAGCTCACAATCTCTATATATACGATCAAGTAAGGATCTCCCTCTAATAGGTGTCTCAACATGTAAAGGTGGGTCTAATCGATCAATCTCCAACTCTAAAGCACAAACAAATGATGCAACAATAAAAGAATGCAATGCTCTACAATCAAACAATATTTTCACAAAAGAATTGAATACGAGAAATGTACCCCTCAGAATGGACGTGTCCGGACTCTGAGAAGTAGAAGGTGCAAAAAATAAAAGTGATATTGTAAGCTCTAGCAAGAACATGTTGTCCTTGCGCATAGCCACCTCCTCGTATGGAACCTTGCATAGGTGTTGGCGAACTAACCCCCTTTCTCGGATTGGGAATCCTACGTTGACGTAGTCTGGCAAAAATAGGATTGTTGTTGTCGCTGTGGTCCCCAGTACGATTGTTACCGCAGACCTTGTCTCGGTTGTTGCACCGAACCAAGCTCACTACGAGTTCCTCCCCTTGAGGACAATTCCTTAAAATAAGATATTTGCCACGCGTGTAATAAACCTAGGGAGGCATTGAGCTTTAAAAATGAATATGACCCAGTTGGTTGCATTGAAAGCACACACTTGGAGGCCTAGAAGTATTGCTCCATGAATCCGACAAAGTAGGCGACCTATGGTTGGAATGGCCTCTCAGAAATTGAAATTGCTCTCTCTATCGCTTACGTCCCTACATTCCGGAACTCCTAGATGATGACAAATTAGTCATAACACTCGACTGCCTCAGCTCCCAAGTCCTAGAACCTCGTTGTGCCTCCTTGGGCAATTCCACACTTCTCGCACATTCAACAATATCGGCAAAACTCATCTTGTATTGGCTCACTACTAGTCTCTTGACAAAAAAACGAAGACCCATTTCGAAACGACGATACTTACGATCTTCTGAAGCCACTAACTTGGTTACAATAGGATTCTGGAAAGTACTGGTTCTCGAAAAGACCTTCAAAATCTATCCATGTCAATGTCTCAACGTTTGGTTCATCAACTGCAACCGCTTGCCTAGCGGCCCTTCACGCATTCTTCTTTGACTCAAGGATAGACTATCACCACTCATTCACTTCTCCCGTCAACTAGAATGCTACAATACTAACTCTAAGGTCATCTTCCACTATCCTTAAGGCATTAAACAACTTACGTATCTCAAAAAGTCAATGGTTGGCTGCGAGAAAGTCACCACCCTCTCCGCTGAACTAAGGTGGATTAAGACGACGAAAGCCCTCACGGCAACAATCGCTCGATTACCCGCATTGGCTCTAGCGGCCTGATTTAGCAAATTGAACTTCACAAGCGCCACCACAAACTCCCTTACAAACATGCCCGAAACAATCGGCGGTTCAACATTTTGTTTTACTTCCTCATTCGCTTCCTCCGCCCGAAGAACCTCCCTCTATTAACACACAACATCCTCTAGCGGTATCTCATGATAGTGGCCTCGGTCTCGGTCTCGGTCTCGGAGCCTACCTAATCTCACTCCATGTCTAGGAGGCATAACGCTACAAAGTACAGAGCACTAACGATGTCAAGTAACAGTAACATCACAAGACCAATGCCTTACACAAGTTCCCAACACGGGTCATCAACTCTACATTAGTCATAAGCAACAATAAGTGCAATGCAAATGAATGCCATGTACACAAGCACAAACTCTTTTCTAAAATGCAAAGATTTTGAACTCATGGGACTCGCCTTCAAAGGGGCACTCCTGGCTCAAGTAACCCAAAATAACAAGTTTGAGTTAATACCATTAGAGATGCTACAAGTACCACAATTGAATAAAATAGAAATTACTTTACATCTTTAAAAAATATAAGTCCTAAAGATGTTATATAACTCCTGAGACGAGGTTTCTTAAAAAATATGCATCATCATGCAGATATCTGTGCAATCCATGTCAAAACTCTGGAATGGTACCTGAAAAACAAAGGAATGAGCCACAATACCCAATAGAAATGTCCACGCCAACATTATATGAATATGCAAGGTATGACATGCCGTATGAATGATTCATGATAACAAGCATAACTGATGAATTTGTGTTCATATATCACCGATCCACATCGCAAAGTTTACAATGCAATCATACTATATCATCTACATTATCCGATCCTTAATATTTATATCAAATCCAATTTCACCATTCCAACTAACAAGTCACCGAATGGTGGCTAGACAAGTTATAATATACTAGCACAATTCTAAATGGAAGGTAGACTCGTCATTGCTAGCACATCTCCCGTCAGAGGCTAGCCGTTGCATCCTTTCAATACAAAAATAATTCATTATCCGCTTATCAATTGTCTAAAGTTCGTGACACATCAATAATTTCAGTAAACATTCATGAATTATTGGATAAATACTCAAATGGCAAAACATGTCACCTAAATCTCATCCACAATCCATAATCCTAATTAACGATGCTAAAACTTCAAAATAACTCTAAAAAGTCAAACCCAGTCGCCCAACAAGTTGCTCGAGCAACCCAGAAGTCGCTAGATGCACAAATTCACAGTAGAAGTCGCCCTATAAGTCGCTTGAGCGACTTCCCAAAGAGTAACGTCCCTCGAATGAGATCTAGGTCGCTCGAATGACCTAGTCGAGTACTGGGTTCTAACAGCAGATCACAGAAAGTGCCTAAAGCTCAAAAACGCTAAATATATGATTAAAACATGAATTTAACTACCAATATCTCGTATAAACACATAATAAAGGTGAAACATCTCTATCTCAAGTTTCGGATCAATTAATTTGATATAGAATGGAAAGCTCCAACTTCAGGTGACTGCTTGAGCCTCAAACGCCTCCTTCCCGAGCTTCCACGCACGATTAGCCACTGTTTACTCGTCAAGCACAATAGAAACTTGCAATGTCCAAAAGGAATTCGCAAATGGAGCTCAAACACTTCGATGAAATGTAGAGAGAAGTGAGAGCTTGGATATAGAGAGAGAGTAAGACATGGAAGAATGAAATTTCTATTAAGGCTGCGTGGCAAAAAAGTCAGACCTTGGCTCCCACACAATATAACACCTACTGCAACGGTACGAAACTAATTGACGGCCCCAAGCCCGTACCCAGCTACTAAAATTTCAAAACATATAAAATACAACGATCGCATATTACGCAATATAAAGCAGTGCATTAGGATAATACACTTAATGTCTCCCCAAAAAGGCATACTTTTGAGGTTTGTCGTTTATCTGGGAAATTTAAAATTTCGTTAATTGGAAAGTCCCCTTTTCTCTTTTGAGAACTTCAGAAGCAGTATAATTTAGTTTTACTTCTTTGTGGGCTTTACTGTTGAGATTTTGTGATACGTAATAGTACAAATCAGGGTTCTTTTTGTTCTTAACTGAACGATGATATATTTTGCAGCATTTGAAATCTGAACAGCAAAAAAAAGACTGATTAAAACTTAATACATCTTTATACTATTGTGCTGGTGTTCATTCCAGCCTTATTCCTATTTCATAAGCTCAGAACCTTGTATTTCTCGTGCACAAGAAATATTTGAAGCCTTTTGCCATCTGTTACGGTGCAAACTTATGCAGTCGACAACATGTGAGAAAATTATTCCACTATAAGAGAATCTATAGTACTGCTATATTAACATATGAAAAGTCTGAGTAACACGTCAAGTTGTCATCTAAGTGTTTTTTTTTTTGCCTTTCTTTTCAGACATCAATCAGCAAAAGATTGTGGAGGAAGGTGGTCTAGATGCATTGCTCATGCTTTTGCAATCATCCCAAAATATAACCATACTCAGGGTGGCTTCTGGTGCAATTGCCAATTTGGCAATGAATGGTACTCCAGCATGTTCTCGTCCTCTTGGTTTATTTTAATTTGACCATGCAGTTAAGAATGTGCAATTAATGATGTGCTCTTTCTTTGTATGGGTTCTTTTCCTTTTTTGTGGCTGGACATGTATCATTTTAATGTACACCCTGTTGGTGTTGACTGGTGTACAAGATAAACCAAGGTGATGTTTACTTACTTATTCTTTGGATGACTGGCTCTCAGTAACAAGTTTTAGGCGTAGAGAATCGTTTCACTGCATTGGTCATTGACAGCAAAATTATAATTTTCTGTTTGCAGTTTTTGATTCTTAAGAAATGCCCTAGTCCCATAACCAATATATGTTCACCTTTGCTCTTAATAGTTCTTCTATTCTTCCCCCCCGTCTCTTAGCTTATAAGTGGTTTCCTTATGAATATATGGCCGTTTCACTACATTGGCACCACAAAATTTTGTCCATCAATTTTCTAATTTAACGCCACATAAGACTGCTTTTCTTTGCTCCTGGATGTGAAAATGTCCTATAGAAGATGCAATTGTTCAGTTATGACCCAATGCGTGAATCTCGACATGTTATAACAGAGATACTGTGATAAAATGCAAATAAAAGTACAGGAATTGAAGAACATTGAGAGGACGCACATGATTGGGGTTCTGTCATATTCCCTTGGGTCCATGGCAGGAGGTTAATAGCAATATTGTCCACTCACTTAGAGGATTACACTCTACACTTATGGACCTTAGAGATAAAGATAATATTATTTGGATTTTGACTCTCTTAAGCATAACCTCACCTCTGATATCTAGGCTGGCTTGGTTCCCACTTGGTTATTTGTTTACTTTTCAGAATCTTTTCATTTGTAGTGAGATTTTATTGTATTTTTGTAAAAATTACCTTTTCAGGTTTATCTTGATGAGCACCGGAAATTTTTAATTAAAAAAAAATTAATTGAAAAAGAAAGGATAAGGAAAATATGTGTTGTCGAATCTTATCCCTGACAACATGTGTGCTTGAGCTTTTGTTGAAGTGTATCATTTTCTATCATTTCAGAGGTGAACCAACGCTTAATTATGAACAAAGGAGGCGCACGACTCTTGGCAGATACCACATCCAAGGCTGATGATCCCCAAACTCTAAGAATGGTAGCTGGAGCCATTGCCAATTTGTGTGGAAATGGTAAACTCAATTTGATTTTGCACTTATTTTTGCATAGGTCACGTATTTACTTACTAAGTTGCACTTGCATCTTTAAGCATGGATTAGGTAACTAATGTACTCTAATCTCACCTCTAATGACTTGATGAATACTGCAAGTCATAATGAACATCTTGTAGGTTATCCAATGCAAAGCAAATTTTGAGATGCCGAATAAATTGAGCCACCTGTTGGTGTAGTGACATCTCACGAACATTAGAAATGTTATTCTACACGAAGAGTCTTTCGTATTGATGCATAGCTCATTGTTTCATAATAGAAATGTTACACACGATGCTCGGAGATGATGGAGGAAATAGTGATGTCATAGCACAAGTTGCCAGAGGAATAGCCAACTTTGCAAAATGTGAATCACGAGGAATTATTCGAGGTTTGTATGAGTTGTACGTCGATAACAAATATGGTTTAGATTTTGGTTCATTTCTAAGTGTGAACATGGACAATTTTTAATGACCGCAGGACATAGGAGAGGCCGTTCGGTTTTAATGGAAGTACGGTGTGCTAACATGGTTGATTGCTAACTCTACATCTGCTGCAGGAGTCGACGCCATATCGAGCTTGCTCTTTGCCATTTAGCTCAAAAAGGTATGCTAGTTTTGTTTTTCTTAACTTTCATAGATTGACCGATTAAGAATGTTGGAATTATTTGACATGAATTTACTGTGGACCTTGTGGCCTTTGGGATAATAATGAAGCTAATGATAGGTGCACTTCTAACATGGACTATTAAGAAGGGGAACTTAAGAACTGAACATGAAGACTGCTTGTTGCATAGAATTGCGTCAACGAAAAAAGAATGCTACACCTCTCATATATATGTAAAGTAGTTTGAGTAATAAAGAGAGAGTTTTTACAATTTAATACATCATTCTAAATTTGAAGGGGATATGGTACGAGGAATTCATTATAGAGAGGTGAATAACTTTAAAGAGTTTGTTTGAATATCTTTTTAAGAAAAGGTATGGGAGATATGAGTTGTGAAATTGTATTTTTGTAATTAATAATGATATTTTCGTAAACAGAAGGGGATAAGATAAAGATGTGAAGGAAGTGGAATAATTTCATCTTCTTCAAGGGAATGTATATGATATTGGGATGCAAGTAAGCAGACAATGAAACCTAGATGAAAATATCCGCAGTGATTCCATCTCCTTTCCATCCACCTCTAACGAACAGGCCCATAGGCCCACAGAAACATAATACACCATTAAGATCAAGACCAGAACAGAGTCTCACTGATCCAAATTAGAAGATTGTATAGATATAGACATATATAACACCACACACACACACACACGCAAATATATCATATATACATGTGTGTGTGTGTGTGTGTGTGTGTGTGTGTGTGTGTAGAACGGTTCTTAACTTGTTTGTAATGATATCTTTATCTAGTCTTTTCAGTGTTCTTTGAATGTTTGAAATATCCAGGCTCAAATTTTTGTTGCTTTGCTCCATCTATTGCTTAGGCTAAGTATTAACATTGTGTCACGACCTGATCCAGGAAAGGATGGGTTAGTGACTGGCCAATGAGTAAAATCACTAAGGCCTTACTAATGTTCATCGAAAATTACCATGGAATAATCAAATTATGTGTCAAAAACTTCAAAGTTCTGAACATACAGCGGTATGTTAACAACATCGTCAAAACTCAAGGAATGTCCATAACTATCGACATATAACCCAAAATATCATTGCAATCCTACCTTACTCAAAAAGTACAAGTTACTGTCCATCCAAACTGTATACTACAATATTTAACAAGTTCTTACTAACATCCCAAAAAGAACTACCAAGTCCAACGCTTTCTAAAATTGATTTCCTTGCTCACGTTGACCTGACATGTTGTATAACAACATCCATTAGCAATGCTAATGTGAATTCAAACATACAATATTTACAGGTTTGCCATATAATTTTATCAAAAAGCAACAATATGAGTATTGGTAATATAAGGCATTTCATGAGTCATTGTTAAGGCCATAAGAAGCAACAATTAATTCCATCTTCTTTTAGTATGAAATGTCAAGTTTTCATTTTCAAGTTTAATAGTCCAACGGCTGCCAATTATTCGTAGGTGGGAGCAACTCTCTTTTCATATATTCTTGGTATGACGTCAACCACATAACCACATTAGCCATGGTAACCACTAAATTACTCATCTCGCTATATTCTAATCACCTAGCGGACCGGGGCACTGTTTGGACGTTTAATTCACGTATTCCATCCATATTCCTTAGTTTTTACATGGCTTAACAAAATCACGAGTTTTCAACTGTAAACATGCTCAAGACATTTCTTAATTCATGTATTGAGGATATCACATGCTTTGGATACTTTAAACGAACTACAAGTAAATATCGTATGCTTGAACTCACCTTTTTTTATTCGATTATTGTAAAAACTCTTTCAATCAATGTTCACCGTCAATCCGATCTCCTATATTTAGATAATCATAAATTTTAGTAACTTATCACCGAGTGCAAAGTAGCTTTTAAACTATAACCCTCATGGTCTAAGCATGACCACTTTCCTATTACTTGACCTCATGATTTAATCGGGAGTTTCGAAATCTCGTGTTTGCTACTAAATCCCCCTAAAGTCCCTCTTATAATGTTAAACTAGATAGATAAGGCCTAACATATGATATTCATCCAAAACCAAATGCAATTCCATTCTGGTCTACATCCGGTCAATCGGACAATAGGGTGGTCAACCGGGGACTGACCAGAGACAACCGGAGGTCGATTCTATTAGTTATTAAGGGTCTCGGGACCTTGTGTCCACTAATTATGGTTCTCCAAAATGCATCTTATTATAATAAATTAGGAATCCAAGTCATTAGATGGGTTAAACATCGAAAATCAAGCAAAATTTCTATTTTGACCATTTGCCGGTTTTGACTAGGGGGGTTGACTGGGGCTGGTCGATTGGTCGACTGGTCACTGCTCAATGACAAACCAGAGCTCAATTTTCTCAATTTTTGATTCTATAAATTCTAGTGGTACCTCAATATTCCCCAAAATAGTTGAAATCATTATTCTAGGGTTCTAATTCGGTAGGATAGAGATTGAATTTATATCTTTTGTTACTCAATCTCAACTTCCAAACTTCACTATGGTTGGCTATGGCTTCTTTCTTTTTCTTCTATTGTCTTCTTGTATCAGAGCTCCATTCTCTCTCTCCCCTTCTCTTTGAGTTTTTAAAATCATCAGAGGCATTTCATGGCTTGACACCTCTCTTGTGAGGTGTCCAGCTGAGCTTTCCAAACCTCAGCCACCTAGACCATGCACTGCCAAAACTTCTAACGATTGCCAAACACCTCTTCACGCAAAATAATCTAGTGTAGGCACCCTCCTAATATCTATGCTACAACCTAGGGCTAATTGCAACATAGGTCCCTCAGATTGGTGTTAATCTCAAAAGCTAAACTAAATATAATAATTCTTAATTAAGTCCCTCAATCTACAATCAATTCCGACTTGTACTCTTATCATTCCATTAGTCAAAATTTTAAATCTTTAATCTCTCAAATTACGGGTCGGGTCCTTACACATTGATATCCATGTTTGATTACACCGGAAAACAGTAACTATGGATAAGCATTGCTTGGACATTTCTAAATGAAAAACACTTCTCAGTCCCACATGTACCAAATTCTGACATTCTACATTTTATGTATTAGCAAGTGGTTTTTTGTTAAACTACATTAGCTAGTCTGATATAACGCAGAGTGAAAGTCTGATGTAATGCAGGGCAAAATTGTCAACTGTAGGTTTCTTCCTTTGTTAATAAAGAGTTTTCGAAATAAAAGTCTCACTGTTTAAGCCCATTTCCGCTCCCGTCTTATGTAGATGAGGCTGGTTACTCGTCTATTTCGAATGTTCTCTAGTTTGTGAAGATATAGATTGTGCAGAATATGTATAACAGTACTTCTTATCAAATGGGCCCTGCTGTAAGCTTGGTACTCTCTCCTACAGTTCTGTTCTTTGCAATTCTATTCTGGGTTTGTATCCTTTTATTGGCCTCTTTCAAGTATCCCCTGTGAATAATAGAGGGATATCAAACCAAAATTCTTACTATTATGTTGAAAAAATTAAGGCTCTTCCTGGTTAAAGTTAAAGTTCTGTACCCTGATTTTGTGACCTAGGATGTCATCGTTATATAGTTTTGCAGTTTTTCCCCCAAAACATCACAAAGATGGGCGTTGTGGTGTTACTGCATGAACTTCTACTTGTATAATGTTTCTCACATAACACTGCATTATTTGATGGTTGTTGCAGAGGATAATGCCAGAGACTTCAAATCCTGTGGAGGGGGTGGAAGTACTCACACGGATATCAGTCGAGTCCAGTAGAGAAGATATCCGAAACATAGCAAAGAAGATTCCCTAGCTGATTCCAACATTTAAAGCAGAGATTAATACACAATGACAGTAAATTGTACAGAACTGAGCTATACAAGTATTTTTGGTCCAAGTTATTTCACTTTCAACAAACTCAATATCTGAAGCAAAGTAGGTTCCTTGAATGGCACATATAGGTTCCATGATTGCCTTCCACTGATTGTCTTATTCAGTCAAATTTTGAAGCGGTGAAGGAGAAATGGGATCAAACTAACTAGTGCTTGTTGCCTAAAGAAATTGTATGTTTTGTATCAATACTTTACGTAGGCTGTATACATGTAATTGAGTTGTTTAGAGAAACTACTAAGCTTCTCTTTCTTGTTCTATATTCTGAACATCAATTTACTTGGTTTCTACAGGTTATGATTTTCTTTGCTTTCTGAGACCAAAGTGATATTGATAACACAAAAAATAATTTTAGCCCATATGTTGCCAGACACGTTCACCTTAAAGGTTCATCCCTGATAAATTTATGTTTATGCGATTCAACTTTATATACAAATTTTTAATTTAAATATTCTCGGGTTCTCAGGAATGAACTTTTAAGGTAAATGTCTAAATAATAAATTCGTACATTATACAAATATTATCAGATATTAAATTTTATTTGATATTTTACTCGCTTTCTTCTATCCATCGAGTCTTTTCTCTTGAGCAATTTTGTTCTGTGAAATAATTTCTTGAAGTTTAGCAATTTCGTTCTCTAGAACGGTTATGAATAGTGAAAGGATTTCATTTTTTAGTCCAACAATTTCTCTGTGTTTACACCACTCACCATTAATCCAATTATAGAAAAATAAGTTCGTAACCCAAAATCGAACTAGGAAAAAAGTAAAAGGAAACAGTTAAAGAAAGAAACCCAATATTTATCAATGTCACATAATTTCACTTTAGCGAGATTACTTCTATTAGACAGAATCATAAAAAATAATGAGGGGTGAAAGAATTCTAAGGTAAATGTTTGACAACTGGAAAGGAGGAGAGAGAGGGTCAGGAGATTGAGTAGGAGCGTTCTCGAATGAGAAATGAAGGATGTTTGTTCTTGTTCATGCTTTGTCCTCATTAAGGAAAATGCGTAAAGAGAACATAAACTTCATTAAAAGAGCACGAGTATAACGAATGGCATGTAAAATTCGTTTGGAAGAAATCTCGACCCTTACTTGAATAGAGTGACAGTGAAAGACTCACTATTTCCTTTTTTGAATGGAAGATGAACTACATTGACAATAAAAGGAGATAAAATCAGCTTGCCTGTGCAAGGGCTGCTCTTCCCAGATTATGGGCTTCTTGGACGACTACTCTATCTACTTTTACTACTTACACACCCCACAAGTACTTACAAAAGGAAACAAATATCTTTAAAAGGAAAATCAAAATCAGTACGCAGGCCATCTTTTAAACTCTTCTTCACAAAACAATTCCATATCTTGAGAAATTCTGATCGCTAATGGAAATGATTTAATACCTTTTGTGGCTAAACTAATAAGATAACCATAGACGTAGAAGCCTCATATTTTCCAATAAAATTGATTACTTACTTCCAGACCAGAAGAACTGTACAAATTAAACTGCGTTTTATCACAACGTAGAATGAGGGAAATAATGAATTACAGCAACGTGAATTAATATTAATGTTGCATTCCAAGCTAGTGGACACTTCTGGAATTACAAGAGAAAATAATATGGTTCACATTATTAACACACATTTTACAAGCAAAGAATCATCACAAGAAATTTACAACATGCACTCCTCATCTGTTCCTACAGCCACCAAACATAAGGCCTCGTACATCCTGCGCGAAACAGAGCTCAAACTTGATGCCACAATGAATAAAAGAAAACACCTAATGACTACATAACCCACGCACCAACAATGGACAAAAATTTACCAGAACCTGGTGACTAGCATTATAGTAGCGACTTACAATAGCTTCTGACAAGTTAGAGAACCTGTCATTGGGAGAGCTAATTGGATAAAATACGTGTCACCCAATCTTGTGCGTCAGGGGGAATGTCTCTTCCGGGGACCTGGACCTTTAGAAAACTACTATACCTGAAAAAGGATAAGTTTGTCTTCATTATATTCCGAAGAAAAAGGATAGGTGAAGTCATAAACACAAGGAAACAAAGATGTTGGACGAGGAGAGCAAGAACAGAATGTGGTTGACAATATAATAAACTTCAGAACTTGACCATTTCCTCTTTAAATGGAAGCGGCCATTGCAAAACGGCCAAAGCGGCCCACTGACCTCTGAAAATGGTCTGCTTTCAGACCATATTTTACGAACCTAATTCTAATCTTCTTCAAAATTGATTTGCACTCTGTTTGAGAACATTTAAAAAGCTTCACTGATATACGGTGGGCCTTGATCCAATATAAACAAGGGAAATATGGTTGTTTTACAAACTTGGCGTGTTTTCTGACACACCAAGGGTTCCCTTAGTTAGATCTTACACGACAGAGATCTTACTAGAAGTAGGTACTTCCAAATTCCAACTCATAGTATAGATACATCTGTTCCTCAGAAAAAAAAAAAATAACTAGGTGGTTGTAACAACTCACTCTGCAGCTGTGAACAAGTGTTCGTGCTCCATAACAAATGCAAGCAAGGCCTGCAAAGAGGAATAGCACAATGACATCTCATGGCAAGAAAGTTAAAAAAGGAAAAAAAATATAGTTCGAGAGCAAAGCCAGTTGACTTACTTCAAATGGCATGCTTAACAGTTCATATTAAGTCTGTAGACGATCCAACCTTAATTGTACAGCTTCACTGTCAATAGATGATATAGCAGCCAGTGCCTAGCAGGACAAATAACACTTTTAAATAAACTATGGAATTAATGTGAATTGACAAATCTTTGATGAAATAGCATAGTTCCTACTTCATACTAAATACACTGAAGCCACCCTTCTCAGCAATCAATGCAGACATTTAGGCTTAATTCATCCATAAACTCAAATGAAGTGCATTTTAATGACGAAATCAATCAGCTTTTGCAAGGATGCTGAGAGAAGAAAATTGCTTGTGTACAACCATTTTACTGGAAGATAGAATGACACAAGGCTAGCTTAAGATAAAGATTTTCACCCTCAGTTTGTATTACTCTTTCATTAATATCTTATTGGGAATGTATAGGAGAAAGCACTTCCGAAGAGCGCAATCTAACTGTTGTATTCGGTGGTAGGACTGTGATAACAACCTTCTCTTCAACTTGCCTAGAGGCGAGATCAGATCACCTCATCAACTCAAATAAAGGTGACAAAAACTGGCATTCTACTAGTAGTAGTAGGAAAAGGCGCTTTCTTAGGGTAGGGGTCTTGCTGGGTTTCTATGAAAATTGAAGTGGTGAGCTAAGAAGAAGAAGAAGGAAAAGTTCTATGTAATAAGAAGTTAAATTGATAGGAAGGTACTTGCGAGAAATGAACCTTAGTCAAGATGAATTTGGTAGGTAAATATAATTGACAGAGACGTATTCTGGATGCGGCAGATGATGGCCCACCCCACCCAAGAGCTCTTATAAGTAACATAAATCAAAATTCTTTTTGATAAAGTTTTAGATAATTCTTCAACACTTGGGAATGTGCGTACTTTTTATACTTCTTTACAAATGCCCTAGTATATCAACATTTACCGATTTTGACACGTTAATTTGAATTTCAAAGTGGAGTGGAAGAGTTTCAAAACAAGTCTGAGTACTCCTTGAAAGACAGTGTTAACCTGCCTTCAGAGACCTTCACATGATATTTGATTGGCGGTCTATTCTTTTAAGATCATAGTAAATTTAGAGCCTAAGGATCAAAGTTTGCCTCCAGTAGAGAAAGAAGTCTATGGAGAAGTGGTATTACATGCTTTCTTTCCTATTCCTGATTCCTGATAAAGAAGAATCCAAGCCTTGCATTCATCTCCCTCTCCCTCTCCCCCTCCACCGATAAATTCCCTTCAACAAAATCATTAAAAAAGACAGTCTTCCTTCGCTGAAATAAATAGATCTTTCAGGTTGAAAATCACAGCACAGGAAGGCTGGTTTATTAGATATTTGACGTGAACCCCATGATGAGACAATCAAAAAGAAAAAGAGTGGCCCTTTTAGAACTCACAAGGATCACACTTAAGAAGCTTAGTAATTTGTTTAGGGTCAATTTTGATCTTATTATTATATTAATCTTACTTTGGATGTAGCTGGAGTGATTTGTCAAATAGTCTTACATTACAGGAGTCGCTGACATTTTGGCAAGTTTGTTAATTGCTTCACTTTCCAGTAATGGTCAGCGGTGGAGCAAGAGTTTCTGTATATGAACAATGGAGGTAAAAAGTACGGAGCCAAAACAAAAGTGGACAAGTACCTAACTTTAGTGCAGTGTAAGGGGCACTTTTGGAATTTCCATGGGGTCAAATGTGTAATAATAGTTTAGAAAAATGGAACAGTAGAGAACTTTTGCACTGAATGGGTGCATCCACCCTTGGTGGAGGGTCACCTACCGGTCATGTTGTGCTTGGTGATATCTTATTAGGTCATTTTCTGTGGTTTTTTAGGTCTTGAATAATCATGTGATACAAAGAGGCAAAGTTTTCAAATATTTTTCTATAATCCTAGGACAATAAGGAGCGTCAGCAACCAATAAATATGCAGATATATCCAAACATGTAAACTTGGTGTTCTTTAGAGTTGAGTCATAGGGGAATTGTGTAAATTTGTGGCCTTGTATGATGGTTTGTACAACTTTACCTTAGGGTCTCACTCCATAAGTAATAGAGTGAATGGATAAGAGGGGATGGCGAGAACCACTCCATAAACGGGAAAATCAAGAAATTGTCATTTGCTGCCTTCTGAGTAACAGCATAGTTTTTTTTTTTTTTTGTGGGAAGTTACTGCGAAGTAGAAAATGGGCACGCATAAACTCATTAATGCAAATGTCCACACAAAAAATTCAAATGTCATGATATTTGCACACAAGTGTATAACCAAAAACTGTGATCAGTATGTACCTTCACCAGCAAGATTAGCCACCAACTTCACAGCATGGATTTGGACATCTATGTCTCCAGATGTTAACAATTGTAAAAAAATTTCAAGGCCAACTGGAAGCATGAAGGAGAAAGTCAAATGAGAAATCTATTCAGTTGTGAGGTGTACAAACGTTATCTTTGGAATAATTGGAAATTTGGAAAACATGCTGCTCTAAGATGCAGGATATAGTATAGATGCCAATGGTCAACTCAATCAGATCTCTTAAATGTCATAACCAAGATTTGAGTTCAATATTGCCAAGTAGCTTGGTCACATAACAGTAACACCTATATATTGCGTAGGGTGACAATGAATACAAAATGATTTTCTTGCCTTCTTCACAAATCTTAGCAATTGTTGCCCTTTGACCCAAAATTGTCTCCCTTGATTGGTTCAGTTTTTGTGAACCCAGTGGTTTGGCCATATACTCTTTCATGTATGATTTCTTGTCCTGTGCAACACACAGTGCGAACCCTTAGAAGATGGGTGGCTTATGTGAAGAAAACCAAATGTGGAACCACTTACTTCGTAGTCATCGCCATTTTCGGGGACAAGATTCTTTAACTTAAGCAGCTCAGCTTCAACAGCTTTCTTTTGGTTTTCCTGAACTAGAAGGTTACATCTCATTGCATTAGTTTCCTTGTCCAATGTTGCCTTGATAATTCCAAATTTTCAGAAAAACAAAGAAGGAAGTGTCAGTGGTGCATCTCCCAAAATTTCACCTTGGCAAAACATCCATACCATAGAGAAGACGGACTAGGAGATAATACCAAGTACATTGACCTCAATTATGCATACGACTGTTTCAAGCACAACCATCCAAGACCATATATATGCCATCAATACCTTTTCTGCCAAAAGCTCACAATATTCTTCCTTCAAAGATTCAAGCTCATTCACCGTCTTTTGATGCAGCTGATGAATTTCTTGTAGTTCCATCCTAGTTTATCAATCTCTTTGTGCCCATGGATCTAGAGTATTAAGGAAATAAAAGATAAGAAAACTTAATTACTGGTGAATAATTAACTAAAAATGTAAAAGACCATTGAGAATGCAAAAAGGACAATGTCTTGAGTTTCAATATTAATAAAAACCACTTGGAGATGTTTTAAAGAGCTTCCTCATAAAACTTTCATACAGGTAATGATGTGCATTTTGTTGGGCCATGCATATTGTGAAAAGTACCCATTTGATGTTCTGTCTTCTAAATGTATGATAATGAAGTCATATTTCGAAGCTGAAATAGAAAAGGAAAGAAAGAAAGATGTGAGATAGTTGGGGTGTCCCCATCCAATTTCCAGGAGCAAAGATGCCTCGTCTTTGAGATATGTTTGGTGCTTCAAAATTCTATGTATGAGTGTCAGGTCAATACTTCAGCAAAAAAACAACTAATCTTTGAAGTGGCTTAGCTTCTTGGTGGATATACAGGAGAGCCTATATGATATTGCACAAAACCATCGTGATAAGAGCTTGAAACTGCAACAACTCAACCATCCTCCTTGCCTATCATTGTGTACAATATATATACCACGGAACTGTTGCATTTCAATATAATGATCCACCTTACTAAGGAAATGATTGTTTCCCTACAAAGCTATTGCTAGGAAGCATGGACCCTGCTAAGAAAGTTGATTCTCAAAGACGGACATGTGTCATGTTAGAATCAATTTTGAAAATATCTGAAATGTATTATGTCTCAATAAATGGTTTGGGAAGTAGCTAGAACTAGCTAGAGTAGTTGGTTGTTGCATTGATTGCCCTCTAGAAATCTCTGTGACCTCTGGAATTCTCTGACCTCTAGAATTCTCTGTAACTGTTATAAATTGGTGTCTAATGTTTGAGCAATGTTAAGCCCACCAGAGGCATTTTTTCAGTACTAAAGATTTTATGCATTACATCTTGATATCCTCCACCACACTCTACTGCAACATAACAATGGTATCAAAGCCATCAGATCCTGCAACAAAGCATTGAAAAAAAAAAGAGCTCACACAATGGCCTCAACATCAGTCCTTACTATGTTCAGATATTCCCCAAGTGAAGTTCCTATCTTTGAAGGAGAACACTACAATTATTGGAGCTCTGAGATGCAAACTTTCTTCACTTCTCAAGATCTATGGGAAATCGTTGAGAATGGTGTTACAGAGCAACCATAGTCTTTGACAGAAGCACAACAAAAGCAACACAAAGAAAGCCAGAAGAGAGACGCAACTGCACTCCGTTTCATCAAGCAAGGTGTAAGTAAATCAATATATCCCAGAATTTTTAACTCTAAAACTGCAAAAGAAGCATGGGAAATATTGAAGGAAGAATTTCAAGGAAATGACAAAGTGATTTCCATAAAGCTGCAATCTTTATGGAGAGACTTTGATAACTTGTCAATGAAAGAAAGCAAAAACATCAGAGATTTCTTCTCTAAAGTTGCTGAGATAGTTAATCAAATTAAAAGTCATGGAGAAACCATTCAAGACAAAAAAGTAATTGAGAAAATTTTGAGCAGTTTACCTCCTAAATTTGATCATTGTGTTGCTACTACAGAAGAAGCAAAAGATTTGTCAAAGATGACTATGTTTGAACTAATGGGCTCACTTCAAGCACATGAGCAGAGAATTAACAGGTCATCCACTCAGTCATTGGAACAAGTTTTTCAATCACAGTTGAACATTTCCACTAGAAAAGGTGGAGAGCAACAAAAGAAGTTTCAAGGGAACCAACATCAAGGGAATCAACAAGGTTTTCACTATAACAGGGGCAGATCAAGTTCCCAGAGTAGTCGCGGAGGAGGAAGAAGAAATTTTAGCTATCAAGATAACAATCGAGGTAATGGGAACAACCGAGGTAATAACAAAGTTAACTTTAAATCTGACTCTCGGTGTCAAACTTGCAAAAAGAACAATCATGATACCAAGGACTGTTGGTTTAAAAAATGTACAAGATGCAAAAATACCAACCATCTGGAAAAGGATTGTTGGTATCAACAAAAAGAACTCAACTTCTTAGAGAAAAATGATGCTTCGGATCAGCTTTTTTATTCTTGTACGAATGCTCAAGAAGAGTCTCAAGATATTTGGTTTTTGGATAGCGGATGTAGCAATCATATGACAGGAGAAAAGAAGAACTTGTGAGCCTGGATGAAGCTGTCAAAACCAATGTAAAACTTGGAGATGGGAAGTACATCAATGTAGGAGGAAAAGTCATTGTTGCTGTACAAACAAAGGGAGGTAACTCTAATCTTATTCATGATGTTTTTTATGCTCCAGATTTATCCAATAATCTGTTGAGTGTTGGCCAATTGGTTAAAATGGGTTATATGCCGAATTTGATGAAGATGAATGCTTGGTTATTGACAAGAGGAAGAATCAAGTAATATTCAATGTGAAAATGGCCCCTAATAATGTTTTCCCTCCTTGTATGCCTCCAAAAACTAACTTTGGCTTCAAATCTGCAAGTGACGATGAGTTTACCTTGTGGCATTTAAGATTTGGTCATTTGAGTTCAAAAGGCCAGTTTAGCCACAAAAAAAAAAGTTCAAAAAGCCTAAATTTGCTAAAGCAAAAACAAATGGTGATAGGGCTACCATCACTTGATATGAGGAAGGAAATATGTGAAGGTTGCATTTATGGTAAGATGCAGAGATTGCCTTTTCCGTAAAATTCCTGGAGAGCAAAAGCTCCTCTTGAGCTTGTACATGCTGATATATGTGGTCTAACAAGGACTCCGTCCTTGAATAACAAAAGATATTTTTTACTCTTTGTTGACGATTTTTCAAGGATGATGTGGCTTTATATTTTGGAACACAAATCTGAAACTTTTAATCGCTTTGTTGAGTTTAAAGCTCTTGCAGAAAAGCAATGTGGACAGCTCTTAAAAACATTAAGAACTAATCGAGGAAAGGAATTTATGTCAAATGCTTTTCAGCATTTTTGCAAGGAAAATGGCATCAAAAGAGAGCTTACAGTGCGAAAAACACATCAGCAGAATGGAGTTGCAGAAAGGAAAAACAGAACAATTGTGGAGATGGCCCGCATCATGCTTAAAGGTAAAAATCTACCAAATAGTTACTGGGCTAAAGCGGTGTCGGTTGCTGTTTATATTCTTAACAGATCTCCCACGAAGGTTGTCCAAAATATGACTCCATATGAAGCCTGGTTTAAGAGGAAGCCAAAGGTGGATCATTTAAGAGTATTTGGTTGCATTGCTTACTCACTTATTCCAACACAAAATCGAGAAAAATTTGACGAGAAAGGAGAAAAATGCATTTTGATTGGAACAGTGATAAGTCTAAGGGCTATCGTCTTTACAAGCTTGATACAAAAGAGTTGTTCATTTCAAGAGATGTCATATTTGATGAGATGAAAGCATGGGAACAAAATACAGAATATAAAAACCATGAGGGCATGTGTTGGAAAAGAAGAGAAGACTCGTATGCTTCTTCTCCAGCACCAAGTTCAACTATAGGTAAAGAACTTGATTCTTCATGTCCATCTTCAGAAACGCCTCCAAGAAAGGTACGGTCTTTGCAAGAAGTTTATGATGCATGTAATGTTGCATATGCTGTTTTTGAGACAAAAAAAATATGAAGATGCAGCCAAAGACTTTGGGTGGAAGCTATGGATGAGGAAATAAAGATGATTTAAAAGAATGATACCTGGAAGCTAGTCGACAAGCCGAAGGATAAAGAAATCATCGGACTAAAATGGGTGTATAAGACAAAATTCAATGAAGACGGATCAATTCAAAAACACAAGGCCCGATTGGTAGCAAAAGAATACGCACAGCAGCCCGAGGTTGATTTCAATGAAACATTTGCTCCTGTGGTGAGAATGGAGACCATCCAAACTATTGTGGCATTGGCAGCCCAATTGAAGTTGCAGCTTTATCAACTCGATGTAAAATCAGCTTTTTCAAGTGGGGAAATTGAAGAAGAAGTTTATGTCAAACAACCACAAAGATATGTGAAGAATGGAAAGGAGAATATGGTGTATCGGCTTCAAAAGGCATTATACGGCTTAAAGCAAGCACCACGCGCTTGGAAAATCAAGATTGGCCAATATTTTCAGCAACATGGCTTCTCCAAAAGTCCAAGCGAACCCTCGCTCTTTGTTAAGACACAAGGTACGCAAGATTTTCTAATTGTGTGTTTGTATGTGGATGATTTGGTCTACACTAGCAATAATTCTATGATGATCCAAGATTTTAAAAAGGCAATGATGAAGCAATTCGAGATGATGGACCTTGGTCTTATGAGGTATTTTCTTGGTATTCAAGTTCGGCAAGAACCCGGAAAAATTTTCATTTCCCAAGAAAAATATGCATCAGATCTGTTAAAAAGGTTTCACATGGCAGCATGCAAGCCATTGTCTACACCTATGGTTGTTAATGAGAAGCTTTCATAGAATGATTGTAAAGAAAAGGTTGATGAATCAATGTATAGGAGCTTAGTCGGCTCACTTATATATCTCACAAACACTAGATCTGACATTGTTTTTGTTGTAAGCATGATTTCAAGATTTATGAGTGAGCAAAATTCACATTCAAGCAGCCAACAGAATTCTTCGATACATTCGTGGGACTACAAGCTACGGCGTTCCTTATGAAGCTGAAGAAGACAACAAGTTGGTTGGATTTACAGATAGTGATTGAGCAGGATCAGTTGATGACAGAAAAAACACTTCGGGTTATCTTTTTTGCATTGGAAGGAAGGTTGTGTCTTGGGCATCAAAGAAGCAGAAGACTGTAGCTTTATCCTCAGCAGAGGCAGAGTATATTTTAGCTACAACTGCAGCAACTGGAGTAATTTGGCTTAGAAGAATATTGAAAGATCTTAAGCAAGAGCAAGAGTCACCTACAGTCATCTACTGTGACAATATGTCAGCTATAGCAATGACAAAGAATCCAGTTTTTCATGGCCGGACAAAACACATCGAGATTCGACATCATTTCATTAGAGAGCTCGTTGAAAAGAGAGAGATCGAGGTTCAGTTCTGCAAGACAGGAGAGCAACTGGCAGACATATTCACCAAGACAACACCAATAGAAAAATTCATCAGTTTCAAGCAGGAACTTGGAGTTCAAGATTTTCAAAATTGAGGGGGAGCGTTAGAATCAATTTTGAAAATATCTGAAATGTATTATGTCTCAATAAATGGTTTGGGAAGTAGCTAGAACTAGCTAGAGTAGTTGGTTGTTGCATTGATTGCCCTCTAGAATTCTCTGTTATAAATTGGTGTCTAATATTTGAGCAATGTTAAGCCTAGCAGAGGCATTTTTTCAGTACTAAAGATTTTATGCATTACATCTTGATATCCTCCACCACACTCTGCTGCAACCTAACATGTCAGATACAGAAAATCACTAGTACTCCTCAACATGCATTTGACTTTGTTCCATGTGTCCTATCATTTAGAAATTTTTTGGGGGCAAACTTACTCTAGTTCACTGCTTTGGACGCATATAAAACATCGTAAATATGAACCTGACACGCTCTGGAGTATGGACACATGATGATTTTTGGTCTCTCATCAGCCCCTCTTACTTTTCTGCTCATTTGCCCTCTTGCTTTCTTCCTGTCACCGTAAATTTAACATCAGAGAAGATTGATTCTCTGATACTGAAGTTGTCGTTCCTGTTCTTTGCTTTTCAGTCTGTGTGTCGAAAAAAGACTACCTTAGGTTTGTAGTAGTCACTGGAACTTTCCTAGCTGGTTTGAATTTATTTGAGAAATTTTTTTACTTTCTTTTCCTTTCATTCTTGGAAAAGGCCCTATTATTTGCAAATCATCCATCGTCCTTGTTACGTTAGATAGCTACTTGGAACTCCTTATTTGTATAATACCTAAGGTGTGTAACGCACGTAAATCAAGGTCCTATAGCCATTATTCTTTTGTCAATTGTAATTTTTCCCAGGCTTTATTTCCCTGACCGTTATCCTTCAACGCGAAGTTTTTTCTTTCCTTCAAAACCAATTCTAGCCTTCCTTCTTTCCATTTTTCTGCAATTAATCAAAGAGTTGGGAGAGTGAGAGATGACAAAGAGAGAACCAAGAGATCACTAGTAATCTCCGTAGTTGCCTTCAACCTTGGAGCTCTTTTCCTAAAATCCTTCATGTATGTGTTTTTACTTCTGTGTTTTTCTTCTTTGCTTCATTTCCAATGGTATTGAGCTGAGGTAGATGTAATTTGATGTTATTGTGGATTGTTATGGAGTATTAGAGGATTTGGGTCCAAATTTTGAGGTCGAAAGATGAAGTTATTTGTTGACCCCCCTACCTGACCGGTCGACTGTAGGCCAGTTGACCGCCCCCAGTGCCCGACCAGTTGGGGATAGAACCGAGACCTAGTTGGGTCTCTCCTCTCATATTGACCTATAAGAACATTGTTGCTTTCTATTTATCTCGTACTAAGGAGGAGGAGGAGTTGAAGCGAATTTCAGTATCTAAGTGTCAATCATAGAAATGCAGTCACAACCTGAATGGATAATCAAACTACTAAGGAAGTGATGCTCACTCGACCAAACTCAAGCTCAGTCAAAGTGCCCCCTGAGTTCAGGGTAAGTCCTCCCCACGACCTTTCTCATCTAAGCCAACGTTGTGACTGGAGCGAGAAACCTTCTTGAATCTGATCCCACGTGATCTTTCTTTCGGCTACATGGATATTACTATTAAGGGTGACCTCTTTCCCTCAGACGGAGAGCCTAATCATAGGTCCGATCTACTAATGGATTGTTACATGGAGCTAGCCCTGAACAATGGGAAACCCTCTAACGATTTCCAGGACATCAATAGTCTCTTTTACACCAGTGGCGAGTGGTGCCTCTCAGCTAAGGCCATTCGAGTCAGAAGGTCAAACCACCCTTATTGTAACATCATCGACACTTGAAACTAAACTCTACCATGTGACCTAGGTTGTGTTATGGCCATCAAGTCTCTCACGAGCTGAGAAGGCCGTCCACTTGTCCAAACCATGATGTACACGTGGGACTATACCAAAGTGTGTGCATTAGACTTGAGTTCGGATATTGATGCACAAAATTCTATTGAATAAGTGTAAGATCCAAGTTTGGGAATGAATAATTTGTGAACGGTTGAATTCCGTGACGCATTTTGAGATGAGTCTTGTTATATCTCTTTTACTTAAATTTTGATATAATATTTGCAATGCATGCATATTGGACTTCGAAATTGATTTTGAAATGTATTGTGATATTCAAATATGTATAAAGATATTATACATGAAACACATTGAGCTACGTAAATGCTTTACCAAATGCATAACCATGAGTTAATTGTAAAGATTTTGAGCAAGAAATGTGATCATGAGTGAGATTACGTAGTTCAAACAGTGCCCCAGCCGCTAGGGAAAAATAGTGAGGTGATGGAATAAGATAGTGATCACGGCCTAGTGATCATTAACTCAAAAAATGTATGAATGATCATAAATTAATTGAAAAATATGTTTTGACATGTCTTCGGCTACGGCCCTTGGACTAAATGCAAAGGTTTACAGCAATATATGTTGGGTAGCATGGCTACACGATGGAAATGGATTTTTTATAAGTGAACATAAGGCTAATTCACAGCAAACTAGTAAAGTTGCCATAACTTGAACTTACACTAGCTATGTGCTAATAACGTTGTTGATGCAACATTTCAGGCGACAAAAATGGAGGCTATTATGCTTAGTTGCTATTTAATTTAGTGGTTTCTTTTCTTAACTTGTGTGGAATCATGTTGTATTAGACTGAGATGTGCCTTTTGGATAGATGAAGAACTCGTATTGTCATTTTGTCGGCTCAGCGATGTTTGGCCAAAATCGAGAATTTTAAACTCAACATTATTTTGAATAGCTGTAACAGACTAACTGCACTCTCCTTGGGTATTTTGGATGATTGTTTTATTTACATTTCTGCATCTCTAATTTTATTTTAAGTTTACTCATAAATGAAGGTTTGAAAAATCCCTAAACTACTCTATTATGAAGGCCTTGGTGAGTTAACCTTACTGGCTGATTGCTAATCCATGTCTTATTGGGACGGGTTGTGACAAGAACTATTACAATTTGATGCACACAACATATATGTTGGTTTTCTGGCTTGTTGTACTATTTTTGTTTTTATTATGAATCGAGCAAATATAACAGTTATGGAGCATAAGTAACAAACTTCAGCACAAAAGCCCTGGGTTATCTTATTTCAATAAAGACATAAACCTAACCTGGTTTGAGTTTTGATAAACTTTTAAGAGCGTATTCGTCTTATCCAATTCTTCTTCTACGCCTTCAAAACGGGCAATCTCACCATTTTGTTTCTGAAATAAATCTGCAATTTTCTCTTTATACAGTTGAGTTGTGTTTGCAAGAGCCTTCTGACATGTAGAATTGTCTGTTTGATATAGCTGCTAAGAAAAAGAAAAAGAAAAACATCAGACTATGCCTTTGTTAGATGAAAACTAGGAGCAACAAAAAATTTGAACTATTTCGGAATTTTATTGCAGACAGACAATAAACCGTTGTGAAGACACTGGACCAGTCAGAAAGCACATAAAAATACTTTTGGCTAATTCTATTCAAAATTTTGGAGTAGCTATAAGGGAACTGTTGTAAATTCTTGACTCAAGTAAACCCCATCTGATAACTTGTTACAAAATTGATTATTTGAATTGGAGGTACAAAGAAACACATCCCCTTGCATATTCAATTAGATAATTAACCTGCATTGAATTTTCATGATCACTTAGCAGCTTCTTCATTGCATCCAACTGTTCTTCATCAACTCTGCTATACAAAAGGATTTGAAACTGTTAAGTTCCTAATTGACCCAAAAGCTTAAATTGTTAAGAAATGGCCCAACAATGTATATTAAGTTATCCAACACACTCCTAGCGAGCAACTCCGTCTTGCACATGGAGATGCCGATGTCAATACATAGAGTGAACCACAATGCAAAGGGGGGAAGCATAATACAAAAGGATTTAAAACTGTTAAGTTACCAACTGACCCAAAAGCTTAAAATGTTGAATGGCCCAACAATATATATTAAGCCAATAGTATATATTAAGTTATCCAACTGACTCCCTAACGGGCAACTCCATTCTACACATGGAGATGCCAACGTCAATGCATAGAGTGAACCACAATGTGAAGGGGAGAAGCATAATACAAACAAGTTATAAATGCAAACGAAGACACTTTAACCCAAAACCTCTGACAACCAAGATTCTGACACCGTGTTAAATTATTAATCATCCTAAAAATCCAACCTATTAGAAAATGGAACCAAAAATGTATATCAAGTTAAACCTAAACGCCAAATGAACCCAAGTTAGGACTAGTTCCTAGTTTACCAAAAGACCACTCCAAGTAATGGAAGATATAAACATAAAATTTAGGAAATCCTTGATCTACAGACACTTTTTGCTCCTAACTTCACCAAGATTTTTCTACAGATAGGTTAATGAGGCTTGACCTTGAGTCCCTTTACTGAAGAAAGTTAGCTAAGCCGATGGGGTGACTCTTAGAGGACATAATTTCACCAAGAATAGGTGACTTTTGTTTGCATATATAAAAACAAATTTGTCACTTCAAAGGGCATTCCACCATCAGGTACTCCCATGAAGGTGCTAGGCGTTGCCTTCTGAAGACCAATGTCTTCATTTAAGTCTTAAGGATTTAAAGTGCCGGTCTCACCTTTTAAAACATAGGCTCGAAGTTATGATAGAAATAATCATTACATAATTCAAGATACATAATGCATGGAAATAAATTTACCCCCTTGAAGGGGCACAAGCCTCTTGGCAGTGCATTTGAGAACTTCCAAAGTGCTTTTTCAGTAAATGTAGGGCTCACCTTTTTACTTTTGGTACCGCTTTTTCCCTGTTCCCCTCTTCTTTCTAAATGTGGTTTCAATATCATGAGCACAAAGAGGTTCTTCTTTATAGATCTTAATATGACAAGTGCAACGGAATTTGTCGAAGGAGGCAACAAAAAAGAACCACCATGTTTTATCATTTCCCATTATTAAATAGGGTATTAGTGTAATATACACCAAAACTATACACATAAAATTATAAAATAATAGTAATCATTGATGACAAGAAGGATCAGTAGAAGAGCAATAGAATAGGAAACTCCATGTTAAATATACCTTGATGTGATTTAGACTCATTTCAAGGCGTGCAACTTCAGCATGCATAAGTTTGTTTTGATCTTTTAGACAATTCAACTCATCTAGTGTTCCCTTTAGCTCCATTTCCAGACCACTATTCTCCTTCTCTAGAAATTGCAGTTAAGTGCAACATACTTAGAGAAAGTAATGTAAACAGTAAACAAAGAATGTTTGGGAACAGATCACATTGCTACACCCTGGTATAAACCACCACAAAAAATAAAAAGGAAAAAGTAGAAGTGCCAATAGCAAAAAATAGATGAATAAGCAAGAAGGTTGAAAAGTGTTAACTGAAGCCAAGAAAAGTATCATCTTATGAAGCCACGAAACGTATACTAGCAGGAGAGACAACTACCTCAGACCTTGCAACTAAACTCTTTTCAGGTTCAGCAAAGGACCTTTGACACTCTCTGAGATTTCTTTCCATATCTATTCTCTCGTTGTCCCTCAATTTTAGTTGCCTATCAATCTCTGCAGTCAGATGATCCACATGATTCTCAAGCTTCCGACATAAACTTTCATAATCAAATTCTTCCTTAAGCTTTACCATGTTTACAACTTTCATAGCCTGCAAAATCAACAATTATAAACTTCCCTGATTACATCATTTTTTCTTTAATGCTGTTGACAAAAAAAAAAATTCAATCGAAAGTATTAACTGCATAATCCTTGATGATTTGATTGTAGATGTCAAGTTAAAAGGCAATAGTCATCCTAGTGTATACTAGACACACTAGCCAAAAAAGAGGGTTGGCTTTAGAATCCACTAGTCAATCAGACAACGAAGGATATATGAGTCAAGGCTGGTCCCACCACTGCCAAAATAGAAATGAACAAGGGCATATAGGTCATAGTTAAATGTGAAGTACTTTATGTAACTCATGCGTTGTCCAAACATTATGGTGCTTGTGGTTTCAGTGTAATGTCGAGAAGAAGGCCCAATTGTTACTATAAGTGAGGTCCTTGCAGAGCCTGTTACATTGAATAAGACATATTGTGTAAGACAATCGAGATATACTCAATGTCCTTATTCCAGAATCAGCAAACTTCAACAAAACTCCTATCAATCCACTCTAGATTTGTCATTTGGGCTCTAGCCATTGGACATGCTCTAAATTTTAGTAAAATTTTCTTACATCCATGTTTTGTTTGCACAAGCCTTCTCACATGTACTGAAAGATAACATTGAAAAATACATTATTGGTTCCCAAGTATGTAGGTATTACGAATTTGGTCCTTTCTTTTACTTTTAGCCAATTTGGCAAGGAAGTTTTCATTCTAAAACCATCACCCTTTAACTCAACAAATGTAAGTACAATGAGCAGCTTGTATGCTAACTTTTAAGCAAAGGAAAAAGGGTAGGAGATATAACATTCTCTAATCTCCAAGATAATATTTCAACAAGGAAGTTTCCACAATCCAAATAGCACGAGAGGATTGTGAAACTATGGAATTGAAAGTAGAGCTATGAGAATAACCTGCAAATGAATCACAAAGCAGTCCCGTCAGTTTAGAATCTCTAACAGGTATGTGAGGACTGTTTTCAGCCAATGCGTTTATGCATTTCCCTAGCGAACTAAGAGAAAGATTAATGAACTTAGCCTCTTCAACCAAGTGGCCTTCACTGCCTGCAACACATAAAACTAATAAACAAAACAACATAGCTATGATAAAATCCTACTATCAAGTATGAACCCCCAAGTAGATGAGTTGACCACTTCAAGTAAAAGAACACAAGCGCACACACACAGGGACCAACCAGACTTGTCCAATCTCTCAGAACCAGCAAGATCCACAATCAGCAGCTCCCCCACCACACGCCACATTGCCGTTGATTTCGGCAGAGCAGCATCCTGACCCTCCGCGAGAAGCAGAGAGGTCAAGGACCAGAGATAAATCTCAAACACAAACCCAGAATAAGGGAGGGAGAGGATCCCAACTCATGATGGAACTCACCGAGACGAGGAAAATAGTTACATAGATCCGATCCGAAGACGGGATCAGGAAATTGAAGAGATGAGACATTATATACGCCGCATGGAGAGGAAAAATCAAAATCTCCCAAACAGAGAGATCCTGCTCGGCAATTGGTACCGGGACGTGATGAACGTTTCGAAACTGGCCCTTCACATCAGAACAGCCGATGCGAACAAGGTCTCCTCAGGGAGCAGCAAGCCGGAGCTCTTTCAAACATGGGCGGACTGCCTCCAGCACAATTACTCCCCGACATGCGTGATTGGCTGAACCAACGGGCAGGAATGGCTCCGAATGTCAACCAAGCGGTGGTAGTCCCAACAGCAACCCCAGCTGCTCAAATTCCCGACATGAAGACATGGTTGAATTAGCAATTGGGGTTGAATCGACCGGAGGATGATGAAAATCATAAGCAATTTCAACAGCTGGAAGTATCACCACTGTCAGTTCAGATCGAAACGGAGGATTTACCCAGAAAGTTTATCCCTCCAAAATTCTGAATCTACAAATGGAAGAACGGATCCAATGACGCACATCAAAGGATTTGTGAACTCCATGATGATTTATATAGGCCATGATAGCCTATATTGCAAGGTTTTTTTCTTTGAGTTTGGGGGAGACAGGCCTGAATTGGCTCCAGGCCCTCCTCTCGAGGTCTATCACTAGCTGGAGGCGACTGGCAGACCAGTTTCTCAAGCGATTCATGGCCAACCGAGCTCAGAAGAAGTATGTGAATACGCTCTTGGCTTTAAGGACAAGATTCGATGAGGACCTCAAGTAGTATGCGAGTAGGTACTGGGCCACCTACAACGAAATCAGGGACTGTTCAGAAGCCTATGTCGTAGAGTCCTTCAGGATGGGGCTATCGTACCAAGAACGGTTGCGGGAATCCCTAACTATCGATCCTCCTAGCACATTGCCAATCTAATGCGAATCGTGAAAACATACGTGAAGTTTGAAGACGAGACCGCCAAGACACGGATCAACCCGCCAGCAAGGTGCATAGGAGCACTGCAATTGCGCTAGCAACAAAGAGGTGAAGAACCGAAGCAGCCGAAGTGGCGCAAGTAGCAAAAGAATGCAAACCGCCTGGCCCTCAGGCGTATAGAGCAATTCGGACAGTTTTCAATACTTCGATTTTCAAGTTAATCTGGCCATTGAAAAATGAGCCTTTCTGGAAGTGGTCGACATCTTTAGGGGAGAACCCGTGAGGCGGGATCCGAACAAAGATTGGTGTAGCTATCACTGGAACAATAGCCACATCATGGAGAAGTGCAAGGCGCTTAAACGGTTCTTAGAGGAACTAGTTGAAGTCAGACACCTTAGATGGTTTGTGGCCGACCAGGGGCAATCAAAGGTTCAATCGGAACCAATGGAAATAGAATCCTCTAAGGAATAGGCGATGGTGACCAGAACCGTCCATGTCATACATGTTGCAACGCCAATCCTGGATAAAAAGGAAGTTTGGCTCCAACAACGCCGTGATGGGCATCGTGTTCAGCATCTCGGGCAAAAACAGAAAGAGTCCGAGACAAAAATAAATACGGTGATATCCTTTTCAAACAAGGATCTAGAGTCCATAATAATACCTTAGTAATTATGCTGCTACTTGGCACCATCAACACAGAGAGAATCTTAGTTGACTATGGCAGCTCAACAGAGATTCTATATTATGATGTCTTCAAGAAGCTCAAACTTGATAAGGTAGATCTACAGAAAGCCGACATCCCACTCATAGGACTCAGTGCCGAAGCAGCCTGGCCTCTAGGATTCATCACTATTCCTATATGGGCAGGAAGGGTCACCCTGGATATCGACTTCTTGGTTGTGGATGTGCCGTCGGCTTACAATGCGGTTGTAGGGAAGACTTGGCTCCATCGGATGGGTGCAATCCCCTTCACAAATCATCAAATGTTGAAATTCCCTGGTACATGAGTCAGACCCAAAGCAGTATTTTCTCATTGGTGAAGAATTATTTGAACAGAAAGAGAAAATTCTGGTCCAAGTTCTTAACGAACCTATTGACGTATTCGCTTAGACATACAAGAGATGCCTTCGGTGAGCTCGGATATCGTTTGTCATCATCTGAATGTGGATCCAATCCACAAGCCGGTGATGCAAAAACACAGAAGGTCAGCAATTCAATACACCGACGCAGTAATAGAAGAAGTAGATCGGCTACTAAAAGTCGGAGCTATTAGAGAGGTTTACTACCCCGAGTGGTTGTCGAACACTGTAGTGGTTAAGAAGAAAGATGGTAAGTGGAGGATATGTGTTGACTTCACCAACCTCAATAAAGTCTGTCCCAAAGATAGATTTTCACTACCCAAGATAGATCAACTAGTGAATGCTACTACTGGGTATAGACGCATGAACTTTTTGGATGCATACCGAGGATATCATCAAATTGCCATGTATGAGCCGGACCAGGAAAAGACATCATTCATAACTCCCAGAGGTCTATTGTGCTACAAAGGTTTGCCATTCGGACTGAGCAATGCAGGAGCTACATACCAAAGGTTAGCTACATTTATGTTTAAGGAACTACTGGGGAAAAGCATGGAGGTATACATCGATGATATGGTGATTAAGTCTGAGGAAGCCGAGACCCATATCACCAACCTCTACAACACCTTCAAAGTGCTCAAAAAGTTCAAACTCAAGATGAACACCTCCAAACGTGCATTCGGGGTTAGCTCAAAGAAATTTCTGGGACACCTGGTTACCAGAAGAGGTATGGAGGCCAAACCCGATCAGATCATAACCCTACAAAACCTCCAAAGTCCCAAGACTGTGAAAGAAGTACAGAGGTTAATAGTGATGGTGGCGGCTCTTAACAGGTTCATCAATCTATCATCCGACTGATGTCGACTGTTTTTTCAATTACTTAAAAAGCAGTCCAAGTACTCCTAGGGAGAAAACTGTGTAGCCTTCCATGAGATCAAGACTTACTTGGCAAATCCACCACTGATCAGAACTTCCGAGAAGAGAGATATCCTGACATTATATCTTGCCATGTCCGAACATGCAGTAAGTGCAGTACTGTTGAAAACCAAAGGTGGCAAACAGACGCCCATTTACTACGTGAGTAAAACACTACTCGATTCTGAAACAAAGTACCTACCCTTAGAGAAATTGATCTTATCCTTGGTTGTAGCTTCTAGAAAATTATAGCACTATTTTCTAGCCCACACAATTGAAGTGTCAACCAAGCATCCCCTTAGCGCTGTCTTGAGAAGAGCAGAGCTATCAGGTAGGGTGGCCACTTTTTCTGTCGAGCTCGGGGAGTATGATATCAAGTTTCTTCCAAGATTTACGATAAAGAGCCAGGTCTTAGCAGATTTTGTTGCAAAATTCTCACACGAACAAATAGAAGAAGTGTTGGCCGTCTCAGAAACTAGCCCGCCTAGGAAGCACGGCAAGAACTCACGGCCGATCAAACACCCTATTGGAGGTTATACGTCGACGGATCCTCACGTTCTCAAGGGTCTGGAGTCGACATCGTTATCGAGGAACCAAGCGGATGTTACTTTGAACAATCCATTCAGTTGAACTGCAGTGCTTCAAACAATGTCGTCGAATACGAGGCACTAATCCATGGGCTCAAATGCACGTATAACCTGGGGGCAGTATACATAGCGGTCTACCGTGATTCTCAGTTTGTCCTCAATTAGCTCAACGCGCGAGTATGCCACCAAGATGAGAGGATGATTGCATATGCTGAGAGAGCTAGAGTAAAGTTATCTAAGTTCAAGAAAGTCAAAATGACCCACGATAGTTCTAGGCAGAACGAGCACGCGAATGCCCTGGCGTGTTTGGCTTTGGCAATTCCAAGAGATAAGCACCGAACCATCTATATGGATGCCATCGAATACCCGAGTATCGATATCCCAATAGCCGAGAAAGTTTTGGAGATCGATCTCGGCCCCAGCTGGATAGATCTCGTTATCTCTTACCTCACTAGGGGTACAGTGCCCGAAGATACAACGGAAGCTCACAAGCTACGGATCAAGGTAATACGTTTCTGGCTCTCGCCCAAGCAGGAGCTCTACAGGAAATCTTACACCGGACCTACCTGAAGTGTGTACACCCGAATTTGGTACAAAAGTTCCTGTATGAGATTCATGAAGGTACCTGTGGAAGCCATGCTAGGGCAGGTCCATCGCCCACCGAGTTATATCTCAGGGATATTGGTGGCCTTACATGCAAGAAGATGCAAAGAAAGTACGAACCTACGAAAAGTGCCAGAAATTCGCCCCGATCACCCACCAGCTGCCAACCTAGCACCACTCACCAGCCCTTGGCCCTTTGCTCAATGGGGCTTAGACATCGTTGGTCCACATCCTAAAGCCACTTGAGAAAGGAAGTACCTCATGGTTGGCACTGATTATTTTACAAAGTGGATAGAAGCGGAACCTCTAACCAAAATTACAGAAAAGAACGTTGAGTGTTTCGTTTGGCAGAACATCATCACCAAATTTGGCATCCTATACGCAACCGTCTCCGACAATGGGACTCAAAATTCCAAGACAAGTTCAAAACCTTCTGCTCACAGTATCAGATCCGTAACTACTATACCTCAATAGCATATCCTCAATGCAATGGGAGGCAAAAACCTCAAACGAGACGATACTATGGGGTATCAAGAAGAGCTGGAGAAAGCCAAAGGCAAATGGGTAGAAGAGCTACCTCTGGTCCTACGGGCATATAGGGTCACGCCACGTCGATCTATGGGAATCACCCTGTATTCACTTGTATATGGCACCGAGGCTATCATCCCACTTGAAATTAGCCTCCCAACCATCCAAACCGAACTGATGGAGCAGGGTGGAAACGACCAAGCTTTAGCAGTCGAACTTGATCTCACCAATGAGAAACGGGAATGGGCTGTGATCAGAGTAGCCTCCTATCAATCTATCCTATCCAGGTCATACAATAAGAGAGTCCATCAAAGAGAATTTGAGCTCGGCGACTTGGTACTCTGCAAAGTCATGGGAAACCCGAAGGACCCAGCAGATGGCAAACTTGGGGCCAACTGGGAAGGACCCTACAGATTGGTAGGATAGCTAGGGAAAGGTGCCTACAAGCTCCAAGATCTTGACGACAAAGAAGTACTGCACACTTGGAATGTCTCAAACTTCAAAAAGTTTTACCAGTAGAGTCAATTTTCTCCTATACATTTATTATTATGTTTACGGATCTCAATTTTAATGAATAAAAGCACCACTTTTCGTTCATTCATTGA
This sequence comes from Arctostaphylos glauca, assembly GCA_019985065.2. Classification (NCBI taxonomy): domain Eukaryota; kingdom Viridiplantae; phylum Streptophyta; class Magnoliopsida; order Ericales; family Ericaceae; genus Arctostaphylos; species Arctostaphylos glauca. The sequence continues at coordinate 17,037,260 of JAHSPW020000002.1, read as the reverse complement.
CCTAAATTCAGTAAGGCTGTAAACATCATAGCTTCCTTCACTGCCTCATTGGGGGCAAGAGTGACATATGCAAACGTACTTGAGAAGAATATGAGTTTAAACTTGAGAAAAGTTAAAAAACCCAAACATAATGAGAAGGGTATGAGTCTAAACTTGAGAAAAGTTTAAAAAATCCGAACATACTTAAGAAGGGTATGAGTTTAAACTTGAGAAAAGTTTAAAAACATAACATACTTGAAAAAGGTATGAGGTAGAACTTGAGAAAAGTTGGACATAACTTGAGAAGAGTTTGGACACCCTAACTTGCTTGAAAACAGTATGAGCTCAAAAGTTGAGAAACAATACCCAAGAACATTCGAGAAGGGTATGGGTTAAACTTGAGAAAAGTTTAATTTGCAGCCTATGCATATCTGAGAAAGATATTTGCAAAATCCAAAAAGACAACCAGTATCATTCAATATCAAGCTCAATACAAAAAATAGAATGTGGCAATCAAAGGCCATCTGAAAAGTGTGCAACAAAAGTACACAAGCCAATATAAAAAAGATTCTAAACTTCAACATGGGCTGGTTCCTCCACATCGGCTAAATAGATGACTCCAGGATCGATTCGCCCGTCACCCTCCCCGTTAACTGCGACAGTATCCACGGTCTCGAAAGCCTCCGCATTCAATCTAGACGCTTCGGCTAAGGGCCCTTTGACATCCAAGTCTGCAAGAGGCGGCACAGTTGTGTACAAAGGATCCCCTGGGGACATTGCAAGCCTCCAGAGCAGCCTTCCATCCCTGAGCAATGAAGTCTGCTTGGATCTCTAGCATCTGATTCTCAATGAAGTCAGCCGCAACATTAGATATGCCCTTCTTGTAGGCTTCGGCCTACAACCGCTTTAGCTCCTCCTCATGTTGGATCTTCAGATTGGCCATCTACTCCTCTAGCTCGGCGTTCCTTCCTCTCTTTGTGCCCAGCTGATATTGGATAGTACCTGCCTTCTGGTCGTCCTCGTGAGCCTGCTTCTTGGCCACAGCCAGATCATTCTGAGCGTTGGTACGCTTCACCCTCCAATCATTGAGTTCCTATTCGATGGTGTTGTACCGGGCTTCGAGATCCTGACAATGGCTCAAGCACATCATCGTCTTCTCTATATTCTACAAACATATGGCAGAACACGCAATCAGAACTCTGGAAATAGTAATAAACACGAAGGCATGAAGATACATACGGAAAGCTCATGGGCCATCACAGAGCGCATGAGGGTCGGGAGATCAGTCCTTGTGTACGGCTCAATATCCCTGGGCAGCATCATCATCCCAGCAAGGGTCTGGGCCACGTCTAGATCCCCGGTCGAGTCAACAACAGTTAAGGACCGGCCCCATTTACCAGCATTGAACGGGTCCAGGGTGCGGCCGTCTCGACGATTTTCGCCTTCTTTGGCTTTGACAACTCGGAAGGATCATCTCAGGAGCCCTTCTTGAGCCTTCGCCTCGGCAATAAAGGCACGTCAGCTTCAGCAGAGGTTTCCTCGGAGGTTAAAGTGACAGGATGTACTTTTTTCAGCAGATCTATCCTCTTCAAGGCCACAACTGGCTACTTATTCTTCAGCCGAATCAGCTCGCAAAGATTGGGGACATCTGGGTTGCGAGCCATCACATCCTGTTCAATTTTGCGGTCATCCTCGGAATTCCAGGTATGGGGAGATTGGGAAGGCGATTTCTTTGCACTAAATGAAGAAGACGAAATAGGGATGTCTTCAATTGTGGCAACAGTGACCCTGTTCGGTTCTGTAAACTCAAAAATTGGCATGCCTTCAGGAAATTCTCCAGGTAGATCGGCAGCAACAATGGTAGCGTCGGGAATGGAGTTCTTGATGTAAACTCTGTAGCTCGTCACATATTTCAAAAGAGCTTCAGGAGAAAGGGCCCAACTCTGGCCCAGAGAACCTTTGTATTTGACGACCTTCTTTACCTTTGTATTTGACGACCTTCTTTACGTAGTCAAGCTTTACTAGTCTCTTGATCCTGTTCTTGTTGGCGTTCACGGCTGCACAGGAAAAAGACACAAGATCAGTATAAGATACAGTCACTGCCGAGAAGGCGAACAAAATCAAAAGGACGAGATCGGGACACTGACAAATAATCCCAAATCGGATCGGAATGTGAAACTTAGGGCGTTCTGGCTCGTCCCGACCGATCTCCCAGTTACCGGTGACGATGAGAAAGTCATCATCATTTCCTCAGTTAGAATCTGTCAAATAAGTAACAATCCTTTTAATATGCGGTCGGTTCTTCAGATAATAGGCATCGGTGCCTTTTCTAACCATATCGTAGTAGAATTGAATTTCCCTGAAGCCTTAAGTTCGTGTCATTTATCCTATTAAGTTCAAATATATAGTGAATAATCCTATAGGTGTTTATGAAATCTGCATGGGATGCAGACGGTACCAACAAAGGACTTCACGAAGAAGGCGATTGAGGGGAAAGCGAACTCCGCCCTCAGTAATAGCCATCAACAGAATGGGAAGGGTATCAGGATCATTCCCATCGCAAGGAGTGGTGGGGTCATTCAACTCGATGGCAACATCATGGGGGATGTTGTATCGTCGCCAAAATTTTGCCATTCTTTTCGACGTATCTGCTAACTGCCTAAAGATCCCCATCCGAATAAGGGAAGGGGGGACACATGAACAGAAAGAGAAAAAACAATGATGAGGATTCAAAAGACGACTTACAAAGGTCGACGAACGGAAGCGTATCAATGACAGAACGACAATGAACTAATCAGAGACGAAGGGCACAACAAAAGACAAAGGAAGAGTAAAACACAATAATTTATTTCTTTGAAATAAGACATTCCAAGGAGGACGAACGGAAAGCGAGAAGCGCGTAATCCCCAAACAAAATGTCACAACCCAAAATAGAGGACGTGACCGGCCGTGAACTGCAAGGTCTCAACTTGCAAAACACGCAGCCTCAAAATAATTTAAAAAAATTAAATTATTAAATAATATCGATTACCAAAAGACCAAGTTTCCATTTCACAAAATTCCAACCAAATGTTCCAAACCAATTGTGAGGCATAACCATCTCACGGACCATCCAATAAAAATGTACCTGCAAACAATAAATAGAATAAACAAAATCTGGTTACCAAGAGTTCAAAAATAATATACGGAAGCAAATAAATAAAATCCTAACAATAAATGCAATGTCCTATGGAGATCGATAAAACAAATCCCACAATACCGCCAAAGTCCTTCCCTAACGTCCTGACTCTCGCTTGAAAAATGATGTGGAATAAATCCGTCAGCTAAAAACTCAGTGAATGGCAAAGCATGTATATAACAATAAGTTTCTAAAAGAGGGATTAAAATAATTTAAGTTATCTACATAAAATAAGGCATAAGAGTGTATCATAACCAAATAAAATAAACAATGTTCCATGTAACCAATAATAAATCTCAATGGTGATCACAACCCGATATCCAACCAAACAACAAGGGGAACCACAAATATCAAATATTACCAAATGTCAGCGAAATAAATAACTCAAAAATTAGATCCAATATCAAACATAGAGTCATCCTAAGACGATCCGGTTAAGGTCACCAGGACGCACCAGAAACTTTTCCTTTAACCGTTGAGCATTAGGGTCACCCGGCCTAATCCAAGAATCTTCCTTAATGGCCAGAGTCACCCGCACACAGAGGATTAATTTTCCTGGACTTTCAAAATATGTTCCCAAATAATATCCACAAATTATTCACCAAAAGACCATTGAGAGAATTAATTGGTTCATCGAATATTAACCATATGCCTTTTTAACAACCAAATACACTTTCCAATTCATAAGAAATAAATGTAACTTTTGATAAAATATTTTTAAGGGAACGGATAGATTTTGAAAGTACATAACATGCTTAACCACTTACCTGGTTCGAAGATGATAATGAAATCTACCTATGCGAAAAGAGACTAACCTGTAGAAAATAAATTATCATAAAAATCACTAATACATGTATAAAACCTAAAAAGATTGTTAAAAAAAATGCTTTCCTATGTTAAACTAGGCCTACATTAAGAACAAAATACTAACCAAACCTAAAATTAATTAAATCAAAACCTAAACAAACTAATGTCATAATCATAAGCGCACACTCACCTCCTTCGAGAATACAATCACGAAATAGCTTTCCTTAGATTGCTGGGAGTTAGATCAAGAACCAATGGCTCCACATATGCCTCAGTAAGTTCTTTCTCTTGGAGCCGCCTTGTACATCCATTCCTTGGTCAATAACACAACAAAATATGCACCGCCAAGGGACCATCTTTTTAGGACTCCAACGTTTGGACATCCTTCCACCGTTTAAAATCATTCCAACTCAGATCTTAGTCGACTAGGCTCAACCCTTCCTCTCTCTGCCACTTCTTGAACGCAACCCATTGATCAAGAAGCCAAAAGGAGTTGCCCAACTATCGTCAAGAATTCTTGCAAATAACGGCCGATGCTCTCTCTCTAACAACGTTTTCTCCAAATAAAACCCTAACTATTGAGCTTCTATGGTAATGTAAAAACTCTAACCCTTGTGTCCTTAAATACCAGTTAATTAATAATACTAATAATTGATGCATATAAATAAAAAAAAAAGGTAATTTAAATCAGAGTCCTTTCTATCCCTCCAAATTAGCATTTCATCTCATCCACTTTTCAAACTTATGTTTTCATCCTATAATTATATGGATAGACGATTTTGCCATTACTTTTGAGAAACAGTTTACCGTTTTATCCTATAGTTAGTTAATATTTGAATTGTTTGGTTTAAATTTGAAGCACGTTTTTAGGCTTAAAATATGGGATCACAAATCTCATTAGGAATATTATTCCCGAATCAATTAGCACGTTTTTAGGCTTAAAATATGGGATCACCATTATTTTTAGGAATATGTATACCGAAATGGCACTTGAGATTCTTTTCCAATCATATCCTTGGATCAATTTGATTTGGCCGGAATATTTACCATTTCGTGTTACTAGGTCGAATTGAAGTTTTTCGGCTGGAAGTGTACCATTTTTTGGGAAATGTACCATGACTTGCCTGTGATGTTGAATAACTGTAAATTTACCATGATATTTACTAATTTGACCATAACCTTCAGATTGATTGATTTTATCATAATGTGGATATTGATTGTTTGTCACATAATTTACCACGCAAATTGACATGTTTACTAGATGTCGTGCCTGACCTCCAAATTTACCATGACGAGCAAATATATCACAGATGACAGGTGTTGCCATTTAGCACACAAAATTACCATGAAATATGAGAAATTTACCATATATTGTTTATTACATCTGGTTTCACCGTGGTATAGGAAAATCTATCATAGACGGCTGGACTTGATGTTGACCAGCAAATTTACACATGAATGTCATTCAAATCGTACCATGGTATATTTGTTTATCATAGTAAATTTGCGCGCAAAAGTAACAACATTCAAACCCACCGTTATTCAAATCGTACCATTTACATTCTTCTATAAATATACCATGTATGAGCCATTTTCATGCAAATCAAACATCTATCCCAATATTTCGTACCTTATACTAGCACGTAGTCCGACGAAAACTGATCGAATACCGTTCTTCTAGTTCGGTAGCAGTCAAATTAGGTGGTCGTTTTTCGTCAGAGTGGTGTGTTTTTGGTCCGCGTTTCCAATGGGTTGATGGAATCCGAAGACCTAGATGTGTGGCGAGATCCCAAAATGGACGATGGTGGCCAAATTTTTCTCGGTCTCGTAATTTTTGGAGATGACGTTTCCTGTTCCGGAGATGAAGACTATATTCCGGTACCCATGTATTTGGGGGTTATAGGCGTGAGTTTAGGGATTAGATAATAACCAGGGTTAAATAAACTAGAGGGTAAGTTTGGTATTATTTGAAAAAAAGGACTGAAACTTAATGTGCTAAAGTGTACGGGATGAAAAGATAATAAACACTAAGAAAATGGACTGAAATATAAGTCCCCCTAAAAAAATACATATAATAGAATCTAATCTAATACAAAATTAAATAATTAGCCCCATACAATAAATTTATCCCAAAACGAACTTGTACTTATAAAATTTTAGTCATGCCATAAATGGAACAATATAAGATTTAAACAGATCCCAACTCATAAAATTCCAATTAATAAATAGACATTTGAACTATTAGACAAAAAAAGTTGGGGTGTCACGCAAAAAGCCCGTCATGATGTCACATCGTAATTAATGCGACGTTGCAAATCCAAAATGACGGTTGAGAAACAATGAGCCCGAGGGGGGTGTAGTTGAAATGATAGCATCCTATGGTAGCTTTACCTGCTCCTCCAATTCAGTGGATAGCAGTCAAAGCTAGGGGGCAATCGACAATGGCAAAAATGTAATTAAGAAAATATATTTATCCCCTCAGAAAGAGATTTTGTTCGACACTATATAGAAGGTACGTCAGGATACACGTGCCGATCACATGAGGTATGGCCGACTTGAGGAGGGTTATCCATACTTTATTTGAGCCAAGAAGGTGAAATATCTATCCAGCCGATCTGAGACAGATGGCTTGGTTAAGCAGCGGACCTGAACAAGGTGGCCCAATGTCTTACCGACCTGAGAAGGGCGATCCAAGATACCATCGACCTGAGAAAGACTATAAGTGATCATTACTCCGAGATAAAACAGAATTCCAAACAAATCAAGATACAGCTCTAATAGATATAGATGAGAAATCTACGACCAATTTAATTAACACAAGAAGTGTTAATTGATGTGAACCCTTGGAAGTAAAATCCCTTAAACCCACGATCAGATTGAATACAGCCCAAGAAAGCCAAGAATCAAGTCGATAAATGATCTAGACCTGTTGAAAACTTGTTTCAAGAACCTAGATTTGATTAGAACGCCACAAAGGGTTTGCCTTTGATAAGTTCTGATTGCTCAATCAAGAACAAGTAGAGAAGGCTGAAAAGCTCTCCAAGAATATTTCTTCAATTCCCAAAAATGTGCCACCCCAAGACGGCTACAAGAATGTTTTTATACTATCTATGAAACCCTAGGACCTAAAAGGCCTTTAATAAAATAAAAGACTTGGGCTGATGATACTCAAGCCCAAAACAACTTAAACTACTTAAAATAAAAGACGTGGGCTGATGATACTTAAGCCCAAAACAACTTAAAATTAAATAGATGTCTCCTTAATAAAATAGGCCCACACGCCTAAGTAGCTTGTATCACATGGATTAAAGCTGGTTCCACTTCTTTCAATCCCATCTTGAATGTTGGGGTCTTGCTTGAAACATTAGCAAATTCAGCCCAAGTTGATTGTACCAATCCTTGCATTGCTTCCTTGATCTTCTTAGCTCTTGATCTTGTGATTGGTCCATCTGGAACTTGCAAAGGATCATCTCCAAGACTCGATCCACCATGGTGCCCATCATTAATTGAATGAAACTCTAATGATAGAAGATAACTGCTTGATAGAGAGTTATTCCATTAGTGGTCAATCAGAAGACACTTCACTCTAATCAGAATCCTAAGAGAATTAAGATTAAAGAAAAGTCTATAAATAAAACTCCACGTCAACAACAAAAAAATACGTTATAACTAGTGCATAATTTCGCTTACTAATAGAGAATATTAGCTTGAGTTATCAATCATCCTGTGAGCTTTTGCCTGACTTAATCATCGGAGTGTCTTCCTGCCACAGCGGTAGAGGCTCTTTGACGATTTATTATTTTGCAGATCACAGATTCACCCATATTGATAGCACTATTTCCGCTGGATAATGAGGTATTAACTTTCCGTCTTGATTGAGAAAATCTATCTATCTACATATACTGTTTCGTCTCGTACACAGTCCCACATTCCAGCACATTCTCTGTCAATTATGCTCGGAAGAGAATTTTTTTTGTAACATCTAGTTCTTACCTTATACTTTAATCATGTTTGGTAGAAGTTGATACATTTAGTGCTTAATTTTAGTACTTTAAATTTTTAAAAAGGATTTGCTGAATGTTATTTTAATTATTTAGTTTCTAATTATAACTTTATAGAACAATAATCCATGAATTATAGTACATTTATTCGAATAGATTTATTTGATTACTTTTGTTTTTAGTTGCTCATGTAAATGGACCAAAAAAACCTCCAATTATGATATTGTATTTTCTATGAATTCTTATAGATTTATTTTTTTGATTACATGTAGTGTTTTGACTTTATAATTAAAAAATTACAATACGGAGTTTTGGGCGATAAAAATTCATTCCCTGGTTAGAGATCGAGACAGGGATGAAAAATGACTTCAAGAAAGGAGATAGAGTGAGTGAAAACTCACTGCCTATATAACATGACAGATTAATAACAATACTCCAACACTACCTTTGTTCCATACATCACATTTCGCGCTATCTTTTTCATATCATGTTTTTTTATTTTTCGATGATACTATTATTTTTTTTTCATATTTTCGACGATACTTTGGGTAAATTAAATCAGGGTCCTATTTACCTTTATAGTGTAGTTTTTCGTCTCATACACTTTTTAACTTATGTTTTCATCCCCATTTTATATGGTTTGACAAGTTTGCCCTTATTTTCAAGTGTTAGATTACACTCTTATTCTTTTTAATTCAGAACGTATATTCTAATTTGGTATGTTTATAATCATAATAATAAATTAATATGGCTAAAATTATGGGATAAGGTAAAAAATTTAACTGATTATGAAATCAATTCGCTAGATTTTTCATGGATATGCGACAGAATATGGTAAATTTGTGACGGAATTTACCAGATTTTATTATGGAATCATAATCGAAAATCATGCAAGGAAGCAGTGTAACGCATTTGTTTTTTTCTTTATGTGGGTCTATTTAACTCCGAAACCATATGCCTAATTGATGATTTTTTTTCAATATTTAGATTACACTAGGGCTATTTACAATGATTGGATGTGTAACATGTTTCGCGGATTTAATCTGGTCTTGAATTTATTTTTTTATGATAAGTATGTTGAGTAGTTGGTTGGAATGATGATTGTTACCAGTTTGGAGATGGACCATGCTCGTTATAGTAAATTTTCAAAGCACAATAGTAAATTTTTCATGAACATGGTAAGTTTGACGGCGGTTGTATGGTAATTCGATGAGAGATTGAAATTTACCATCATAATAATAACAGGTTGAACAAATTTGCCATCATAATTTATGTCGATTTCGATCAATGTAATGGAATGATCAATTTTGCCATCAATTTGTACTGAACATGATAAGTCAAACAAATTAAATTTTGGATGACAACAAAGTTGGTCATCATTCAAAACAAATTGACTTGCAGAATTAGCCCTATTGTTCTCGTTCAATCACAGATTTCTTCAGTGGAGACTAACTCCCAGGTAAAGTACCTAGGAATACATAATCCATGGTTTGGAACATTCCTTATAGTGGTTGTTCGATCGGTAATTACGATGCATAATTCATGACACCTAGTAGTAATGACATTCCTCACATGTCTTGTATACATAACCAAGTAAGTTTACTTATCTGTTATTCAAATTCACCATACAAATAGAAAAGGATTCATTCAGTGGTATTATGATAAAAACTCTGAAGCTACTGACAAAAAGATTACCCATCATGTACTGAAGTTTATAATCCATACAATTACATTTTACCAACCCTACACTGAAATTTATCAGCACACCCATTGAATTTTACCATCAAAGAAAATCATGTAATTTTACCGCCTGACTTGTAGATCATCATCAATGAACCAAGTTGAATAATAGCATTTCAATTCCAAAAAATTTACCATCCATACAGAGCTCATGGTACTGAAATTTACCATCAATATCATGTAATGAAAATTACAATCAACGGCACTACATTTACCACCCCTTCTACGAAATTTACCACCACACACAATGAAGTTTAACATCAACATCATGTAATCAAATATACCATAACTATTAAATTTACCATCTAAAAACCAAATTCACCATCGTATTAAACTGAGCATAATGGAGAAACAAAATAACAATTATACCATCAAATTTTTCAGTTGGATCAAAGTTAATCATCAGAAGAATACTAACGATAGAGTCAACACCGTGTCAGGATGACCAAGTGTAACATCAAAATATAGTTCTTAAACCATTTTATGTAACTCAGTACATAAGGAGAATACAAACATATTGAGGATGTATTAAATCGTTACTCAGATACCAACATCCCGAATCGTAAATCAGAAATCGATTACAACTTTAGGGATACCAACATTACAATACGGCGAGACAATGATGTTCGAGAATGAGTCGTGAATACGCAAGGACAATGTAGGACGATAATCGATCGGATGACGATATACTCTCCCGTAGGATCGAAATACAACCCAGCCCCGTGAATCACACTAGATTGCCATTCTTCACCACCATGGTCGAACGTCAACGGCCTTAAGAACCCTAGATCGCCATTCTTCACCACGATGGTCTGATTTTGGAACCATAGGATTGAAAACTAAAATCCAGAACCATAAACAGAAACTGTTAGAGGAGGTGTTTTGATAAATAAGGTATGGTATTAAACAAATTTCTTTTTTTTAGGACCAAAATGTTGATTTTGTGATAAATGTATTTTAAGGGCAATCTGGGTATTTTTTGAAAAACAGGATGTAAAAATAACTTTGAAAAGTGTATAGGATGAAATACTAATTTTCTCTTATAGATAGGACTGAACAATAAGTACTGCTTATTTTTTTTGGTTAACTAATTAAACTCCTGCATTTATTAGCATAAGAGAGAAGGTGGTATGATTTGAGTTTTAAGAAAGCAAGTTCAACCATTGAGCTTTTTTTGGCTAATTATTTAAGGAAAATACTAACCACCATCTATTAAGCGGTAAATACTATATAAAAAGTATATCAATATTCGTAAAGTTTATATTAATATTCGTAAATATGTATTGATATATATATATATATATATATATATATATATGAATATGCATTGATATTTATAAAATGTGAATTGATATTCGTGTTTATTTGACATTTTGCGTGTATTATACACCATCCACTAAGCGGTGGTTCGCAAGAACCATTATTTAATAAGCATTTCCTTATTAGAGGGGTCCCACTTTATGGCCTTTTTCTTATTTTATTATACTTTGTTATAAATAAAATGCGATCTCACTTATTCAAATAGGAAACAAAATATGGTGACTCGTGTACAGCACCTATGCCAACCCGAATCCGTTTTTCCTCTTTCCATGGTTGGGTGTTAAGTGTTACGTTGTGAATAACAAACCGTATTGTGTATTAAAATGATGTTAATTTTTACATAAAATATTGATCAAATAATTGGACATTGACTAAATAATTTTTAGACAGTATTTTACGAGCAAAAACAATGTCGTTTTGACATGCAACGTGTCATGACGTGCATTGCACACAACAAACTCCTCATTTCATTACATTAATCCAACAAACAAGCATAACAAAAAGCAAGCGTATTTTGATGTTAGTATTATATTTATGGGTATCAATAAAATGGATTGAAGAACTTATTCGGATTGAAGAACTTATTCTGTACTCACGATAGGTATAAAAATTCATTGAGTAAAATATTACTTCATTTTTAAATTATGCCCAAAATTGTTAATATGTCCTTAAACTATCAATTTCATTTATTTAGTCCCTAAACTATCGATTCAAATTTTATTTAGTCAAATTACTAACATATGTCTACGATCCATTAGGAACCGTTAGAAGGAGAGTTTAATTGCAATTTCAGTCAGTTAAGAGGAAGCTTAAGAATAATTTCAATCTGGACCTATTGGAATATACGGGAGTTCATATTTATTTTGAAAAAATATCTTTTGATTATAAAAAGAATGTTTTATGACTAGGAAAGTCTGAAATAATATTGCTGAACTATATACCCTTTTGGGAAATGTGGTATTAATGAAAATGCTAAGGTTGACTTTGGATAAATTGTGATGCCATTCAATGGAGGATACAGTCGATGCTGTATCAATAATTCAAATAACTGCTGTAGCCTTTTTTTAATCCATGAAGGCTATTTAATTGATTCATTTTGGAATGTTGAAACTGCTAGCGTTGTGCTGCATACTTACGATGATTCCAACTACTAATCATTTACTATAAGAATGGCCACTTGGCCTGAGATCAGTTATTGCCTGGTCTACTGTTGTCTTAAGTTATGATTATTTTACAAAGTTAAATACTGTTTTGTAGTTTATTATCTCTCTGCAAGATGGAAGCCGAACCAATCAGTAATACAAGGAGTCTGCCACTTTAAATTTCTTCTTAAGAGGGTCAAATAGTCTTAGCATGCTACATTTTTGCCCTTTTGGTGACTTTTAAGATTGTTGTATTTCTTTCATGTGAACTCTGACAGCATTGCTTGCACAAGCCACAAGGTAATGCTTTCGCATACATTGATGTCTTGCTTCTATATTCTGAATTAATTCTAAAATTCCATTCTGGAATCACATATTTTAGATAAGGTAAGTGCGGATACCAGAAGGAAAAATGGCTGTAGCAATAGTAACATATATTTTCTATACGGAATGGCCCAATGTCTGTACATCTTTCTATCCAAGATATATTATGAACCAAGTCATGGGGTAGTAGATCAGTTTGTTTTATTTTATGCTGGTTAAGAGTTTATGATAGTATACTTTTAGCCAAGGTTTGTAGTGTCATATTTTTCCTGCATTTGGATGCATCAGAATTTGAGCGGCTCTTGGTGGAGCTTTGCAACTTATTTGATCTGGAATGATGCATTAGTCAACTCATAATTAGCCACTCCTTGGCTCTGTGTTTCCTTGTTAAAACAAATTTTGAAATAGTGAGAGAGGGAAGGAAAACGTGTGTTTTGAGTTTGTCGCTGAGCTCTTAATCAAAACTTTGATAATGTAGCAAAGAGAGTTATTTTTCTAAGCATCTTTCTCCCAAAAAATAACTCTTATATTCTGTAGCATTTATTTCCGAGTTTTGATATTTTGAAGAATCAAAACTTGGTGATTTCTAATTCTATTACTTTTCACCATGCAGATATTCTGTCTAACTCCGTTGTGTAAACGTAGTTGGATAGAACTTCAGTTCTGACTTCATTGTATCTTGAAGGCGGATTTGCTGTAACCCGATGCATATCATCTGGTGGGGACAAATACTATCTTTAGGAAAGTGATTCAATAACGCGCCTCGAAGTGTCATCAATTTTGTGTTTTGCAGAAGATTCATCACCGACAATCAATTCGAAGACAGTTTTTCTCCAATAATCTAAGGACAGTACTTTCGCAGTGGCAGTGTCTCTACACGAAATGATGAAGGTTTTTACTCTATTGCAAATTAAGGATGGCTAGGTTTATCCGTTAACTTGACATGTAAGGTATATACGTGTGTTCGTGTTTTCGTATGGATAAGACTTGTTTGTTTTCATATCTGTTTTTTCATTTTCCGAAATCTGTTAATCTTGTGTTTGGCTTTCCAAGTTTTGGTGGGTTTTGCATATTATAGCTAGATGCATTAGATTATGATCCTTTGATGAGCAATTGAAACGCCGGAAAAGGTTTGAAGACCTTTTGTTTTCAATTAATTGCATGGGACTAATTGGGACACACAATTGAATTGGGTTGTTGAAAGGATTAAAATATATTTTGTATTTGGTTGCAACACCTTTTATAAATGATTTTGAAATCAACCCCAAAGAAAATCATTTGGATTGGTTGTAATTTATTTGTCTAGAAATTACAACAAAATACAAAAATAACTTTCAATTTTTTCAACACATGAAAATTATATATAATAAGTATTAGAACTAAAAGTTCAGAGACTTTATATACTAGAATTGTTAATCTCGTCTATTTAATTTGCGAAACAAATGAATGTAAGACTTGCACTTATTAAGAATGAGCTTCCTCGATGCATACAAGCCATATCAGGAAAAGACCTTCTTTATCACACCAAAGTGTTATATTTTTACAAGGTGATGGATGCCTGATCGATCGACCAAAAAAAAATCGATGATGGATGCCTGATCTATCAACAAAAAGAAATCGGTGATGTGTCGATCAAATTAATATTTATTTTGAAACTAAATTTCACGTCAAGAGTGAAAAATCAGTAAAGTGGAAGGTCAGAGTATCGAACCACGATAAGCGGTAAGTCAAGAAACATAATAATTTGCGACTGTAGCATTCCAAACCTTAACCTCAATTTTGGAAAAGAGTTTAAGTCTAAAACTGCAAATAACTAATGGATGTAATCAAATTAAGAAAGCAGGCTAAATCGCCAGATTCAGTTCACCCTGGACTTTGGTATTCAACATCTTATTTGTATAACTCCATCAAGATTCAAGTCAGAGAATCTTGATTGGAAAATATTTCGATAAAAAATAATTAATTCTAAAAATGTATTTTCAAATAGATTCTTGTTTAAGAACAATAGGACAAAACGTAGAAGCACTACAACAAAAAAGAACATTTCCCACACTTAATTGCCCGTATTTTTTAAAAATCTAGAAAAAAAACCATTCTCCGCACTTAATTGATAGTTGTTTCCAGTGCATTTGATCATTGATCATTGCATTTCTATCTTATTCATGCAGCATTGGCTTGTTCAAGACTATCTCTAGTTTCTAAATAGTGCTAGCAAGTGAGTAAATGTTCCCTCAAATTTTTTTTTTCTTCCACCTTTCATAAGTAACTACTTTTATCACTTACTATGAATAAAGTTTCCCTTTAGCTTGCTTGTCTATTCATGTAGGATGAGCTTGTAACTGGTTGATTATAGTGATAAATCAGAAGTCACCGAATAATTAATGTTGCCTAGTACAGGCCAAACAATGTAGTAAGTCATGTTTGAATGTGAATGCCTTCTATCTATTTGATGCTTTGCCTATAATAACCAGTCACACGTATATTGCTAGTTTAACATTGGCGTTTCGTGTTGGTAACTGACCAACTTCCACATTGTTTGTATAGCAACCCAACCATGATAGGTTCCCAATTCAAGTTTTTTCACATTCTTGTGTTGGAAACTAGAGATTGTTTTCAATCAAAATACCTTAATTCAAATTGAAATTGTTAAATTATCGCACTCGTGAAATAATTATAAAAATACTTCAAAATGCACATTTGAAATGCGTATTTTTCCAACTACGCGGCTTGCGTGACATTCTTAATTTCCATGGTGGACAAACAACGCATGTAATTCATGTGAGGTAATAAAAGTGAATGTATTCTTCAACTACACGGCAAGTTTTAGCAACCTTTATAAATGCCAGTAAGTTTTTCTGACAGCGGGATTAACGACGTTTCACACAAACGCCAGGAAAATTGCAAAAAACGCAAGAAAATATTTTCCCAACATTTTTTAGGCTTTTACCGGGGTTTAACAAATGCCGAAAATGTCCATTTTGTTGTCGTGAAGGATATTAACCCAAGTATTATTGGTACCAACTTAATGGCAACAACTGATCAAGAATTTGACATTTCTTCTTTGGTTAAAAAATAAGAGCTCGAATCAATTTGTAGACAAACAATAAAAATCTCGGAGAAGATGTGAAACTCTAGGTCATCAGATGAACATCATCCTTAGATCTCACCTAAAAAGGTTTAGCCTAGCATATTGATTGGAAGAACAATAATAATATGAAAAATATGTTACCAATAATGAAGATTGAACATAATCGGATCAGAAACCCAAGCGCTAATTAAGTAAAGGAAACTTAAATTGAAAGCACTTGTTCAATCTTGAAGAATTAAAATAAAAACTGCTAGATCTAAAACCGGAAGAGAAAGTGTTGAAAGGAAAAATAGAATAAATGATCCCCAATCTAAGCCTCATACGACTTTAAATAAGAAAGAACCAAACAAATTAAAGAGAGAGTTTCCCAAAAACAATTAGAAAACCAAAATAAAATAAAAAGAATTAAAAGCCGATACATGAACAAATGAATATATGAACCTAGGTTTTTACTTTTTAGGTTTAATATAGAAACCGGTTCAGTTCAGTTCAATTTGGTTCCTAAGTGATGAAAATCGAAAACTGCACTAAGTTTTTTTTTTTTAAATCTCAAACCAGATTGAACTGGACCTAATTGAAAAATCGAACTAAATTTTCTGTTCAATTTGGTTTATTGGTTTGGTTTGATTTTTTTATTTACGCTTTCACCCCTAGACCTATATTTTGTAGGAACTTCAGAATAGTAGGCCAAAACTATAAAATAATATTTTTTTTAAAAAAAGTTTGAAATGAAATACCTTAGCAAAATAAACTATTGTCTCATCCGGCATATTGAGCATTTGACAAAAAAGGAGACTAATACATCAATGAACTTATACAGAAAAATCTTAAAGCACTTTTACATAGATAAGGCACATCTTTTAAGCACTCTCGTGATTGTTCAATCACTAGCGTGAACAAGTTTTCTTTTTGTCCTTAAGAAGATAGAGTACCTTCTTGCTCCTGAAGTAAGAGTGTAATATGTGCACTTATGTATCTCGTCAATTGTACACAATCAGATATTACATTCTCGGTCAATTTATTGGCACGAATATATTTCTACTCCAACACAGCGGCATTGGAATAGAATTAAATACATATTATGCTATTTTCAAGAAATTGTTGATTTGGACTTATTCTATTCAACTGAATCAATGCTTCAATTAATCATATATAGAGATAGTGATTATTTAGTTGATCCACGAAAAGGCAAATCACAAACAGAATGTGTCGACTTGTTGTAGCTGTTATATCATAGCGTTTTGTAAATCAAACTTTGACTACTACATCCTCTACTTATGTTTAGACTATCGCTATCCATGAAACAAATTGTGAATATATTTGGTTAACATTCATGATTCAACACATTGGAGAGAAATGTAGACTATCTTCAATCAAAGATAGTTCAACAATATTGTACAAAGATAACACCGCATGTAACACACAAATTAAAGGCGACTACATGAAATGAGCTAGAACCACACATATAGTCAAAAAATTCTATATTCGTGACATTCAGCAAAACGGTGATATTGATGTTCAATCCATACATGCTAATAACAATCTAACAGATTTATTCACAAAAGCATTACCAACTACAACATTCAAGAAATTGATTACAATGCTGGAACACGTAGACTTAAGAATTTATCATCCAGTATTGGAGAGAGTCAATAACTTGAAATGTATAAACAAATTATATATTTTTTCATTCGTCTAAGATTTTGTCCCACTGAATTTTCTTTAGCAATATTCTAATAAGATAATTGAAGGCATTTAATAAGACGCGAAGCTTATTCTTTGCATAGCCATTTGAGGAACAAGGGACAAAATTATTAATTGTGTTATTAATACATATTATCAGAAAAGAAAAGAAAGAGAACCAATTTCAAAAAAATACTGAATAAAATCTAATATGTTCAAAAGATTTATTGTCTTGGAAGTTCCTGCAGCAACTATATTCTATATATTTAGTTACTTTTGTAAAAATTCGTTAAATATCACATAAATTTTATAAATTTGCAAATATTTACAGTGTGAAAGAATATTTGGGTTTTTAATATATAGAAAACTTCTCCTGTCATGTCACGGCCACAAATGAGGACATGTTTCTCATTTGTGTTTTCATTTCTTATACTAAAGAAAAATCACATTCTCATTTTACTATAAAGACCACGCATTTTCACAATTTTTGTTAATTATTTGTTACAGATCCACATCAATTAATCACTTTAATTATTATGTATCTTGTTATAACAGGATTTCCAAAATCCTACTTTTATATGCTAATTTATACATTATTATTATCCCTTGCTTCTCATAGATCCAGTAATTCCCGAATAACTCACTCAATCTAATATTTAGCATAGATCGGGTGATTCCCAAACAAGTTATTCTTTCAAACCCTTGCTAAATTCATCATTCCACTTAAATGTGTGATGAAGGAAGAGATTAACACCACAAGACTAATTTTTATTTAGTCAATAAGTTAACTTGCTTATTATGTATGTAATATATATAATTATTGATTCAATGAACAAAGTTTTTCTAATAGAACTTCTACTAGAAGTAGAAATTACGTTTCAATTAAGAAATTAATCAACTCTCTACCTGTAAGCTTCTGGTCTTCTATCACTTTTAATGTGACCAAAATAGCCAAAAAAGAATCTCACTTAGGGCTCAAAAGGCATTGTAAAATTATAATTGTTTAACTTATAGTCATTCACATTCAACACAGATAGATATAAATATCTTTACTATGTTTATGGATACGAGTACGTTCATCTTGATGATTTAATTTCTGCTTAATATTTAATTTTATAAAATCATGATTATCCAACATGCGAACATAAACGACAAGTTAATAATTATGAGTAATGCTAGTAATATAGATGTTCCGAACACATCCGGATACAAATATGTCCAAAACTGTTGGATGCACATGAAACCTTATGCATCCAACAGTTTCAAATACATGTGTTTGAATGTATTCGCAACATCTATGTTCCTAGACTTTTTGAATAATTATTTAACACCATTAAATAAAATTTGCACACACTACCTGAAAGCCCCTGCCGTACATCTATAATTTTTCGTTGACTTGGTGTGAGGAATTTAAAAACCAAAAAAACCAGAAAGCCCCTGCCGTACATGAGAGTATGAACACTAAATAGTTTAAAGTAAGCAAAAGGGATAATGCATGTTATTATATAATGGCAGAGACGATTATTCATCTATTGGATAATATAAACAATGGGAGTAAAAGTCAATGATTATGAAGAGCCAAGATTTAAAAAAAAAAAAAAGTCTTGGTAACTACCGCCCAGCGGGTGGTGAATAAGATTCATATAATGTCAAATAAATACAAATAATAATACACAGTTTATAAATATCAATATATATTCATAAATATTAATACACAATTTACGAATATCGATATACTTTCTATACATTATCCGCCGCCTATTAACCGGTGGTTAGCATTTTCTTTTAAAAGATGGACTTAAACCACCTGATATTTTTCTCCAACTGGGAATATATTAAAAGGCTAATACTTCCATCTGGTCGCAGTCATAGTTTATTGCTCTTCCGACCCATTTGGTAACAATCAAAATTTTACCGCTAAGAAATACGCCTTTAAAAGTAGAGCACACTAAAATATCTAACTTGTGTGACATTTCCCACTTTGGAAGCCAATCTGTAGAAAAAACAAAGTCATGGGAAATTAGATTAAGATTCTAAAAAGGAAGTAAATAAGAACTGGAGATTAGTATCCGAATCTTATAAATCACATGATTCGATTCGGTACGTCGAGCTATCAATTTATATATTGCTGAAAATTATACGAGTCGTAATATGTATCATGCAACTAAAAAATTTATGTACTTTATCTACATGTTTCAATAGCAGAAGAAACAATCTGAAGTCATCCAATAAGATGTTTAAAAAAAAGTATTGACAATTTGGGTAATGAAAACCTTTTGGAGGTGAAATATTAAGAGTATACATAGTGCAAAGTATTTGATATTCTACCCCTTTGATGATGACTGAATACCAAAAAAAAAAAATAGTTATTTTCTCAGAACGTAGGTTTTTTTAATGGCTTTGTTACACAAAGTATAACTAGACCACAATTTCAATACAAAATACTAAATTGTATCACCATTTATCAATTATAATAAAAATATGAAACCCTTTATCCTCTAAGGTGATGTATATTAGACCCTTGTTGCCATGAATTCATAGGCCTGTCAAAGACGATATAGAGGGAGACAAAGATTGAGAATAATTTTAAATAAGTTGAAAAGTTATTTAAATCTGTTTTCAATATTAAAAAAAGAGCCAAAAATCAAATTCATCAAATCCAAAATTATTTGCAATACAACTAAAAATCCACCCTATTAGACCATTCTTCAATATTTATATTCATCCAGAGGCATAAATATATATACGTACATGCGTTGTACATATGCATACGTATGTCTTTAATATATTTTAAAAATAAAGACCAAATCAACACAATTCACGCTTCAGAAAAGGACCACTTGAATTCACTGTCTGATAACGATAAAAACTTTAGAAATATTAGTGTGACAAAGACACAGGTATCTACTCCTTTCATCTGTTTTCTTTCTCTTTGTTGTTCTCTGCTTTTTGGAAATGAAAACATTAAAAAGTCCGCAATTACTTTCGTATCATTTTTAAACCGAAACATTCTCTAGAAACTCAAATAATCTTAGTTGTCGTCCACCGACAATATTTTGTGTTCCGGCAAAAAAATTAAAGCAGGAAACCTAAAATCATATTGACAAAATTTTCAACACAGAGGCATGTAGCATGCCTTTCTTTGCACCTAGACTAGAATACAAGTGGGAAAGATCCAAAATTCAATAAGGGAGATCACATATAAACACTCCACTCCAAAGCATTTTTCTCCTTTTCCAAATTTGCTTACATAATTTGAAGTTGACTTGAAAAATGCTCTTACTCACCGCGCCAAAATTCAATATACCCAAAAACAAAATCAGTAAACCCAAAAAAAAAAAAAACATCTTTTCCCAATATAAACTAGTTATATCATACCTTTCCAGCTTCTCTCCACATCAAGAACGCGGATATTCAAGCACCCCATCCTCAGAACCTGAGAACCTGAACAACCAAGATGCCGAAGTGGAACATGTGTGCAACAAAATCAGAAACAAGGAGTTTCAGGCTACACCTCGTAATATGTGATGTTGAAGGTTTGTCAATGGCAGATATACCAAAAAACGATAGATATACAATCAAAGTACAAGTAGAATGGGTAGTTCCACAGAAAAAGTGTGTAACCTCAAACCAGTTTATAAGCTCCGATGGATGTGTCCAGTGGAATGAAGGCTTTAATCACGTGTCCAAGTTGAAACTGAAGAACTCGAATAGTTTCAGCAGCCAGTTGATCACCCTTGAGGTTCATGTAAGTACAAAACCCATATAACTCAATCAATAGATTTTATTATTTACAGCGGAACTACAATGATACCAAAATAATTACCAGGGCTTTGGAGTGAAATCGAAAACCAGAGCATCGGTCTTGGCCAAACTCAGCATGGATATTGCCAAATTTGCTGGTCAAACAGAGGCATTAGGAAAAATTATCAAATTCCCAATCACGTGCAGCATCGGAGGGTCCACTCTTGATGCCAGATTAACAGTAAGTCGAGATCAAACTTTATCTAAATTTACCACATCCTGCCAAAAACACTTTTAAGAAATTTTCCAAGAAATGAATTGCAGGTAAAACTCGATTCTCTCGAATTCCAACCGCTACATAGAAACAGCACTGTACACCCTCTTTCTCCGATCCAGCTACTACCATCTCTATCATCATGCATAAGATATCATAAACAAACCAGCAATGAAATGGTCAATTCTTCTTCTAATTCAGACGAGGAAGCTGAACCTATCTACAGAACCCTCAAAGCAACAAATTTACTACTTGGTAGCTTTGTGCATGAAGAACTTGAATTCCGCAAGGAAGACAATTGGGAGGTAAACCAACAATATGAATCCGTGCAAAAACCTTCATTAATCAGGCTTCTCACATTGAAAAATCTAAGGGTCAGTCCTAGAGTCCCAGAACATCCTAGAGATACTCCACTCTTGAACAAAGCATCTGGTGAAGATGGGGGTGATGACACCAATAATGACCATCACTGCCACTCATCACCCTCACAACCAGAACATGTTAAGGTCCAATGTGATTTCCAGCATTCTGGTTTATTGGGGAGCGATCGGTTTGTGATAGGAAGCTGGGAAAAAAGAAAGTTCGTAAGCAGAGATCAAAGTTCAGAGCTAGAGACAGAAATGTTTCTAGCTTCTATTGATCAGCGGAGTGAGAAAGCATCGGGTGGAGGAGCCTGTACGGTTCTGGCAGCAGTCATAGCTGATTGGCTGCATCAGAACCCAGGAATACTACCACTGAGATGCCAATTCGATAAATTGATAAGAGAGGGATCGAAAGAATGGAGAAACCTATGCAAAGAAGGGGCTAATGGCAAGAAGTTTCCAGATCAGCACTTCGACCTTGATACTGTACTGCAAGCACACATTTGACCGCTGAAGGTGGAACATGAGAAATCCTATGTAGGGTTCTTTGAACTTGAAAAATCACCAAATGAGTTAGAACTCCTCCAAGGGGCTATGTCTTTTGACAGTATATGGGAGGAAATCCTAAGTAGTGAGTCAAGATTGGTAGAAGAAATCTACATTGTCAGTTGGAACGATCATTTCTTCGTTCTGAAAATAGAACCAGACGCAATTTACATAATCGACACGCTAGGAGAGAGGCTGTGTGAGGGGTGCAATAAAGCATACATATTAAAGTTCAACAAAGAAAGTACGCTTGTAGTAGGCCGGAATAGTCGTTAGTGGGCCCCGGCCCATGATCATCCGCATCGTATTTTGGAGCTCGACATAACCCAAAAACCTGCCAATATGAGTTTCCTGGTGTTGGGCCGGACGACCTGTCGGCCAGAGTTTGAGCTCGGCCTTTCCGAACGATGGTTTCACGTTCCGCACCGATCTCCGGCCTTTCTATGCTCGGCATTCATCACTCGGCCAAGGGATCCCCTTTGGCAATTTCTTGGCCAGGACGTCTAAAAACGCTATGCGACTCGGTTCCTGAACACGAATACACGTTCTCCGTTTTCTAAGGGAACGTGCAAGTACACCCTTCTGATCCGCACGGACGTGGGACACGTGACAGCACCCCCGCGGTTTTCGGATCTCGACCTATATACTGGGCCGAAGTCACCGGCAGACAGTTGGATTCTCACTCTATAAATATCCCAACGGCACTCCTACTACAGCTACTACAGGTACATGCATGTTCGCGCTAAAACTATACTTTCAAGTTATTTCAACTCTTCCTAAAGAGCTAACTTGATCGTCGGAATGCCCACCGAAAATCCAACCCCCAATCGGCACTAATTTAGTGTTGAGTGTTTTGCAGACTATTCGAGAGGATTCGATTCATCAACCCGAGAAATCTACATTGGATTCCAGACTCTACAATTTGGCGACCACAGTGGGAAATCCATCTGACTTCTCATCCTCAAACCCTTACCTTAAATCTCACCAGATCCAACAATGGTACCTACTGAGACTGACCCAGCAACTTTACCAGTTTTTCCACCACCTCCGCCTGCAGAAGTTCGTGCTGATCTGAGGGACAGGGCATACGTCGAACGCCTGGAAGCTCGACTGGCAGAAAAGGATCAGCTGCTTCAACTAGTCAGGGAAGAGGTTGCGCAACTCAAAGTTGCCATTAGACCTAACCAGAACGGCGAAACGTCGCAAGCTCGGCGACGAAGGCGCCGTAGGACACGCTCTCCGAAACAGACAGAAAAGCAGAAGCGCCCGGCGCTCGAACGACTAGGAGTCGAGACCAAAGTGAACGCGATCAATGAGACACGGGGCCGGGGACGAACCCGGACCACACCGTCTGAGAACTGTTCAGGCACCGAACGAGGGGCTTGGCGAGTCTCAGTTCACAGAAGGCTGGGCGCTCAACTGGTCAGTAGCACTCAGTCGTACTCTCCTCCGACCACACCCTCAGACGTCACCCCGACGCATGAGACTCAAATAGATCGAAGGTATGGCGGCCGAAGGGATCAGTCACCTAGGCGTCATAACTATTGCGGGCGTCCCCCTCGATATCATGGTGGGCAGGATCTCAGACCACAACTCATGGCTAGAAGTGGGGAAGGGCCGAACAGGGGGTACGGCCGGCACGGTCACAATGCGACATCATACATG
This sequence comes from Arctostaphylos glauca, assembly GCA_019985065.2. NCBI lineage: Eukaryota > Viridiplantae > Streptophyta > Magnoliopsida > Ericales > Ericaceae > Arctostaphylos > Arctostaphylos glauca. The sequence goes on along the minus strand of JAHSPW020000002.1, from coordinate 17,013,407 downwards.
ACCAGCTCATCTCTTCTCCCTTTACTAGGGAGATCGATGGAGTACGTCCACCGCGTGGCTTCAACCCTCCCAAATTCACTAAATATGATCCGAAGACGGATGCCTACTTGCACCTGGTGCACTTTCGGCAGATGATGTCTCTCTACAGCACTGACGACGCCTTGATGTGCAAACTGTTCCCTTCCAGCCTGGGGGAACTAGGACTCCTTTGGTTCGATAAACTGCCGAAGGGGTCAATCCCGTCCTTCAAGGACCTATCCCTTGCTTTCTTGGCTCGGTTCATCACCAGCAGCAGGCAGAAGAAGGGCGTCGAGTCCCTCCTTGCGTTGCGCAAGTCGGCAAATGAGTCTCTCAGACAGTACGCCGCTAGGTACTGGGAACTCTTTAACGAGATACAGGGTTGCGATCCCGCCATTGCCGTAACCTCGTTCAAACTGGGTCTGGATCACAGAAGCAGGTTATTCGAGGACCTTATGTTATCCAACCCTACCGATATGGATGACCTCATGGGCCGGATCGACAACCATTGCCGATTGGAGGAGGCTCGCAGCGAGCGGCGTTAGGCCGAACAAAACCATCCCTGTCAGGGGGATGGGAACAAGCATACACAGCACGACGCGCGCCGAGGTGTGAATGTGGTATCCTCTGGGAGAAATAAGGGCCCTCGGCCACACGAATTTGCCGCCGTGAAGACGGTCTTCAAAATCCCAATGTACGAGATCCTCAAGAAAATATTGCATGAGCCGTACTTTGAATGGCCGAGGAGGCCGTTGGGAGAACTACGGAAAACGCCGGACTCCCCGTACCGCTGTTCATACCATAGGGAGAAGTGATGCAGCGCAGCCTATGGAAACGGAAACAATCGCGCAAGAGAAACACGAACAATAGATCGACCCAGAGGTACTCCCTCCTTAAACGATCAGATATGAGTTAAAACTCGTTTTCTGTAATTCAATATCAATCAAAACTGTCCCAAAAACCTATTACATGCCCTTATATAGGGGAAATCAAATACCAAATCCGAAACTAACTAGGAGAGATAGAGATAGAGAGAGAGAGAGAGAGAGAGAGATAGAGATAGAAATTAGGATACATAATCCTAATCCTAAACTAACTAGGAGGATAGAGATAGAGATAAAGATAGAGATAGATGTATCCTAATCTCTAATTTATCTCTAACTGAATCCCTAAATAGGCTCCTAATTATATGCCTATTATTTACATAGTCAACGGGTCCAGTGGCCAAGTTTGGGCCAATTCCGAGCTCGTCCGAAAACTTCCAAATCGGGTAAGTAACGAAATTGGACCAATTCCACTAATTAAGCCCGTCCAGGTCTTAGGCCTTTTTAGGCCTACGAGGACGCAGCCGGTCCAGCCATGTTGACGCAACCCGGTCTGCATCATCCTCCCCTGCTTGAAAAGAATTCGCACTCGAATTGCAATCATCAGAAGAGGAACTATCCCCCACAAACGGAATCAAATGCTTGACGTTGAACACATCCGACGTGCGCACATGGCTAGGCAGATTCAAGCGGTACGCATTGGGATTTATCTTTTGAAGGACCTCCAAAGGCCCAATCTTCTTGGCCTTAAGCTTGTTGTACTCCCCCTCCGGAAAACGAAATGGCATAACCAGCCACTCGTACAAATCCTCACGGGTTTTAAAGGCAGTCTTCCACTCATCCCCCGGTCTGATCCGAATCTGATGGTAACCACTCTTCAAATCCAGCTTACTAAACACCTTAGCCCCTAATAATTGATCCAACAAATCATCTAAACGCGGAATAGGAAATCGGTACCTCACAGTGATTTTGTTGATAGCCCGGCTGTCTACGCACATCCTCCAAGATCCATCCTTCTTTGGGGTTAGTAAAGCCGGAACTGCACAAGGACTGAGGCTCTCTTGAATGAACCCCTTGGACAGCAACTCCTCCACTTGCCTACGCAGCTCCTCGTGCTCCTTCGGGCTCATCCGATAATGGGCTCGATTGGGCAAACTTGCACCAGGAAACAAGTCAATTTGGTGCTGAATATCACGCAACGGTGGCAACCCCTCCGGTAGCTCCTCTGGAAAGACATCCTCAAATTCTGATAAAAGGGGCTGAACAATATCCGGAACCGCAGCCTTAGGTTGATTCTGCCCAATATCTTTCCCAATCAGAACATAAGCTATCCCAGACTCAGCGATTTCCTCCTCCATCTGCGCCCTTGCTAACAAGTTAGGACGCACAGGGGTTGATTCCCTTGATGGTAACAGTTTAATCTTTGTCCCACCATAAATTAAACTGTAAACATTAGTTCCTCCGTCATGCGCGACCTTACGATCATACTGCCACGGGCGCCCCAAAAGCAAATGACAAGCATCCATGGCCACAACATCGCACCATGCACTATCTTTATACTTAGAGGCCATTGAAAAATAAACTAGACAGCGCTTAGAAACTTTTACCTCATTACCCCTTTTCAGCCAACTCAACTTGTAAGGATTGGGATGCACCTCTGTTTTCAAGTTCAACTTCTGCACTGCCTCTTCGGACACCACGTTCTCGCAACTGCCCGAGTCAATCACATAGCGGCAGACTTTGCCACCAACTGTGCAAGTGGACTGGAATATGTTGTTGCGCGACCAAGACTCCCCTTTCGATTCTCGGGGTGCGTAACACGCCCTTCGAACCACCAGCAATGGTACCCCTGTGTCACCCGTGTATTCCACCTCTTCCATCCCTCCATTGTTGTCATATACAGCTTCCTGGTCATAATCACCTTTGTCTTCATCCTGGACAACCCCCTCTTGATCTAGGAACAAAGCTTTTCCTAGATGATCCATTTTCCTGCATTCCGACATACGATGCCCTGGTTCGCCACACTTAAAACATTTAAAGCTAGCAGTCGCTGATTTGTTGACTGTTGGTACTGTGGGTTGAGGAATAGCTGCATGCGTAGGAGGGGTAACCCCCGCGGTTGTCCGAGCAGCACTGCCCCAATTGCCCGCTGGTCTCCTACTGAACCGTTTTTCTAACATTAAAGCCCTCTGATGGGCGTCCGAAACAGAGCATAAATCATACATCATCAACTCATCTTGAATCTGTTGACGTAAACCACCAACATACCTCGCAACCTGCTGCTCCGTAGATTCTGATAAATCGTTCCTCGCCACAAGTTGATAGAACTCCTCGGTGTAATCATCGACAGAATGCGTGTTCTGGCGAAGATTCTGCAGCCTCTGGTACATGATACGGGTATAATTATGGGGAAGGAACTCCACCCGCATCTTCTTCTTCAGCTTCTCCCAATCGGTGATCTTGGACTTCCCATTCCGATTCCTACTGATTTTCAATTGCTGCCACCACGCAGAAGCCCTGCGCCTGAACCTGGTCGCTACAAGAGGCACCCTCCTATCCACAGGAACCTCTTTGAAATCCATGATTTCATCTATAGCGTTCAGCCAGTCCAGAAATTCCTCCGGTGATAGATTGCCCTGAAATTCTGGTAGGTCAATCCTGATACTCCTCTCCCACGAATGAAAATCATGGGTTCTAGCCATGTTCTCCCTATCCCTCCCCCGTTGTTGGTACTGACCAGCAAAAGGGTTGGAACCTTCATCATCCGAAAAACCCTCCTCCTCCTGAAGAATAGGTCTAACAGGACGACGGCGAGTCCGGTCTCCAACTTCTAGGGCTTCAAGGCGTTGCGTGAGTGCCTCGAGTGCCGACCCTATCCGTTGAAACCCGTCCTCCATCCGAGCATCTCGAGCAACATCATCTCGTTCATAGATCTCGTCAACACCGACTGTACGACCTCCTCGTCCACCTCGACCTCCAGCGCGTCTCGCGACCATAGTCAGGATTGGGACTTGAGCTCTGATACCAACTGATGCAGCGCAGCCTATGGAAACGGAAACAATCACGCAAGAGAAACACGAAAAATAGATCGATCCAGAGGTACTCCCTCCTTAAACGATCAGATATGAGTTAAAACTCGTTTTCTGTAATTCAATATCAATCAAAACTGTCCCAAAAAACCTATTACATGCCCTTATATAGGGGAAATCAAATACCAAATCCGAAACTAACTAGGAGAGATAGAGAGAGAGAGATAGAGATAGAGATAGAGATTAGGATACATAATCCTAATCCTAAACTAACTAGGAGGATAGAGATAGAGATAGAGATAGAGATAAAGATAGAGATAGAGATTATGATACATAATCCTAATCTCTAATTTATCTCTAACTGAATTCCTAAATAGGCTCCTAATTATATGCCTATTATTTACATAGTCAACGGGTCCAGTGGCCAAGTTTGGGCCAATTCCGAGCTCGTCCGAAAACTTCCAAATCGGGTAAGTAACGAAATTGGACCAATTCCACCAATTAAGCCCGTCCGGGTCTTAGGCCTTTTTAGGCCTACGAGGACGCAGCCGGTCCAGCCATGTTGACGCAACCCGGTCTGCATCAAGAAGGGTCACCTGACTACACGCTGCCGAGCATGGAGGGATTTCCTCGAGCGACTGGTATCGCAGGGACATCTCAAGGAATTCATCAACGAGGAAAAAACGCTGGCCGGGTCCCAGTCAGAACCCGAGAAAGAGAACAGTGGCGAAGTCCAGGTGATCGACGTCATTCATGGGATGGTGGATGCGGTTGCCGAGGAAACCCTTCGGGCCGAAATCAAGCGTGCGGCAAGCGGGAAAACAAATCATGTCCGTAAGTGCGGGAACTAAACGCCCGCATCTCGACAGCCAGTCTGGGGGGCAACCTCTCATTCTCTGATCAAGATCTGCAACGCCTCCAAATGCCGCACAATGACGCGTTAGTCGTCTCCCTCACCCTCGGCAATTCGTTGGTCCACCGAATACTGGTTGACCAAGGGAGTTCTGCCGAGGTCATGTACTATTCCCTGTTCAAGGCGCTACACTTGCGGGATACAGATCTCACACCCACCGAAGTACCACTGGTGGGGTTCAATTCGGCCCCTGTTTGGCCTATTGGCAAGATCACGCTCCCAATCCGCACGGGCTCGAGGACCGTAGAAGTTGAGTTCATAGTAGTCGATGTGCCAAGTCCTTACAACGCCATCGTCGGTCGTGTCTGGCTACATAAGCTTGGGGCCGTAGCCTCAACTTATCATCAGGTCCTTCGCTTCAATGGGACATGGGGGCCCGAAGAAGTGTTGGGCGATCAATTGGCCGCCAAGAAATGCTATGTGGCGGCGATTAAAAGCAAGGTCTGCCCGGAACAGGTCCAGTGGGTAGAAGCACCCGACGCTCCTCTCCTTGACGACGTTGGCACACCAGTTGCAGAAAAAGCGGTTGAAGACCTAATCACTGTAGAGGCCGACGACCTCAACACTGACCGGACATTTCTGTTGGGATCCACCTTATCGCCAGCCGAACGGGAGGCCATGACCTGCTTCCTTAAGAAAAACATTGAGGTGTTCGCTTGGACGCCGTATGAGATGCCAGACATTTATTTGTCACACGCTCAATGTGGACAAATCTCGCCGACCCGTTATTCAAAAACCTCGATGGTCGGCCACGATCCATACCGATGCAGTTATTGAAGAAGTCGACCGACTGTTGGAAGCTGGGACAATCAAAGAAGTACAATACCCCACTTGGTTGCGAACACCGTAGTCGTGAAGAAGAAGAATGGTAAATGGCGCGTTTGCGTCGATTACACAAATCTGAACAATGCCTGCCCCAAGGACTGCTTTCCTGTGCCGAGGATCGACCGTCTTGTCGACGCTACATTTGCGCATGCTCGGTTCAGTTTTATGGACGCATACCGAGAGTACCATCAGATTGCTATGCATGGCCCGGACATGGAAAAAACTGCCTTCATCAGTCCCCGCGTACATATTAAAGTTCAACAAAGAAAGTACGCTCTACAAAATGCTGCCAAATGTGGACCCAAGAAAGGCTGTAGTTGATCAATCAAGCAAAGCAGGGAGAAAAGTGGATAAAAGAAGTTGGCAAGAAATAGAAATATGTAAAGGGAGGTCTTCATGCAAAGATTATATAAAGAGGTTTCTTGCCGCTATCCCACTAAGAGAACTGCAGGCCAACATCCAAAAGGAAATCGTTGGAGAAGCTCCTCTCCATCGTCTCTTGCAAATTGATTTCCAGTTCACAACTCCGTGCAACAACACAACCAATCATGAAGCCAATTAATCAATCAGGCCTACAAAGTGGCAAAGGAAGACTGTATAAGCCCATTAGGTGACTAAGAACCTTGAAACGTTCCCAAAGTCTTTTTCATATCAAAATAAGCACTGTTACATGAATCACTACCTCATATCTAGTCAGTAGTCACTCATTACAACAGTTGGCCCTTCACTTCATTTGAACACTTCAAACACATTTAGCCTGTCCTGTAAAATTACGTGGTACTTATGCAGCTTAAAATAAACCATCAAATTGACATGAAGTCCCTTCAGAAATACACAGAGGTAACCTAGAGTTCGTACCATAAATAACCTGTAGTGCTAACTCTTATCCTTTGTACAAGACATGAACAGGTACAGTATGCCATAGTCAGCTCTTAAGGTGGTAAGAAGCCAGCAATACTTCATGAGTTGTTTAGTGTTATACTCAGTACAAATATACATGACTCAAATGAATCCAATCAGGTAAGTTGAACTCTGTAAGAGAACTTGCAGTCCAGCATTATGTATAAACGTTAACATTTCAAATACCGTATAACACTCACGTTTATGTGATCTGTTACACTGCATGAAACAACAAGTGAGAAAACCATAGATTATTTGAGCATTATATTCCATCTTCTGATAAAACATCCTTGTAGTCAATAGGGATGTGCAGCGGATAATTAATCCAAGAAATATACTGGATCATGATTTCATACAAACCTGCAATTGGCAAACTAACAATAGTCGAAACTTAAATTTAAATCCCAGGGCCTGTGGGCCATGGCAAACAATATCAACAAGCGAGTAGCAAAAATTATCATGACAGATGCCGAAAATCATCATCTTTCTTTTAGTCTGCTTCATTAATTATTCAAACTTTCGAAGTACTAAAGTATTAAAGCTATTAGTAATCTGTACATTGAGCCTGCCCTTGCAGAGAAAATTGGAGAATAGAACTTGCAAGCACATGCTGGAAAACCAAATGAAAGAAAGTTGTTGGTGCAAATATAATACCGAGACAGAGCTCAAAACATACAGGCGGATCAGAAGGAAAGATCAAGGACCCCATGCCTTGTCACCTTGCCATTGACATACTTGGGAAATCAGGAAACAAATGGTTTAACACGCATTCACCATAATTCATGCAATAGAGATTTGAAACTGAAAAGTAGACTAATTTCAATGCACATGACAAGATCTATCTTCATGTAACAAGCAACAAAATGGAGAGAAAAAAAGGAACCGGCCACAAATCAATATTATTACAGTCCAATCAAAGAGCACTGAACTTAGACGGAACCACAATTTACGGGGGACAAAAATGACTTCATTATCAGGTTTGTATTGACCCAATTGGAGAGTATATACACAGCAATTGCCCTCACTTAGAATGAAAGTAGCTCCACTTTCAAGCATCATTGGAAGCTGAAGCTATAGAGATGTAATCGCAGACTTATGGGCGATATCATACAGGGATACAAGGATTTCAGCACTAATTAATATAATAATGAGCCACTCCAAAAAATCTGACTTTCTGTTCTGAAGGATCTCCTGAAGAAAGCGGATATTGTGCTGCAAGAAAATATTGAAATGTCAAAACAACATACCGTGTCATCTGGATGGCAGTTCTCCAGATTATCTAACCAAATAAGAAGCAGCAAAAGACATAGATGGCAAATCCCAAACTGACAAATATTATACAGGCAGTACAGTACCTCCACAAACTTCAACTTAAAATCAAGAGTTGCAAATCTCTGAGTCAGCTCTGTTGGAGATAAAGAAGACAATTTGAGAAAGAGAGAACAAGAACAATTTTTTTGGTGCTGCAATTCGCAGCTTTTCCATTGCCTTCATCATCTTATTTATAGGAAAATAAAACACATGCTAAAAACAAACAAACAACCCACTATCCCATGATTTGGAAAATGTGGGGCACTTCCTAACTACATGGGGCACTTCCTAACTACATGGAGCACTTCCTACCTACATGCTACCAACACTACCATGCTTTTAGGAACTAAAAAACAAACAACCAAAACTAACTCCTACAATATTGGGCACATGCTTAACCAACAATCACCCCCTAAGCTTGTGTCTTCACTTGATCTCGATCATGCCAATCTTGTCACGAAGCTCCAGGAACTTGACTCGACCCAGCGCCTTGGTCAGAATGTCCGCCAGCTGATTGTTAGTAGCCATGTACTCCACTGCTATTTTGCCATCCTCAATGCATTCACGGATGAAATGATATCTGGTCTCGATATGTTTGCTTCTATCGTGGAACACCGGGTTCTTGCAAAGAGCGATCGCGGACTTGTTGTCAATGTTGAGTGTGACTGCCTTGGGCTCCTTGCCGATGAGATCGCTGAGCAACCGAGACAACCACACGCCTTGACATGCTGCAGTAGTAGCTGCAATATACTCTGCCTCGCAGGATGAAAGAGCCACCACTTTCTGCTTCTGACTCTGCCATGTGATCGGGGCAAGGCCGAAGAAGAACAACACCCCCGTTGTGCTCTTTCGGTCTTCTGGATCACCGGCCATATCACTATCACTGAACCCGGTTAAGGTAGCCTGGTCTTCCTTCTTCTTTCTCCCATAAAAACATCCAAGCGAACGTGTCCCTGCAATGTAACGGAGGATGTGCTTCACCGCTGCAAAATGCTCCTCATGCGGTTCCTGCATAAATCTGCTCACATAGCCAACAGAGTACGCCAAGTCGGGGCGAGTATGCACCAAATACCGAAGGCAACCAACAATACTCCGGTACTCGGTGGCATCAACGAGCGGAGTTGTACTGGACTTGGACAACTTGAGACGCGCCTCCATGGGGACATGGCACGGATTGCACTCTTTCATGCCACTTCGGTCCAGTAACTTTTCTGCATACGCCGCTTGCTTGATACCGATACCGTCCAACCCCTGAAACACTTCAATGCCGAGATAATATGACAAGAGCCCCAGATCACTCATACAGAACAAATTCTTCATCTCCTGCTTGAACGTGTCGATGGCACCCTTATCTGCTCCTGTGATAACAAGGTCGTCAACGTAGACACCTACAAGCAACAATCCTGTCCCAGAGCCCCGCGTGTATATGCCATGTTCCGCCGTACTCCGCCTAAAACCCAAGGTTACCAAACTCGCATCCAGTTTGGCGTTCCACGCCCTTGGAGCCTGTCGAAGTCCATACAAAGCCTTCCGGAGCCGCAGTACCTTGTGCTCCTGCTCGGCAACAACAAAACCAGGAGGTTGCGCTACATAGACCTCCTCATTCAGTTCACCGTTGAGAAAAGCAGATTTAACATCCATGTGATGCATAGCCCACCCCTCGTGAGCCGCCATTGCAATCAAGAGTCGCACGGATTCAAGACGAGCCACAGGCGCAAACACTTCCTCAAAATCGATGCCCTGCTTCTGAACATACCCCTTTGCAACTAAGCGAGCCTTGTGTTTGACAATTGCACCACGTTCATCTCGCTTCACCTTGAAAACCCACTTGAGACCAATTGGGCGATGTCCAGCCGGTGCATCAACCAATTCCCATGTATTGTTCTTGATGATGGAGTCCATCTCCTCCAACATCGCCTTGCGCCAGCACACCTCCTGTTCGGCCTCCACGAAACTTGACGGTTCCTCTGCCGAAGTCAGGAGCAGCTCCTCGAGATCCTTTGGTTCAATTGGCACTGTTGTGTTGTAGATATCAACGAGGCTGCGGTATCTCTGTGGTTGAGCTGGATCGATGGTTGCGTCGAGGTGATCGTTTGGTGACCAGTGCGCTACCGGAGCACCCCCCAAGCCATGCTCAACCGAAGCCGGAGTCAGTGGTAGTTGAGCCGGACTCATGGCTTCGGTTGAACCATGTTCGGGTGAACCTGGAGTCGGTATCTGCTGCTGTTGTGCCGGACTCATGGATTCGGTTGCTACTGCTTCCGGTCCGCTTCCTGCGGCCTCTGCCTCCGCTCCGGTACTCCACACAGCTCTAACTCCTCCTTCTTCATGGAACTCCGCTGATCCCCACACATCTGCGCCATCATCCCACTGCCATGGTACATTTTCTTCAAATTTCACATCACGACTTACAATTACTTTACCCCGGCAAGGATCGAGCAGACGATGTGCCTTGCACCCATCCTCCACGCCGAGATACACCAACTGCTGACTCCGGTCGTCGAGCTTCTTCAGGTGTGGAGTTGTCACCTTCGCATGAGCCAAACAACCAAATACTCGCAGGTGTCCTAAGTGTGGCTTCTTCCCTGTCCAAGCTTCAAATGGAGTTCTCTCCCCCATTGCCTTCGTTGGCAAACGGTTCAAAAGATAAACCGCATGCCTAACTGCTTCTCCCCAGAGCTCGCCCGGAACCTGCATGCTTTTCAACATGGATCGTGCCATCCCAACCACGGTCCTGTTTTTGCGCTCGACAACGCCGTTTTGCTGTGGCGTGTAGGGCGCTGTGAGTTGTCGCCGTATACCCGCTTCCTCGCACACTCCAGTAAATGCTTTATTTAGGAACTCCCCGCCGCGATCGGACCGCAGCGTTTTGATACGTTGTCCACGACAATTTTCAACTAAGGCCTTGAACTTCACAAATTCCGCACATGCTTCGTCCTTATTCTTCAAAAAACACACATGTATCCATCTCGAATAATCATCAACGAATAACATAAAGTACTTATTACCTCCACTTGTCGATGGGGTAATTGGCCCACAAAGGTCGACATGAACCAGCTCTAGACACTCCTTTGCCCGGTGCGGCGTCTTTTGCGGGAATGCTCCCCGCGTTTGTTTTCCCACCAAGCATCCGTGGCATAATTGGTTCGGATGCGTGATTAATGGCACTCCTGCCACCATGTTCTTGTCAACGAGAAATTTCAAAGCCTTGAAGTTGACATGACCGAGACGACCATGCCATAGCCATGCCGGATCCTCCATCTTTGTGAGCAAGCAACCCGGAATCGCCCTTGTCAACTCAATATGGTACAGCCTGTTTGAAGACCGAGGCACCTTCATGAGCAACTGCCCCGTCGATTTCTCCAACACCTCCAGCTTGCCTCCGTCCAGCACCACACGGTAGCCGACCTCAGTCATTTGTCCAAGGCTTATGAGATTGCTACACAGCCTTGGAATATAGTAGACATCTTTGAGAGCCCACTGATCTCCATTCTTACACTCAAACAAAATTGAGCCCTTTCCCATAATCTGCACAGTAGACCCGTCACCGAATCTCACCTTATCGGTGATTGCTTCATCCAGCTCCTGGAAATTCTCCCGGTCGCCGGACATGTGGTTGCTAGCCCCGTTATCAAGATACCATGTGCTCCCGGTGGTTATGTCTTTTCCCGTTAGGTACAATTCGGGAAAAACATTGTCCTCCACCAGTAACAAGATCTCCGGCTGCTTCTCTTCCACCTGCTCGAGCGGCGTTAGCTCCTCCGACACCGCGAGCAAAAGTGCTTGCTCCATCGTATCCGTGCGGGCATGGTGTGCCTCTTCTACCTTCCTCGGCTCCTTGCACTGGTTGGCGAAATGGCCGAAATTACGGCAATTAAAACACTGAATATTGCTGTAATCCCGTGAGCCACCACCTGTCACTTCCTTCCCCGTTGAGTTCCCACGCCCACCGGAGCGCCCGCCGCGCCCACGGCCACGAGTACCTGCGTCCTGCGCCTTGTTCTTGCCAGAGACCTCCCCGACTGTCTTCTTCCTGCGTGCCTCCCACTCCGCCTGAGTGAGGAGGAGCTTCCCGTCGGCAGTCGCGCCTCCCGTAGGACGACGTGTTCGCTCCTCGAACGCTTTGAGTCGGCCCACTGCCTCCTCAAATGCTAGGGTGGAGAGATCATAGAACTGCTCGATGCCGGCGATGACGGTGATGAAGCGCTCAGGAACCGTGTCGAACAGTTTTTTTACGAGTGCAGCATCACCCAGAGAACCACCCAGGCTACTGTACCTGACCGTCATGGCCGACAGTCTCCCGGCATACTGATCCACAGACTCGTCCTCCTTCATGCGCATGCCATCGAAGTCACTCTTCAACGTCTGTAATCGCGCATCTCTAACGCGATCGGCGCCGACGAACCTCGTCTTGAGGCAGTCCCAAATCTCCTTCGCCGTGTTCTTGTTCGCCACCTGCATAAGAAGATCTTCTGGCAGACACTGGATTAGATGCGATTTCGCCTTCTTATCCTTCTTGACATTGACGGCCTCCCCGGCCGCTGGCTCAATCGCCTCCCAGACCTCCTGGTCCTCCATCATTGCCTTGACTCGAATCTTCCAGCAAGTGTAATTCGACGTGGTAAGCTGCGGATACACATATCGAAGTGTATCCCGCTCGCCGCCGCCGACTTGAGAACCTTCTCCTCCGGTGACAATGGACATGGTGTTGAACCGGGGATATTTGGGCATACAATAACCGCTCTGATACCAATTGTTGGAGATAAAGAAGACAATTTGAGAAAGAGAGAACAAGAACAATTTTTTTGGTGCTGCAATTCGCAGCTTTTCCATTGCCTTCATCATCTTATTTATAGGAAAATAAAACACATGCTAAAAACAAACAAACAACCCACTATCCCATGATTTGGAAAATGTGGGGCACTTCCTAACTACATGGGGCACTTCCTAACTACATGGAGCACTTCCTACCTACATGCTACCAACACTACCATGCTTTTAGGAACTAAAAAACAAACAACCAAAACTAACTCCTACAATATTGGGCACATGCTTAACCAACAAGCTCAAACTCATCTCTGAGATATTCCCATATCTGAGCATATTTAGCATCCTTCCATGCTATGTCTGATCTGAATAGAGCCAACATACTTCTTTAGCAATAAACACCGCGAAAGAGTATCATAATTCTAAGAAATGAAGAGCAAATAAAATCCAAGTTTAAAACATGCGAGCAATTATCCTTCAACTTTACTAGATACCAATTGGACTCGCAATATAATGCTAAAAATAACAATAAAACCAAAAATCTTAATAGCTAAAAATACAAGGCTATGAGGAAGGCTCAGCAAAACATATAGCCGAAATAATAACAGGTTGGGTTCCCAAATCTTTTCCTCGGAAAAAATGAGGCTCAAATGTTCCGGGTCTTGTTCTCTTCTTTCTTATAAGGGTTTGAGGTTAGGAAACAAATTAGAAGGTCTTGAAGGACCTCACTTCGGCAGTTAAATCGAAACTTCAACCACCTCATAGATTCAAACTCTTAAAAAGGAGAACGTCACTTTATTGAAGACAAAAGGCAGACTAGATTGCTGATCCAAAAAGAGAGAAGCTGCCCAAATGCAGTTGGACTTTGGAAACAAGAGATGGCTGGAAAAACAAGAATAAGGCTCAAATTCCTAACATATGACTTACCACTTGCTATGAAAACCCACTTTTCTTAGAATGATGAAAGCATTGCGCCTTTCGAATAACATTGTACAAATTCATCTTGCATCAATGCTTCCAATTTAACAATTACCTCTCAAAAAGTCCAAGCTTAAGAATCACATCAGCTAGGTTAGAATTTGCCTTGCCCACTAACTGAAAGAGCTTTTTCCTTTCCATTGTAAAGGTACCAGTTTTCTCCATCCCACGATTAATGTCAGTGAATTCTGCAACCATCCCATCAACCTACAAGAAGTAATGTCATGACTTATGGGAACCTCTTTGATATCCAAAACTACACAATCTAGAAACTAGTAAGCCAATAAGATACTAACCTGGCAAACATAGTAATCAAGAGCAATACTTTGACCAAGAACACTGCCAATGGTACGGATCCCATCAATATTCAAGTATTGCAACATTATATAATCTAGTCCACCTTGCATCCATGTGTTTAAAGTTGGCTTCTCTCTCACCTCATACTCTACATTTTCAACCACAACTCTGTTTAATCCACTGCTTCCAAATAAAATGTTTAGCATCCAACATTTTCAAGCCATCATATAAATCATATTGATGATAAAGAACTATATAAACAACTGGATGAAATGCTTTGCCAAAAATCATGCAGCGAACAAAATAATCAAAATATGCTTAGGACACTAAGCCACATGCCATCAACCATTTGACTTCAAGTAAGAACCAAAAGTGTATGAATGGCAACTTGAAAAGGAAGGGAATGCAAAAAGAGAATAGATTTTGACTTTCTATAAGAATGGCCTAAATATACTTTGACAAAGAGGCCATCTAGTTACCCCTAGTCTTGCCCATTTGCCCTATTTTTGCTTAATACCCCTTCTCTCAGTTCTAAGAAGGGCCTTTAAATGTCTAAAGTAGATAGCTTTATTGAAGTGGAAGCATCTAGCAACCTAAAAACGTGTAGGGGCAAGTTATGGTATAAACTGATTGATATGGGCACAGTAAGGAGAACATTTTGCAAAAGGAGCAAGCCATAGTTGTCAAGTGGTGAAACAAGCCTGCTTTTCCAAATCGTCAATCGTACCACATTCTAGACAACAGAAATTGACCACACTAGAACTAGATAGTGAATCGTTGCTACATGTATGAAATGCAACTCTTTGATAGAGCAAGGTCTTGCCTTTCCTAATCTTTCAAGCGACTCTCAGGGTTCCCTTCCAAGTTGCAAAAATTCATCATCACAGTACATGAAATAAACTACCAAGTCTATCCAATGTCGAACTTAATTGAACAAGACGATTGGTGTTGAGTTTTCAAATTAGCAACCAAAGCCGCCAATACATTTTTCCACTCTAGGTGCCTGGTGCGAAACGCATATCGCACGCAATTCTGCGACCAACATTGATCAGACAAAAATGCTCCTGAAAGAGCTTTCTACTTGTTTCCTCCGGTTTGTCAATAATATATTGTTCTAATCTGTTGGTCCATGTATTGGCCAGATAAATAAAACGCTACATTCACTAAAATTTACTAAGAAAGTGCAAAGTACTACCTACTACACAACATGTAGCTCTCTTAGCCTCCAACGGAGTCATCCGAACATGCAGAGGGGTCAAAAAACTCAAGATTGTCTAGAATGCAGGATATCTTTTCATGGATGTTACAGGGAGCAAGAAATAGACATGAGATGATAAGATTTTGTTAGAACCAACGAAATTATAAAAAAGACATCTGATTTTTTTCTCTTTCTGTAGGTCATTAGGAAAAGGCTGGTGGGGCAGGCAGTGAAGAAGTTACCACTTTATTCATGTTATTAACTCAAGGGAAAAAGAATCTTCTAGTTGCATATACTCCAACCCGTCCTTACCCTACTTCAACTGCAACCCAGTTTTCTTTATGCAGACGCTCGAGGTGTGATCAGCAACTCAGGCTTGAGAATATGGGCAGGTTTGGAAAACCATGAAGTCAGGGACCCAGGGTCAGCCTGAGGCAGGCGAGGTTATTCTTCGGTAGGGCATAATCGGGTTAAATGAGCCCTCTCCCCCACAAGGCCCATGTTTGGGGATACAATAGCGTCTTGCCAAGGCCTGTATTGGATAGGTGAGGTGGTTCCTAGCAGCAGAGCGTCAGGATGAGTGAGCCAGTCCCATACTAAACCATGTCGAATCCCACTTGACACTTACATTCTTCCATTTTGTTGCCATATGCAAGGACATGAAAGTAATAGTTTTCCCATATTCACATCGAAGACATCACCATCGGGTTCTTCAATTCTTATATTGTCAACGACAATTTTCTGGTTAATCTTACATTTCTGTTAGGAAAGAGATTAAGGAAAACAAGGTGCAAAATGCAAGTACAATAAAAAAAAAGTCACTAATCCAACCCACAAGGGGAAAAATTTCATCTATTTTTTGTATCCTTTTGGTGACATGGCCGAGTGGTAAGGGAGGGGGACTGCAAATCCTTTTTCCCCAGTTCAAACCTGATTCTGCTTAGAATAAAAAAAGCATCAACAGTCCTTTTCCTCTGCTACCGCTGTGGAATAAAATAGGGATTGATTAGGTTAGCTAATATGTAACTCTACTCTACAGCACCAATACACCAAAAAAGCCCGTGTACGCATCTCAGGCATGGATTCAGGCTAGATAGGCCCTGATACATATCAATAACTATTTTTAATTTTTTTCAACTATGGATATAGAACAGATTTTCTAAGAGAAGTCCCACATTGCCTAGACACAAACAATTTGCATTTTGCAGAATATAAGCATAAGGGACCTCATCTCAACAACTAGCATTGAGGTTGAGTTATAGCAAATACCATGTAACATGGTTGGGTTATGGGAAGCATGCCTCGAGGATACCTTTTGGAACAGGAAGGCTAACCCCTAGCTTTTGCAAGATATTAATGTGGGTCAAACTGCAAAATAAAATACTCTAATAGAGATACTAAAGATTACATCACACTATGCACTGAACACTTCTGCTTATAATAAATTTGCCCCACACAAAATGAAAAGTTGCTTGTTAATCAGCGTAGCAAGAATTTCTTTTTTAATTAGCTTGCTTAGTGATGTTAGTGTTGGTTTTGGCATAAATATCCGCGTCGGATGCATGATATTGACAACTAAATGAGTATATTCTTGCTTTTGGTTTCTACATAATACAATACCAAAATTTCTGGAAAATTTCCTTTACAAATTATCCTGGCCCTATCTTTCCTAATTGTAAAGATTCCAACATATCACCGTATCAGGGTCGTACTCTTATTCTGTATCCCTATCCGTATGCATGTTTCCTACATGACATCTCAAATAAAGGAAGCATTGGGACTTCAAAAATAGGTATGAAATACTTGAATTCCATAACCAAGCTATGTGATAAGTCATAGTTTACCATCCTTTCTCATCTCAGGGAGCAACCCAGAAGCATGTTCCTCCACAATTTTCAGATATCCATCAACTTCATGTTCGCTGACATTAAACAAGACGATTGAGCCATACTGAAAAACTACCAAGTAACAGCAGTCACTTCCACTTAAATTGGCACCCAAACCCTGACAAGAGAAACATAACATTGTTTTTAAGCTAGGCATCCAGTTGATGAATCATGAGCAGGAAATTCAAAAGTTTGAGGGCAAGATTCTATAAAGAGAAATATTTTTCATATGTGCACGAGTCTCACCTTAAATGATACTGCTATGCTTTCAAGGTAGGATTACGAATTGAGTGAAGAATTACAATATGAACACCTTAAGTTTATGTACTTCCTTCAAAGAAGGGCATTCTAGTTTACTCGTTTAATGCAACCAAAACTAAGTGTAAGTTGAAGGTTAATCTACTGACAGCTTAAGTGCTTAACTCATTTTACTTGACTATAGAGTGTGGATATGGAAAAAGGACTATCCAACTGCATTCCAATTAGACATTAGAGAAAAGGTTTCACTCTCCTTCTGGCAAGACTGATCACGCACTAAACAAGAATATCCTACTAAGGAGCATCTCATGAAGACAAGACTATGATATAATTAGTAGTAATCATGCTCAAGGTTCCACTACAGGCAATATGACCATTTTTGCCTCCTTCACATGACCAGGGCTGGCCGGCTTGGGCTAAAAATGGGAAAAAATATAAGTGCACCGCAGTAAGTCCTCTCTGCATGCAGGAAATTTCTACAATTTCCATGCCTCACCTCATAGAAATTACCTCTACAACAGCAGAAAAATACATGTCACCCGTATAGCACCCTCACCAACCTTGGTCCTTGACCCTCTTGTAGGTATACACTACAACATCATTCAATGAAGGGCATATCATTGATCCGGGGACAAGAGGGATCCTTATCAGGAGCTTTTACGGAGAAACTTGAGTTCAGGGTACACTGAATACAATGTGGAAATAAAGATCCACAAATCCAAACATTACTATGTGTCTTAGTCTACTATAAAGAAAGGACTATACTCCCTAAACCTCTACTTAAACGGAATTACAAACTGAAGGAAAAAAGGAAACTGAAGGAAATATACTTCCAAAGTGCTGTACAAAATGCCCATCAATCTAAGTGAGTCTATTGTATATACAAGCTACATTGCCTGCCTCCCAGCATAATATAAACTACATCGCACGTTAAAGCAATCAATTTTCCATAACACAGAGAATAGTAGTCATAATACTATTAAATAATTAACCACTTGCCACCAGACCACCACTCAAATGACATATCTACGATAACAATTCCATTACGTCAAACCACCCACCTATGAACCACGGACACTCCTATGAAGTCGCCATACCAGAATCCAACACTCGAGAACATGGGGACATGCAAGGAGACAGCAAAATATGCATGGAACACAACACGTTTTTTTTTTTGGTTGGGGGGGGGGGGGGGGGGGGGGGGGGGGGGGGAGGGCTGCAACGCGTTTGGGGACATGAGGGATTAAATCTGCAATTTTTTAATCATTGGGGAGTAAATATGAAATATTTCCATTCTTTTGGGTTAAAAGCATGATAAAAGTATACAAATACATATACGTAGATACAACAGATCTGTGGATTGGCAAACCCTAAAAACTCAACCAACTCTCTTCCTCCCTCCCTCTCTCGCTATTACCCTGGTTCCCTCTCTTGCACGCAATAGAAGCCTCTTTCTCTATCAATAGGTATGTGTTGTGCTCTCTTTGAAGTATACACATATATATATATGTGTGTGTGTGTGTGTGGGTGGGTGGGTGGATGGGTGGGTGGGTGTGGGCAATCTTTGTAGATTGCGTTTTATACTAATATATATACCCCTTCTAATAAGGGATCTCTTATTTTGCTACGGTGCAAACTTCTTATTTCCTGATCGAATTTTGATGATCCGAACCGTTTAATATGTTTAAAACATATTTTTAAGGGTTAATACGAGAAATCAGCTCAAAATATTATCCTAAAATGCTTGATCCATTCAATTTTTCATCAAACTATTCCTACAAGCATTTAACAAAAACTGTTTAGATCAAACCCTTCTCGATATTGTTTTGAGCAGATTTCTTGTGGGTGCCCTTAAAAACATATTTTAAACACATTGAACAGTTTGAATCATGAAAATTTGATCAGAAAATAAGAAGTCCGCACCATAACAAAATAAAGGATCCCTTATGTACAAACATATATATACATATATTATTGGAACCATAACATAAAGAGTAGCATTCGAATTGTTGAGTTGGCCCCTAATAGCTCCACTTGCAGACGGCTTACTCTCGACTTTACGCATTCTCGCCTCGGAAGCTGGAGGATCAACAAGTTCATTAGCATAATAAACAACGAGATGAATTTCGAACGCCAAGGTCTTAGTCCCAAGCGCTCTGGGAAAGTGTAATAAGGGGTTAGGGACAACTCTCAAAAAAGAAAAAGCAGACAAGAACAATCACAATTATGAGTCACGAGTAAGAGGAGGTGGTAAAGATACTCATAGGCAAATGCAAAAAGAGTGGATTCAGGTTCTCATGAGCCAACATCGTAAGCATGCACAGACGTTGCCACAGCTGAAGAATGGGATGCTTGCCTGGTCTGACTATACATATATATATACATATAAATGACTCCGTAGACCAACATTTTTTTAGACTAATATTACACCAACATCTAAACTCTTCATAATCCACTACTTAGATCAAGCCCATTTCGGAAATATATTGAGCTAATTTCTTGCGTGTGCCCTTAAAAACATGTTTTAAACACATTGAACGGTTCAGATCATTAAAATTTAATCAGGAATGAAGACTTTGGATGTTGGTCTAATATTGGTCTAAAAAAGTGTTGATCCCTTTAACCTTTCCCTATATGTATATACATATATACATACGCGCGCGCGCGCGGGCATGCTATGGTAAAAAAAATTATGTTTACACCTTACATCGTTTTCTGACTCTTTGGAATGTGTATGTATGTAAGTATATAATAGTCGTGTCCGTGTTCTCATTTTCTTAGAATTGTCGTGTCCCGTGTCCATATTTGTATACGTGCTACATAGTGACCACAAATTCAAACTGCCACCACCAAAGAAAACAATTTACAGATTGATTCTCAACTAGGTGAGTTGAAAACTCTCTATTTCACGGACATGCACTTTTAGCTTCAATTATTATTTGCATGTTTAGGTTATAGCACCCTCACTTAAGATTTTCTCAATATTCTTACTAAAAGATTTGATGTCTTAATTCTTCAAACGGCATAATGCTATCACTTCGAACGCAACCACAAAATAAAAGTTCAACTGCTAATTGACATATCTATATTGTATATGGATTGACATGGGTGGGCCCTAAGAGCAAATCCACCTATTGGTACCAAAATGGCTTTGCCTAAGGCATTTTACAGCTAGCTACGGTGCCAAAAAGCCAAAAAAAAATGGCATGGTTGCTCCACCAGCGCAATACTATTTTGGCACAACACCACACAATTGTTGTGCGTCGTAGGATGGTACCTAACCTTTTTCCGGCCATTAGAAAGTTTAGCTGCCTAGTGAAGAGGGCGTTGCCATATTTTGCCGATGGCATGCAACATCGCTATGGGGTGGAGTTGCTCTAAGTCAAGCTCAACACCTTCCATTCAACTTCTCAACATAATCCTACATAGCTTACAACAAATATTCCACCTAAGCTACATTGGAAAGGCTAGGAACGCCGCTTCAATTATTTTATACCTAGGCAGAGCTTGAAAGAAAGAGGAAAGGTAAGGAGAGAAAAACTAAAGAAATTATTGAGCAAGAGACAGTTGAGTTTGTTAAAGCTCTACAAAAGAGTGAATATGATGTTATCGAGCAGTTGAGGCGAACTTCAACACATGTCAATATCCTATCATTTCCGCTCACTTCTAAGCCACATAAAGAGGCTGTCCTCTACTCTCAAAGAAGCTCAAGTGCCGATGGATATCTCGCCAGATAGCTTACAAAACAAGGTAGGCATAATAATGGCACCTGGGATTATATCCTTTTCTGATAAAGAAATTCTTGATGAGAGGACGGGCATACCAAGGCCTTTCATATCGTTGTCAATACAAAAGGCATGGTGGTGGCATGTGTGCTAATCAACAATGGTTCAACAATGAACGTTTGTCCCAATGCTACATTGGAAAGGGTAGGAATGGATGCATCATTCTTGCAGTACAGCGGCATGGTCGCGAGAGCTTTTTATGGCTCTCGACGAGAAACAATGGGTGAGATAAAACTGCCAATTGAACTCGGACCAATGAATTTTGCCATCCGATTTCAAGTACTCAAAATCCCATCTGCCTATAACTTCTTGCTAGGTCTGCCATGGATTCATGTGACGGGGGAAATTCCGTCTAGCTTAAACCAAAAAATAAAGTTCCTAATGGATTCCATCTAGCTTACACCAGAAAATCAAGTTCCTAATCGATGACAAGATCATAATTATGTTTGCAGAGCCCAAGCTTGCTATTTAGAGAGCTCCACCCATACTTGTTATTGAATCCACAGAACCATCTAGTTGTCAGACTCATGAGTATGTTACTGCAATTCAGGGGGGGCACCTGCTAGTCCAAAGATTTTCGAGAACGGGAGAATGATCGCCTGCTACTTTCACAACAACAAAGGCCTGGGGGAGTCGCTACATGGGGAGCAAGAGAGCAGAAAAGTCTCGACCCAAACCCAAACTTTCAGTCTCGGATATCAACCTACATTCAAGGAGCAGAAAGAGGCAACTACCAAGAAAAGAGAGCTCAGGAGAAATCCACGTGTAAGGAATGTTGTGGTGATCCCACCTCAGAAGGAAATATTTGTACACGGGGAAGTCATAAAGCCATAAGAAGTCCTCATTCCGGTGCCGAGTGCTAAAGTTGAGGACTTCCAGTCACCACTGAAAGGTTTTGCAGACTTGTTTTCCGAAAAAAGGATCTTGGTTATTGACGTACCAATATGCAATAATAAAGATCAAAGTCTTCCTGGAGAGTCAATTCGGCTAGAGTATCCAGCCGAGAGGATCACCAACTGATCGTCACAACAACTAATCAGAGCTTGCAAGTTTTGGTAAACTTGCTCGAGCGGAGTTGTGTTTTGTCCTTTTGATTTATGTATTCGTCGTTTCAATTTGATGTTTGTTTCTTTCCGTGCTCGTAAGAAAATCATGCAATGGTTAGACGTCCTTGAATGATATCAATAGATGCTCGTTTTTTTTAATTCATGAATGTTTCTCCACCAAAGTTTGATTTTTTTTTTAGAAAACTTTACGTTTCAGGGATCCCAAAATTCGTTCTTTTGATTCAACAAGCATCACAATCTTAGCACAAGACGAGTATGACTTTGATGCCCAACTAGACTTTAAGCTCATGGGAATTGAATATGATGCTTGCTGCAGTGATGAAATCCCCGAGGCAATTAAACTAATGGCTTAACGACATGATAACCGACAAACCCCTAACATTGAGATAACATAAACCATTAATTTGGAAACTGTAGAAACACCAAGAGAAGTTCAAACTGGAATGAACGCCAAGAGAAGTTCAAATTGGAACGAACTTTGACAAACATCAACGATGGGAATTCATTGAATTGTTGAAAGCTTACCAAGACGTCTGTGCCTGATCATACGAAGATATGCCAGGCTAAACACATCCATCGTAGAGCATCGGTTGCCAACCGATCCTTCTATGGTGCTCATGGAACAAAAGCTTAGATATCTCAAGCCAGAGTGGAGCCGTAAAATTAAAGAGGAAGTGATGAAGCAGTTCAATACTGGTTTCTTTCGAGTAGTCACGTACCCTTAAAGGTTGGCTAATATTGTTCATGTGCTAAAGAAAGATGCTAAGGTTCAAATGTATATTGACTTTAGGGATTTGAATAAGGCCAGCACCAAGTACAATTTTCTATTACCTCACTTGGATATCCTGCTTGATAATACAGCGAAACATGAAATCTTTTCATTCATGGATGGATTCTATGGCTACAACTAAATCAGAATGGCAAAAGAGGATCAAGACAAGACGGTGTTTATTACTCTCTGGGGGTTTGTTGCTACCGCGTTATGCCCTTCGGCTTAAAGAATGCGGGGACAATTCTCAAAAGGCCATGATCAACTTGTTTCACAGCATGATGCACTAGGAGGTTGACGTATATGTGGATGACATGATCGTCAAGTCCCGACAACAAGGACACCTGGTGAACCTTCAAAAAGTGTTCGATTGATTAAGCAAACATCAGCTGAAGCTAAATCCCGCAAAATGTGCTTTTGGAGTAACTTCTGGGAAGCTGCTAGGGTTCATGGTTAGCTAAAGGGGAATCGAGATTGACCCTACAAAAGTCAAGGCTATTCTTAACATGCCACGGCCACACGGAGAAAACGAAATCCGGTCAATTTTGAAAAACTAAACTTTATTAGTCGATTTATCTCTCAAATGACACACGTTTGTGAACCTATTTTCCAGCTACTAGGGAAAACACGCCAAATATATGGAACGCAGACTATAAGAAGGCCTTTGTTCAACAATACGTGCTCAATCCACCAGTCTTGGTCCCACCAATCCCAGGACACCCACTGATAATGTATCTCTCAAGGACTCCCTGGCATGTGTCATAGTTCAATCTTGATAATTTCTTTAGTTTCTTTCTCCTTACCTTTCCTTTCTTTCCAACCCTGTCGGCAATGTTCTAAAAATCAGATCAATCGGCAAGTAAACGGTAATCGGTTGGTCACCTAGGCGACTACACCCAAATCGCCAAGGGAAATCGGCTAGTCACCTAGTCGGAGTCTAATCGGCGACTAATCGGACCATCGATTAGTCGGCCAATGGAAAAATGAAAATTAGGCAATTAAAACAACGAAGTATAGATTAAGTATTACTAGGATTATAAGGACTGTTACAGAACTTACAGAGCTACAGTTCTTCGACTTGCATTACTACAATTCTCTCTCTCTCATTACACTTCACAGTTTATAGATATATATGTGTGTGTTATATAATATCAGTATCATATTACAGTTTATATCAGTATAACGGCGTATAATATTTGTAATATATAATATCTGTACAATGGTGTATTATATCAGAATAACCTTGAACTTTATAAAAATATTTATTAAAAAATGAAAAAACCCAACTAATCCTCCTAAGTCGATTAATACCTAATTACTAGACCTAAGCACGAGAAGGTCCCCCACAGCTCGACTAGCGCCTCGCGATTTTTAGAACATTGTCTGTCCGAATATAAAATAACCCATCAACAATAATTCACACTAACAGACAAATGCAATCTAATCAACAAGATAGAAACATAAATAAAATAGACTACCAGAAAATCTTGTTTAAGAAGTGAAAATAAATAAATTCTCAAAAGTCAACACCCAATATATCAAATAGCAACTAAAATCAACCAACAAAATATATCTGAATCAAAGGGGCTAGAAGAAGAACTTACATTTGGATCGGGTTGATCATTCCCAAACCTTAACACGACATAATTAGTCATACGGGAAGTGGGTGGAATGAAATTGGGTTTGTACTGCCCCATTAATCTCCTCAAATCCACACTACACAAATTATCAGCATGTGTGTAAGTATCAACTTCGAATAATTTGCATAACGACAAATAATCCCAGTTCCAACTTCTAATATACGAATGAAGTTATGGCTACATGTAATATCAAAGTGAAAATTAGTACAATCGTGGGCCGTAGATTTCCATTTTTGCTTTCCAAATACTCATACCGCAACTTTTTCTGGCATTTTGTCCTTAGAGAAAATACAAATACATCATACTCAATATAAGTGTGAGTTTAAGGAAAAATACCTTCCAGTCCTTTGATCAAATTCATATCTATCCCTCTTTTACTCTTACTTGAATAGAGTGACAGTGAAAGACTCACTATTTCCTTTTTTGAATGGAAGATGAACTACGTTGAAAATAAAAGGAGATAAAATCAGTTAGCCTGTGCAAGGGCTGCTCTTCCCAGTTTATGGGCTTCTTGGACGACTACTCTATCTACTTTTACTACTTACACACCCCACAAGTGCTTACAAAAGGAAACAAATATCTTTAAAAGGAAAATCTAAGAGCAAAATCAGTACGCAGGCCATCTTTTAAACTCTTCTTCACAAAACAATTCCATATCTTGAGAAATTCTGATCGCTAATGGAAATGATTTAACACCTTTTGTGGCTAAACTAATAAGATAACCATAGACATAGAAGCCTCATATTTTCCAATAAAATTGATTAGTTACTTCCAGACCAGAAGAACTGTACAAATTAAACTGCGTTTTATCACAACGTAGAATGACGGAAATAATGAATTACAGCAACGTGAATTAATATTAATGTTGCATTCCAAGCTAGTGGACACTTCTGGAATTACAGGAGAAAATAATATGGTTCACATTATTAACACACATTTTACAAGCAAAGAATCGTCACAAGAAATTTACAACATGCACTCCTCATCTGTTCCTATAACCACCAAACATAAGGCCTCGTACATCCCGCTCGAAACAAAGCACAAACTTGATGCCACAATGAATAAAAGAAAACACCTAATGACTACATAACCCACGCACCAACAACGGACAGAAATTTACCAGAACCTGGTGACAAGTTAGAGAACCTGTCATTAGGAGAGCTAATTGGATAAAATCTGTGTCACCCAATCTTGTGCGTCAGGGGGAATGTCTCTTCCGGGGACCTGGACCTTTAGAAGACTACTATACCTAAAAAAGGATAAGTTTGTCTTCATTATATTCCGAAGAAAAAGGATAGGTGAAGTCATAAACACAAGGAAACAAAGATGTTGGACGAGGAGAGCAAGAACAGAATGTGGTTGACAACATAATAGACGTCAGAACTTGACCATTTCCTCTTTAAATGGAAGCGGCCATTGCAAAACGGCCAAAGCGGCCCACTGACCTCTGAAAATGGTCTGCTTTCAAACCATATTTTACAAACCTAATCTAATCTTCTTCAAAATTGATTTGCACTCTGTTTGAGAACTTTGAAAAAGCTTCACTGATATACGGTGGGCCTTGATCCAATATAAACAAGGGAAATATGGTTGTTTTAGAAACTTGGCGTGTTTTCTGACACACCAAGGGTTCCCTTAGTTAGATCTTACACGACAGAGATCTTACTAGAAGTAGGTACTTCCAAATTCCAACTCATAGTATAGATACATCTGTTCCTCAGAAAAAAAATTAACTAGGTGGTTGTAAGCTGTGAACAAGTGTTTGTGCTCCATAACAAATGCAAGCAAGGCCTGCAAACAGGAATAGCACAATGACATCTCATGGCAAGAAAGTTAAAAAAGGAAAAAAAAATATAGTTCGAGTGCAAAGCCAGTTGACTTACTTCAAATGGCATGTTTAACAGTTTATATTAAGTCCGTAGACGATCCAACCTTAATTGTACAGCTTCACGATATAGCAGCCAGTGCCTAGCAGGACAAATAACACTTTTAAATAAACTATGGAATTAATGTGAATTGACAAATCTTTGATGAAATAGCATAGTTCCTACTTCATACTAAATACACTGAAGCCACCCTTCTCAGCAATCAATGCAGACATTTAGGCTTAATTCATCCATAAACTCAAATGAAGTGCATTTTAATGACGAAATCAATCAGCTTTTGCAAGGATGCTGAGAGAAGAAAATTGCTTGTAGACAACCATTTTACTGGAAGATAGAATGACATAGGGCTAGCTTAAGATAAAGATTTTCACCCTCAGTTTGTATTATTCTTTCATTAATATCTTATTGGAAATGTATAGGAGAAAGCACTTCCGAAGAGAGCAGTCTAACTGTTGTATTCGGCAGTAGGACTGTGATAACAACCTTCTCTTCGACTTGCCTAGAGGCGAGATCAGATCACCTCATCAACTCAAATAAAGGTGACAAAAATTGGCATTCTACTAGTAGTAGTAGGAAAAGGCGCTTTCTTAGGGTAGGGGTCTTGCTGGGTTTCTATGAAAATTAAAGTGGTGAGCTAAGAAGAAGAAGGAAAAGTTCTATGTAATAAGAAGTTAAATTGATAGGAAGGTACTTGCAAGAAATGAACCTTAGTCAAGATGAATTTGGTAGGTAAATATAATTGACAGAGATTCCAATTAACGAAATTTTAAAATTCCCAGATGAACGACAAACCTCAAAAGTATGCCTTTTTGGGGAGACATTAAGTGTATTATCCTAATGCACTGCTTTATATTGCGTGATATGCGATCGTTGTATTTTATATGTTTTGAAATTTTAGTAGCTGGGTACGGGCTTGGGGCCGTCAATTAGTTTCGTACCGTTGCAGTAGGTGTTATATTGTGTGGGAGCCAAAGTCTGACTTTTTTGCCACGTAGCCTTAATAGAAATTTCATTCTTCCATGTCTTACTCTCTCTCTATATCCAAGCTCTCACTTCTCTCTACATTTCATCGAAGTGTTTGAGCTCCATTTGCGAATTCCTTTTGCACATTGCAAGTTTCTATTGTGCTTGACGAGTAAACAGTGGCTAATCGTGCGTGGAAGCTCGGGAAAGAGGCGTTTGAGGCTCAAGCAATCACCTGAAGTTGGAGCTTTCCATTCTATATCAAATTAATTGATCCGAAACTTGAGGTAGGGATGTTTCACTTTTTGAGCTTTAGGCGCTTTCTGCGATCTGCTGTCAAAACCCAGTACTCGACTAGGTTATTCGAGCGACCTAGATCTCATTCGAGGGGCATTACTTTTTGGGAAGTCGCTCGAGCGAGTTGTAGGGCGACTGTTCAGCGACTTCTACTGTGAATTTGTGCATCTAGCGACTTCTGGGTTGCTCCAACAACTTGTTGGGCGACTGGGTTTGACTTTTTAGAGTTATTTTGAAGTTTTAGCATCGTTAATTAGGATTATGGATTGTGGATGAGATTTAGGTGACATGTTTTGCCATTTGAGTTTTTATCCAATAATTCATGACTGTTTACTGAAATTATTGATATGTCACAAACTTTAGACAATTGATAAGCGGATAATGAATTGTTTTTGTATTGAAAGGATGCGACTGCTAGCCTCTGACGGGAGATGTGCTAGCAATGACGAGTCTACCTTTTATTCAGAATTGTGCTAGTATATTATAACTTGTCTAGCCACCATTCGGTGACTTGTTAGTTGGAATGGTGAAATTGGATTTGATATAAATATTAAGGATCGGATAATGTAGATGACATAGTATGATTGCATTGTAGACTTTGCGATGTGGATCAGTGATATATGAACACGAATTCATCAGTTACGCTTGTTATCATGAATCATTCATACGACATGTCATACCTTGCATATTCATATAATGTTGGCGTGGACATTTCTATTGGGTATTGTGGCTCATTCCTTTGTTTTTCAGGTACCATCCCAGAGTTTTGACATGGATAGATATCTGCATGATGATGCATATTTTTTAAGAAACCTCGTCTCAGGAGTTATATAACATCTTTAGGACTTATATTTTTGAAAGATGTAAAGTAATTTCTATTTTATTCAATTGTGGTACTTGTAGCATCTCTAATGGTATTAACTCAAACTTGTTATGTTGGGTTACTTGAGCCAGGAGTGCCCCTTTGAAGGTGAGTCCCATGAGTTCAAAATTATTACATTTTAGAAAAGCGTTTGTGCTTGTGTGCATGGCATTCATTTGCATTGCACTTATTGTTGCTTATGACTAATGTAGAGTTGATGACCCGTGTTGGGAACTTGTGTAAGGCATTGGTCTTGTGATGTTACTATTACTTGACATCATTAGTGCTTTGTACTTTGTAGCGTTATGCCTCCTAGACATGGAGTGAGATTGGGTAGGCTCCGAGACCGAGGCCGAGGCCACTATCATGAGATACCGCTAGAGGACGTTGTGTGTTAATAGAGGGAGGTTCTTCGGGCGGAGGAAGCGAATGAGGAAGTAAAACAAAATGTTGAACCGCCGGTTGTTTCGGGCACGTTTGTAAGGGAGTTTGTGGTCGCGCTTGCGAAGTTCAATTTGCTAAATCAGGCCGCTAGAGCCAATGCGGGTAATCGGGCGATTGTTGCGGTGAGGTGTTTCGTCGTCTTAATCCACCTTAGTTCAGCGGAGAGGGTGGTGACTTTCTTGCAGCCAACCATTGACTTTCTGAGATACATAAATTGTTTAATGCCTTAAGGATAGTGGAAGATGACCTTAGAGTTAGTATTGTAGCATTCTAGTTGACGGGAGAAGTGAATGAGTGGTGATAGTCTATCCTTGAGTCAAGGAAGAATGCGTGAAGGGCCGCTAGGCAAGCGGTTGTAGTTGATGAACCAGACGTTGAGACATTGACATGGACAGATTTTGAAGGTCTTTTCGATAACCAGTACTTTCCAGAATCCTATCGTGAGCTTCTACGTGGCAATTTGAGAGGTTGGAACAAAGGACTATGACGGTGTCGGTGTATGCTTTGATATTTTAGACCTTATCATATTTTGTAACCAAGTTAGTGGCTTCAAAAGATCGTAAGTGTCGTCGTTTCGAAATGGGTCTTCATTTTTTTGTCAAGAGGCTAGTAGTGAGCAATACAAGATGAGTTTTGCCGATATTGTTGAATGTGCGAGAAGTGTGGAATTGCCCAAGGAGGCACAACGAGGTTCTAGGATTTGGGAGCTGAGGCAGTCGAGTGTTATGACTAATTTGTCATCATCTAGGAGTTCCGGAATGTAGAGACGTAAGCGATAGAGAGAGAAATTTTAATTTCTGAGAGGCCATTCCAACCATAGGTCACCTACTTCGTCGGATTCATGGAGCAATACTTCTAGGCCTCCGACTGGGTCATATTCGTTTTTAAAGCTCAATGCCTCCCTAGGTTTATTACACACGTGGCAAATATCTTATTTTAAGGAATTGTCCTCAAGGGGAGGAACTCGTAGTGAGGTTGGTTCGATGCAACAACCGAGACAAGGTCTGCGGTAACAATCATACTGGGGACCACAGCGAGAACAACAATCCTATTTTTGCCAGACTACGTCAACGTAGGAATCTCAATCCGAGAAAGGGGGCTAGTTCGCCAACACCTATGCAAGGTTCCATACGAGGAGGTGGCTATGCGCAAGGACAACATGTTCTTGCTAGAGCTTACAATATCACTTTTATTTTTGCACCTTCTACTTCTCAGGGTCCGGACACGTCCATTGTGAGGGGTACATTTCTCGTATTCAATTCTTTTGTAAAAATATTGTTTGATTGTAGAGCATTGCATTCTTTTATTGTTGCATCATTTGTTTGTGCTTTAGAGTTGGAGATTGATCGATTAAACCCACCTTTATATGTTTAGACACCTATTAGAGGGAGATCCCTACTTGATCGTATATATAGAGATTGTGAGCTTATTATCCTTGACGGCCATTTTACATGTGATTTCATTGTTTTGGGTATGAAGGGATTTGATATTATTTTTGGTATGGATTGGTTGTCTACCTATCATGTCATGATAGATTATTTTAAACGTCAAGTTTGTATTTGTTCACCCAGTGATAGATATTTTGAGTTTTTCGGAAGCCATTGGGGCCTTATCTATATGAGCCTCCGGAGCAGGATTCTATTTATGCATTGTTAGCCGACTTGACCTTAGTTGAGGATGTGCATGCACATTGTGAGTTGTCGCTTGTGGTTCGTGATTTTTCGGATGTGTTCTTGGAAGAGTTACTCGGTTCACCTCTCGAGAGAGAGATTGAGTTTGTGATAGAGTGCCACACCAATTTCTATGCCTCTGTATCGTTTCGCACCAACCGAGTTGAAAGAGTTGAGGGTACAGTTGCTGGAGTTGTAGGACTTAAGTTTTATACATCGCCATGGGGAGCTTTGGCCCCATTTGCAAGAAGAATGAGTCTTTGCGTTTGTGTATTGATTATCGGAACTTGAAAAGTGTGACCATAAAGAACAAGTATCGAATGCCGAGAATTGATGATTTGTTTGACCAACTCCGAAGAACGAAGCGTTTTTTCAATATCAATTTGAGATCAGGTTATCACCAGTTGAGGATTCGAAATGAGGATATCCCGAAGACCACTTTCCGTACACGCTATGGGCATTATGAGTTTGTAGTTGTTAGAATACAAGGATAATTAAGTTAGTAGTTTAGTCCCACATTGGTTATGTGGGAAGTTTATGTTCTATACTCCCTATATAAATAAAAGCTCTTGTGTTAGGGTGGATTAATCATCCTACACTTTTATCTCTCTCTCTCTCTCTTTTCCATATCAATAACAGTAGTTATACCGTTCAGGTTGACTACTGCGCCGACAACTTTTATGGACCTTATGAACTGTATTTTCCTCTTGTATTGTGATCAGTTTATAGTAGTTTTTGTTGATGACATTTTCATTTATTTGACTAAGGAAGAAGAGAACCAATCGCACCTTGCACTTGTTCTTGGGCTTTTGAGGGAACATTGTATTTATGCTAAACTTAGCAAGTGTGAGTTATGACTTTCCGAAATCAAGTTTTTGGAGCATGTTCTTTCGCAAGGAGGTGTATCTGTTGATCCGAAAAAAGTGGAGTCCATTATGGATTGGCGACGACCGAAGAACGTTTTTGAGATCCAGAGCTTTTTGGGCTTGACCGGGTATTAAGGTCGTTTTGTTCTTGACTTCTCTTATTTGGCGGTGCCTATGACGTGATTGATTCATAAGGGGACGCACTTTGTTTGAGATGATGCTTGTGAGGTAGCGTTAGAGGAGTTGAATAGGCATTTGACTAGCGCACTGGCGGTGATTGTGTCCGAGCGAGTAGTTGGTTACTCAGTGTATTGTGATGTGTCAAATGAGGGACTTGAAAGTGTATTGATGCAGATGGGACAAGCTGTGGCCTACGGATCAAAGCAACTGAATATTCACAAACAGAATTATTCCACGCATGCTTGGAGCTTTCCGCGGTTGTATTTGCATTGAAGATCTGGCGGTGGCATTATCTTTACGGTAAAAAGTTCGAGGCCTTTTTCAATCACAAAATCTTGAAGTATTTATTCTCCCAGAAGGAGTTGAATTTGAGACAATATCGTTGGATGGAGCATATTAAGGACTATGATTTTGATTTGCAATATTACCCGAAAAAGACAAATGTCGTAGCAGATGTTTTGAGCAGAAAACCAACCCTTTTGGCATGCTTGACAATTCGTAAGTGGAAGATGGTGAATGATTTGAGACGATATATGATATATTTTGAGGAGGCTAGTGATGGAGTGACATTGTTCAATTTGACAATTCAATCAACCATATCGACTCAAATGGCGGACGCTCGACCACCCGATGAGGAAATGGAAGAATTGCGTAGAAAGTTCTTTAGTGGTTGTTTGCACCCGTTGCTTGTCGGGAAGAGATTTTGAGGGAGTTCCACCATTCTCCGCTAGCCGTTCATCTGGGAGGGATAAAGATGTACCATGATTTACGTCGACAGTTTTGGTGGTTTGGAAAGAAACTTGAGGTAATGAGTTTTTATATCGAGATGTCTAACGTGTCAACAAGTGAATGCTGAACACCAATGACCAATGGAGGAGTTGCAATCATTGTCAATAGCAGAGCGGTCCAATACTACCCATATCGCATCATGTCCTCTCGGCGATCTCACCAAACTGGTAACAAAGTCTATCGTTACGTTCTCCCACTTCCTTTTTACACAATTCCTCTATCTGCTTGTCGTGTTGTTGAGCGTTCGCCACTCGAGTCAATAAGGTTGACTGAATTGTCAAATTGCACAATGTCACTCCATCCCTAGCACCTCAAAATATGTTGTATGTCGTCCCAAATCATTCACCACCTTCCACTCACGAATTGTCAAGCGTGCCAAACGGGTTGATTTTCTGCTCAAAACATCTGCTACAACATTTGCCTTTTCCGGGTGATATTGCAAATCAAAGTCATAGTCCTCGATATGCTTCATCCACGACGTTGTCTCAAATTCAACTACTTTAAACTTTTATGATCGGAAAAGATCTCGAACTTCTCACCGTAAAGATAATACCACCAAATCTTCAATGTAAACACAATTACAGCAAGTTTCTCAACATTATCCATAACCTGGATCGGTAGAAAATGAGCGGTCTTGGTCAAACGGTCCAATACTACCCATATCGCATCATGTCCTCTCAGCGATCTCACCAAACCGGTAACAAAATCCATCGTCACGTTCTTCCACTTCCACTCTGCTATTGACAATGATTGCAACTCCGCCACGGGTCGTTAGTGTTCAGCATTCACTTGTTGAAACGTTAAACAGATGGAGGAATTGCGTCTGCTATTGACAATGATTGCAACTCCTCCACGGGTCGTTTGTGTTCAGCATTCACTTGCTGAAACGTTAAACAGATGGAGGAATTGCGTAAAAAGGAAGTGGGAGAACGTGACGATGGACTTTGTTACCGGTTTGGTGAGATCGCCGAGAGGATATGATGCGATATGGATAGTATTGGACCGTTTGACCAAGACCGCATGTTTTCTACCGATCCAGGTCATGGATTATGTTGTGAAGCTTGTTGTATTTGTGTTTGAATTGAAGATTTGGCAGCATTATCTTTACGGTGAAAAGTTCGAGATCTTTTCTAATCATAAAAATTTGAAGTATTTATTCTCTCAGAAGAAGTTGAATTTGAGACAACGTCGTGGATGGAGCATATCGAGGACTATGAATTTGATTTGCAATATCACCCAGAAAAGGCAAATGATGTAGCAGATGTTTTGAGCAGAAAACCAACCCGTTTGGCACGGTTGACAATTCGTGAGTGGAAGGTGGTGAATGATTTGGAACAACATACAACATATTTTGGGGTGGCTAGGGATGGAGTGATATTGTGCAATTTGACAATTCAGTCAACCTTATCGACTTGAGTGGCAGACGGTCAACAACACGACAAGCAGATGGAGGAATTGCGTAAAAAGTCTTTAGTGGTAATGTACAATATGGATGGATGATTCACACCGATCGGAGCCTACATTTTCGAGGAAAGTTGTTTGCATCCGTTGCTTGTTGGGAAAAGATTTTGAAAGAGCTTCACCATTCTCTGTTAGCTGTTCATCGGGGAGGGACAAAGATGTACCATGATTTACGTCAACAGTTTTTGTGGTTCAGAATGAAGCGGAATGTAGTGAGTTTTGTATCGAGATGTTTGACGTGTCAACAAGTGAATGCCGAACACTAACGACTCACGGAGGAGTTGCAATCATTGCTATTAGTGGAGTGGAAGAGGGAGAATGTGACGATAGACTTTGTTACCAATTTGACCAAGAATGCTCATTTTTTACCGATTGATTACAAATTTTGTTGAGAAGCTCAGTCGATTGTATATCCGGGAGATTATTCGATTGCATGGGATTCCTATTTCCATTGTGTCCCACCGAAACCCGAGATTCTCAATACGTTTTGCCAGAGTTTGCAGACAGCGCTTGGCATAAATTTGTTGTTTAATACCGTGTATCATCCTTAGACTGATGGACAATCTGAGCGTACAATTCAGATTCTAGAGGATATACTTTGGGCATGCATTTTAGATTTTTGAGGTAATTGTGAGGATCACTTGTCGTTCATGGAGTTTGCGTATAATAAAAGTTACCAGTCGAGTATTGAGATGAAACTGTTTGAGTCTTTGTACGATAGACCATGTAAATCGCCAGTATGTTACAGTGACATGGTAGAGACAACGTTTATAGGACCGGGTTTGATTGGGGAGACTACCGAGGGCATGAAGTCAATTTCTTTTTATAAAAAACATACCTGCACAGATGCATCACAGCTATTGGTCATTTGTACCCAAACATCACCCAAACAGGCTACATTTACTAAAACAAAACTTAACACCACAAAACAACAATGAAGATGCCAAGCAACCATGAAAAGTTGGTGGTTGAAGATATTATGAAAAGGACATCATAATTTCTTTCATGAAAATAATACCTGCACAGATGTATCAAAACTGTTAATCATTTGTACCAAAACAGAGCTGCACTTACAAAAATAACATTTAACACCACGGAACAATAACGAAAATGTCAAGTAGCGATGAAGGTGGTGGTGGTTGGAAGAGATGCTGCATATGATATGATTAAATTTGGAAGACACACACATTGGAAATACCATAATTAGTAGATAAAGTCGACCATTATGCGCTCGTTGCTCAAAGTTCATTCAAAACAGCAATTGGAGCCTAAAAAATGAAAAGAATTAAAACACTACAAGATTTCATTCTATGAAAACCGTACAAGAGAATACACTATAATTACATGATTATACGAAAAAGACATAATAATTTTCTTTTATGAAAATCATATCTGCATAGATGCATCAAGGCTATTGGTCATTTGTACCCAAATAGTTGCGCTTACCAAAATAGCACTTAACATCACAAAACAACAATGAAAATGTCGAGCAACCATAAATCTAATATAATTAAATCTTGAAAACATACACATTGGAGATACCATAATTAGTAGATGAAGTTAACCATTATACGCACCTTGCCTAAAGTTCATTCAAGCCAGAAATTGAAGCCTGTAAGAGTTAAAACACTACAAGAATTCCCTTTTATGAAAATCCTAAAAGAGAATACACTGCCATTACAAAATTATATGAAAAAAGGCATCATAATTTTCTTTTACGAAAACCATACCTGCACAGATGCATCGAAGCTATTTCCTTTGTACCCAAACATTTACCAAATAGCTGCACTTACCAGAACAACACATAAACACCAAAAAATAACAACGAAGATGTCAAGCAACCATGAAGAAGTTGGTGGTTGAAGAGAATACAAAAATGACATCATAATTTCTTCTTACGAAAACTATACCTGCACAGATGCATTGAACATATTGGTCATTTGTACCAAAGCAGGCTGCACTTACCAAACGCTTAACACAACAAAATAATAAAGAAATTAGCCCCGCCTAGAGTACCAAAGTAAAAAAAAAGTGAGCGTGCAAGATATAAGACTTGTACATCTAATTTCTAATGGTCATGATTCATATATCATCATTCAAATATGAAAGGAAGAAAAGAAGAAGTAAGAAAAATAAGCAACCTAGCAAAGGAATAGAAGAAGAAACAACCAAAAAGAAGATGAACAAAACGAAGGAAATGAAGCATCCAAGAAGAAAAAGAATAAGACACCAAACATAACAAGACGAAGCCATAAAGAAGAAGAAGCAACCAAAAACGAGAAACAACAAAGAACAACAAGAAGAAGCAACAAAAAATAAGAAGAAGAAGAAGCATCCAAGAAAAAGACTCAAAGAATAAGAAGCAATCGAGAATACAAAGAAAAAACAACGAAAAAGAAGAAACAACCAAGTACAAGAAGCAACAACTAATAAGAAGTAAAGAAGAATAAAAATAAAAATAAGAAACAAGCATGAATAAACAAGCAACTAACCAAGAAGAACAAGAAGTAACAAAGAATAAAAAGTATCAAGAAGCACCCAAGAAGAAGAAGAAGAAAACACCAAGAATAAAAAAGCGAAGTCATCAAGAAGAAGAAGAAAAATTAGCAACCAAGTACAAGAAGCAACAAAGAAGAAAAAGAAAAAAAAAACAAAGAAGAAAAGAAAAAGAATAATAAGATGCAGCAATCAAGAATAAGAAGAAAATGTCACGAAGAAAAAGAAGCAGCAGCAATAGAAGAAAAAAAAACACGAAGCAGCAACCAATGAATAAAGAAGAACGCGAATACAATGAATAAAGAAAAACACGAATGCAAAGAAGAAAGAAGAACATGAAGAAACGAATATGAACGTAAATACAAACACAAACACAAATATGAAGAAGAAGAAACAACAATGAAACAACCACAAAGAACAAGCAACTAACCAAGAAAAAGGAACCAAGAAGAAGAAAAAGAAGCAACCAAAAATAAGAAGAAGAAACCAATAAAAACAAGATGAAAGAGAAGATACCAAGGAAAAAATAATGAAACAAAAGGAATACATAGGAGAAAAATTAACAAATAAAAGAAAATGCCAAGAAGAAGTAGTCGAGAAGAAAAATAAAAACAAGATGAAAAACAAGAATAAGGAAGCCATAAATAGCAACAAAAATGAAAAAGCGTCTAAGAAGAAAAATAAGAAAGCACCAAGAATAAAAAGTCGAAGCCATCAACAAGAAGAAGAAAAAACATAATAAGCAACCAAGAACAAGCAACAAAGAAAAAGACACCAAGAACAAGAAGCAACAAAAAAAGGAAGCAACGAATAAGAAGAAGAAAAAGCCACTAAGAACAAGAAGCGACGAACAAGAACCAAGTGCAAGAAGCAACAAAAAAGATGCAGCAACCAATTAAAAGATATAAGCACACAACGACAAAGACGAAAGAAAACGAACAAAAGTACAAACATGAATACAAAAAAGACGAAGAAAAAGAACAACAATGAAAAAACCACAAAAAAAACAACTAACAAGAAGAATGAACCAATAAGAAGAAAAACAAGTAGTAGTAGCAACCATTACAAATAAAATGATACAAGAAGCAACACAGAAGAAAAAGTAGCAACCAATAAAAACAAAAAAATACAACAAGAAGAAGGACAAACAACCAAAAAGAATATAAAAAAGAAGAATCAACAAAGAATAAGCAACCAAAAAGGAGGGGGAGGAAGGAGGAGAAACTACCATGGAGAAGAAGAAGCCATTAGAAGTACAAGAAGCAACTAAAAAAAACAAGAACTAAGAAGAACAAACAAACAAACAAGAACAAGAACAAGAAGAAGCAATTAGAAACACGAGGAATAAGAACGAGAAGAAGAAACCAAGTAAGAAAAGAATGAATCAAAGAGAATATATAGAAGAAGAATCGACAAAGAAGAAGCAAAAGCAGCTGCAGCAATCTAGAAATAGCTACAAAGATGATAAAGCACCCAAGAAGAAAAAGAAGAAAGCACCAAGAATAAAAAGACAAAGTCATCAAGAAGAAGAAGAAAAATTAGCAACCAAGTACAGGAAACAACAAAGAAGAAAAAAAAAACAAAGAAAAGAAAAAGAATAATAAGATGTAGCAACCAAGAATAAGAAGAAAAAGTCACGAAGATGAAGATGCAGCAGCAACCCAGAAGGAGGACAGAAAAAACACAAAGCAGCAACCAATGAATAAAGAAGAACGCGAATACAATGAATAAAGAAAAACACGAATGCAAAGAAGAAAGAAGAACATGAAGAAACGAATATGAACATAAATACAAGCACACACACAAATATGAAGAAGAAGAAACAACAACGAAAACAATCACAAAGAACAAGCAACTAACCAAGAAAAAGAAACCAAGAAGAAAAAAAGAAGCAACCAAGAATAAGAAGAAAAAACCAATAAAAACAAGATGAAAGAGAAGAAACCAAGGAAAAAATAATGAAACAAAAGGAGGAATACATAGGAGAAAAATTAACAAAAAAAAATGCCAAGAAGAAGTAGTCGAGAAGAAAAAATAAAAACAAAAAGAAAAAGAAGAATAAGAAAGCTATAAATAGCACCAAAGATGAAGAAGCGTCTAAAAAGAAAAATAAGAAGGCACCAAGAATAAAAAAACGAAGCCATCAACAAGAAGAAGAAGAAAAATAATAAAACCAAGAACAAGCAACAAAGAAAAAGAAGAAGAAAAAGCCACCAAGAACAAGAAGCGACGGAGAAGAACCAACCAAGCGCAAGAAGCAACAAAAAAGATGCAACAACCAATGAAACAAATAACCACACAAATACAAAGAGGAAAGAACACGAACACAAGTACGAACATGAATGCAAAAAAGACGAAGAAAAAAAACAACAATAAAGAAACCACAAAGAAAAACAAACAATTAACCAAAAAAAATGAACCTACAAGAAGAAAAAGAAGTAGTTGCAGCAACTATTACAAACAAGAAGATACAACCAAACAGAAAGAGAAACAACCAAGAAAAAAATGAAACAAAAAAAAGAAGAATCTAACAAAGAAAAACACAAGTCTAAAAAGAAGATTCTACCATGAAAAAGAAAAAAAAGTACAAGAAACAACTGAGAATATGAACAAGAAGCAATAAAAGAGAAAAAGAATTAGAATTAACCAAAAATAACAAATAAATAACAAGAATAAGAAAAAGGAGAAGCAACAATCAGGTGGAAGAAGAAAAAGAAACAATCAAGAAAAACAAGAATATACAACCAAGAAGAAGTAACAACTAAAAATCAACCACCAAGAAGAAGAAAAGAAAAAACAAAAAGCAACCACGAAGAAGAAGCAACTAATATAAAAAAGAAGATACAACTACGAAGAACGAAAAGCAACCAATAAAAAAGAGAAGGAACCAAAAAGAATATAAAGAAGAACAATTAACAAAGAAAAAGAAAAAACCAACAAGAAGTAGCAACCAAAACCGAGAAGAAGAAAAAAACCACCATGGTTAAGAAGAAGTAGGAACCACAAAGAAAAAGTACAACAAGCAACCAACAAGAAGAAAGAACACAAAATAAGAAAGCACACAAAAAATCGTCACACTTAGACTATCGAAAAGAATAAAATCAACATGCAAGATATATAACCTTATACGTCCCATTTCTAATGGTCATGATGAGTAATATAACCATCCAAATATGTCAGATTTCAGTCATCCAGAAATTCCCTTTACTAAATCTCTTCACTTTCAGTTCCCCATATCTTTAGTAAGTTCTAAGCAACATGAGAAAACAAAGAATTTACCATTAAATGCCAAATATTCTAATTTTTAAAGTTTTTCTATTTTAATAAAAACTTATACAGTTATGGGTGTCATAAACTGAAGCACTATAATTTTTTTAATTTATTATACAGAAAGCGCAAACAAAAAAGAAATACATACATTTCGGAAAGTTTTTGCATTTCACCGTTAGATATTGAGGTGTGACCCTACTCTGCGCTCTGGATGACCTACGCAGAGAGCCCCCCATCTTTTTATGAAATTTTAATCACAACATTAGAAACAATTCAACGAATGAGTACCGTAACAAGTCTAATCTCTTCGAAAACTTTTCATATGTTAAGTAAGTGCATGAATTTATGTACCAATGCACACCACGTAGCACAAGCCAAACGTAGCAAATACAAAACAAATTCACAATGGTGCCAAAATAAACGTAAAATTTCCTAGCAACTAAAACAAAATAGTCACAAGAAGTAGCTATTATATGGTAAGCTAAGCAGCCTTTTCTAGAAAAGCCCTTCAACCATAGACAACTAAGATTTCAGTTGTACGATTTCACCTCAATTAGAAAGAGCAGCATACATACCTTACTAATCTCAACTCATTTACACCATCGAACCATACAACTTGCAACTAAGATTTCAGTTGTACGATTTCACCTCAATTAGAAAGAGCAGCCTACATACCCCGCTAATCTCCTCTCATTTACACCATCAAACCGTACGGCTTGCAACGAAATATCCTGGTGAAAAAGGTAAAAAAAGGTGAATTAACCAACAAAAAAAGTTATAACATAAACATAACGAAATTAAAACCATAAACATATCCCAGAAACTTACAATGAAGTCCGCAAGGGCTATCTCAAATTTGTACTCCTCTAGCAGCTCCATTAGCAAGTCTGTATCCGGAAACAAATTCCACAAAACAACAATGAAAATGTCGAGCAACCATAAATCTAATATAATTAAATCTTGAAAGCATACACATTGGGGATACCATAATTAGTAGATGAAGTTGACCATTATACGCACCTTGCTTAAAGTTCATTCAAGCCAGCAATTGAAGCTTGTAAGAGTTAAAACACTACAAGAATTCCCTTTTATGAAAACCCTAAAAGAGAATACACTGCCATTACAAAATTATATGAAAAAAGGCATCATAATTTTCTTTTACGAAAACCATACCTGCACAGATGCATCGAAGCTATTTCCTTTGTACCCAAACATTTACCAAATAGCTGCACTTACCAGAACAACACTTAAACACCAAAAAATAATAACGAAGATGTCAAGCAACCATGAAAAAGTTGGTGGTTGAAGAGAATACAAAAATGACATCATAATTTCTTCTTACGAAAACTATACCTGCACAGATGCATTGAACCTATTGGTTATTTGTACCAAAGCAGGCTGCACTTACCAAACGCTTAACACCACAAAATAATAACGAAATTAGCCCCGCCTAGAGTACCAAAGTAAAAAAAAAAGTGAGCGTGCAAGATATAAGACTTGTACATCTAATTTCTAATTGTCATGATTCATATATCATCATTCAAATATGCAAGGAAGAAAAGAAGAAGTAAGAAAAATAAGCAACCTAGCAAAGGAATAGAAGAAGAAACAACCAAAAAGAAGATGAAGAAAATGAAGGAAATGAAGCATCCAAGAAGAAAAAGAAGAAGACACCAAACATAACAAGACGAAGCCATAAAGAAGAAGAAGCAACCAAAAACGAGAAACAACAAAGAACAACAAGAAGAAGCAACAAAAAAGAAGAAGAAAAATAAACCAAGAATAATAAGCAACCAAGAAGAAGAAAAAGAAGAAGAAGCATCCAAGAAAAAGCCACAAAGAATAAGAAGCAATTGAGAATACAAAGAAAAAACAACGAAAAAGAAGAAACAACCAAGTACAAGAAGTCTATATTCTCCTTTGTACCAAAACAGGCTCCACTTACCAAACCCTTAACACCACAAAATAACAACGAAATTAGTCCCGCCTATAGTATCAAAATAAAAAAAGTGAGCGTGCAAGATATAAGACTTGTACATCTAATTTCTAATGATCATGATTCATATATCATCATTCAAATATGCAAGATTTCATATATCAAGAGTATCCCAGTACTGAATTCCGTCTCACTTCACGTTAAGTCCCCATACCTCAGTAAGGTCTCAAGAACATGTCAAAACAAAAGGACTTTCGCATAAATGCCAAATTTTCAACTTTGAAAGCTAAAACTCAAAAATTAAAAAATTATTGAATTTGAACATATCTTATGAAAAGAATGCGCATTTTTATAGCAAGACACAGTGAGAAAATGTATACATTTGGGTACTTTTTTTTTTGCACTTACTTTACCCTTGAATTTGAAGGGTTTCCCATATTTCATTTCCCTGTAGATTTCTTGTGCAGAGTGGCACCTATTATCCCCTAAAATCACGATCATGACAAGAAACATTTTAAACATTGAGTACTATTTCAATCTAAATGCTTAAAATAGCCTCAATATCTGAGCTAACCGCATTGATAGAAGTAAAACACAGACTATACAACATAGGCTCACAGTTTACAAAAAAACAAATGAATGCAAAACAGTGCCAAGATGAAACATATTCATAAATATATTGTTTGACTCTACCCATTTTTTGGCAACTGAAACAAAACACTCAAAAGAAACCACTATCATGGGGCACAAGCTAAACAGGTATTTCAAGAAAATCATTTGACCATGGGAAAAACTAGGATTTCAGTATTTATGATTTGACATCATATATCTGACTTCTGTATATCAACTCAATAGCTCTTGGATAGAAACCTCATAAAGTAACTAAAGCTGTGAATCCAATTTTAACAAAAAGTAACTTCTATTTTCATCAAAGAAACACGGGAGTGACAATCTTTGTGTTTAACTTGCTCAGTTCTTTTTTACCCTTCTTTCTTCTTTGGCTGGACACAACTTTGTTACTACCAGATAATAATTCTGCATCTTGAGTTTGAAGTGAAACATTCTAAGTTTTAGAAAAAGGATGCAGTGATTTCTGGACCCAAGGAAACAAGTTGAGTGTCATCCAAGAAAATTGAACAGAAGTTGGATGGCAACAATTCAGATATCAAATTTAACCCAATAGGGGAGCATCATCCAAATTCATAACTTTAGTCCAAAAATAGAATAAGAAAATTTTCTGCATCATACTACTTTGGAGTTCTCATCACTACCACCTATTTCAGGGCCAGTTTCAAAAGTCATGATATTGTCCTTGTCAACTTCCACTTTGGAAAGAATGAATTGTTTTATCTCACGGACACACAAGGGAAACAATTGTGACATAGCAGGATCAAAATCACAATCAACTGAACTGAACAATCAAAACTTAATACGTGCAACATAGTGATAGTAGGCAGAGTACACTAACACATCTAGTAAATGGGCCAATTAAAAATGAACATGGTACAAATTCAGTGCAAGAAGATAACCGTTCATTCCATTTGAAGAAATGACCTTGCAAACTAAAGAAGAACTAATAGATGTTTACCTGCCATTTGCCGGTAGCCATGAGAAACATATGGAACATGTACCATTCCAGTTCTAATTCAAAGTGTCCCAGCTGTAATTCAACTGATGAAATTTTGTCTTCCTTTTCATAAACTAACCAAAAAGTATAGAGAATAAATTAAGGCATGAATAGAGCATATATGTAAGCATGGCATCAGTTCTGAAACATAAAATGTTGTAGTATCGGACATAAATCCCAACTTTTTTACCAGATGGTTTAGAATTCCAGCCACATGTTTCTAGTTCATTCGTTCGTCGTAAAAATGAAAACGGTTACTTACTTTGACGCTTCACATGTAACTAGGTTGACCCAACTATTGGCCTAGTGAACGTTTCATTTTCTGATATTGGAACAAAACATCAAAGAATCCCTTTAGCAGAAGCAAGGCAACACTCAACTCATTTAAACAAATTATCCTCGTAAAAAAGTAAATAAAAGTAACTAACAATAGAAAACTCAAGACACCAACTTAAGTTATTTTTTGTTTCATTGGTAAGCCAAGTAATCAGCATTTCCAATCTTTCTCAAATTCCTCAGGGCAAACCAGCCACACTCCCTAATCATTGAGATAGGTGTAAGAGGAAAAGCGTTGGAATATGACATCTTTGGGTTCAACTGCAAAAGGGAAGATTTCAAATCAATTGAGGAAAAAGAACCTAAAGAAGCTTTAAAAAACTAATCAAACATCTCAACATGTGAACAAAAAATTGGAATTTATTTATGAGGCTAGAACAATGAAAAAGAGACCCCAACAATGACAGAGAAACTACAAAAACGACAAGAAACATGCTTCATATGAACGGGCACAGCATTCTTTTGTCTGATTTTTAGGGGGGAAAACCAAAGGCACCCAGCAACAATAGCAACCCCAGCAAATGAGCGAGAGAGAGACGACCTACGTCAATAGTGAGTGGATGAAGATCTTTCTCTCTCTATACACACACACACACACATATATGTATATAGGTATGCATGTATACACACAGGAGCTATAGAGAAAAAGTCCCTAAACTTACTGAATGAAAGTTCGTTCCAAATTTTTCTATTGGGCACAAAGAGGGAGTGCGAGAATGAGAAGAAAAAGCAATCAAAATTAAGAACAAGCAACAAAGAAGAAAAAACCAATAAAAACAAGAAGATACAACCAAGAAGAAGGAGAAGCAAGAAAAAAAGAATACAAAGAAGAAAAAACAAAGAAGAAGAAGCAACCAAGTAGGAAGAGGACGAGGAGGAAGAAGAAATAGAAAAAAAAAATCAAGATGGAAA
The DNA here is from genome assembly GCA_019985065.2 of Arctostaphylos glauca. Classification (NCBI taxonomy): domain Eukaryota; kingdom Viridiplantae; phylum Streptophyta; class Magnoliopsida; order Ericales; family Ericaceae; genus Arctostaphylos; species Arctostaphylos glauca. The sequence goes on along the minus strand of JAHSPW020000002.1, from coordinate 16,968,947 downwards.
AAAATGAGAAGAAGAAGCAACGAAAAATAACGAAAAGTTTCTCTAATTGAACGTATTGTTCAACTTCTCCTGCTATTATTGCTTCACGTTCAACATAGCACTTGCTTTCAGCTTCAACATATTGTCCACGCGTCTACAGAAAGGTTGTCTAAGTAAATCATATTGATCTAATCAACATTGGGTATATCGTTCAATAAATGTTTCCAATGGTAGCTATGCATTTACAAAGAGAAAAAGCCTACTGAATCTTCCTTTTTTGTATAAGACGAGAAAAGGGTATGTAGCGTTTAACTCTTAACTTTGGGATGTTACCCAGACTTAGACCCTAAGTCATTCTTAGCAAAGCCACCTGAAGTGTCCTTTCGTTTTCATTCAACAAACAAAATGACGCTTCGGTAATCTACTTGTTACCATAAAATATCGGTAAAATCTCCCATAATTATACAGAAAAAAAATGTTAATAGTGCACATAATGGATATTTGAAACATAGGCAAACCATTTTACTCAAAATCCGTGTTCTTATGCATCAAAAACACATGAGAAATACATTCACATGCTACTGCAGATTCCTTTTAGCTATTATGCAAAATCAACCTCACGAAAAAACGAAGGTCAACATGGCAGACCCAAACCTATAGTCGAATAAGTAAGTTAACTTAACAGACGTCTCACGCTACACAAAGCTACTATGCAAATAGTATTACGTGCACAACTAACTAAAATATAAAGAGGCAAAAAGAAACGTAATACAAATATCAACATCAAAATATAAAGAAGTACAGTAACATAAAAACAGAAATTTACCTAACTAAAGATGTTAAAAATGCATTGCACATGGTATCCATATCCATTCCGAGAATGTGAGTTATGCATATGCCTGCTCTAAATCCTTCCATACAGAGAATGCACAAAGAGAGAGAGAGAGAGAGAGAGAGAGAGAGAGAGAGAGGAACTGGGCCGCCGGAGGCGAAGAGTTGAATGATTTGGCGGACGAGGGTTTTTTTGGGTGGGAAATGCTATAGAAGCACTAGACCAAATTGAATACCCTCTGTTTTACGTGTTTGATTTAAGAAAGACGACGAATGGGTTTCTCAGGGAGAAAGTAGAAGGGTAGGGACCAGAAAAGAAAGGGGGCGGAAACACTACTGCAATGAAACAAAGAAAGGAGAATACCAGTGAAAGACGAGTACAAGACAAATGTGAGCATGCCAACTCAAACTCTAATTCGTTTAGTTGAGCTTCCATCAAGCCAGCACTGTCAGACAAGTTGACTTGAAAAATAACATGACAAGTGAATGTTAGCATTAAGCACATAGAAACCTTTTCTGGTCCTAGCTGTATATCACAGATACCATTTTTTTTTATCAGCATATCGCAGATACTTTACACGAGCAACAACGCAAGCATTAGCAATCAACTGATGGCACAACATGAAAGAGAATATAACTGAATATACTTGAAAAGGGAAGTAAACAAGTTTTTGTAAATAAATTTATGATTACATAAGTAGATGCATGTGCAAATAGTTTGAACAACTATAATATATTTGCTACACAAGTTTTTGTAAATAAATTTATGATTACATAAGTAGATGCATGTGCAAATAGTTTGAACAACTATAATATATTTGCTACCCATTTAACAAGTACGAAAACGTGACCACCACAATTTTGTACATCCGAGCATTGCCTTGATTGTATTAAAATCTTCAACCCTATTTTCTAGTTGAACCTCGTCAGTACAGATGACATACCAAGTTTCAAAACCATTTACGGCCGAGGAATGGAAGGAAATTTTACTTGGCGTCCTGAGGGTTAGTACTGCTACTAATCAAAACTTACTTCAACAATGTGCAACACGGTTAAAGGCGTGGATATACGATTAAATGAATAGGTAAGAGCAAGAAGCAAGGGGAAAGGAAGATACCACATACAATCTTGTCAAGATAACTCTTCATCGCAGCATTTTTCTCACTAATTTCTAAATCCTTCTGCACCAACAATTCAATTAACTGCCTGTTGAATCTATGAACTTCGGAAGCTTCAGTAGACAAGCACTTGATATATCTTTTTCAATCTACCAAAAAGATCCAAGCAAACAAAACAACCTAAACAATCAAATAACAATGCCAACAATGCTATAAAAGCTCTAGACAAAACTGCAAAGGCAAGAAAAAGTGGGAAAATGATTACAGATTTGAGATGGATCTGGTGCTTCACGGAGAGCTAAACACTACCTAACTATTACTGTTCTAATTTGACTGCTCAATAAATGTTTTCAGACTAACTTCTACGTGTGTCCACTATGCTCATTCATTTCATTTCCATCTTGGTTACAACCCTTAATGGGATAGTCGTTGATCCAATATCACGTGCACAATATCAAAACAATCAATCATTCAATCACTGCAAAGTAATAACTACCAAAGTTATCAGTGGTGAGCTTTCCTCCTCTTTACAATCAGGCTCAAAAGCATCAGCAAACTAAAGTGGCATTTAATTCAAGAAAACAAGAAAGGAGAACAATGTGAATCATATTTTTCATTCAAAAAGCACAAGGCACGATATTTCTTAAGCAATGAAGATGTACTATCAGTTACAACCTAAAAGAACCGTTCAACGTTCTTCCAATTAATTTGCATGAACACACCACAAGTCCAACACGTAGCGCCAACAAGCAAAAAGAGGGCATTGCTCAGAGTGAGTGAACAACCTACCTCTTTGTCTTCCAGTATGAGAACAACCCTGTGAACAGAATATAATAAAGCATTTCAACCACAAATTTTAGTACATAAATTGCTCCTCTGAACTTCAGTAAGGGCGAGAACGGTTGCCACCGTGATAATTTCTATCTAGACCAGAACCTCCGCCATCTCTGTTATTGAATTTGCGTCTGTCTCTGCCACCTCCATAGCCACCTCTACCTCTACCACCACCACCCCTGTTATATGAACAATTCAACAATAGAAAAGTATCACGTAATAGCATTTATCTTTTCTCTGTCTCCATTGCGTTATATAATACTAGCAATTGCCCGTGCCTAAAGGCACTTGATTGAAAAGTAAAAAAAAAAAATTGTAGGCTTGCACTCGACCAAAATGAGTATACCAAAGCATGCCCATTAAACAATAATCTAAAGATGACACATAAAAGTCAGTACATATTTCTATTGATTATATTTTGAAAGGAACGCAACATCAAGATAACAGGGCGTGGGGATACAACTTCCCCCTTGTGTGGTGTTGTGCCCCGGTCGTCTCCCTCGTGTCATCATCGTTTTTTAAAATAAGTTTCACAAAAAGTCCATTTGCAAAATCTATATCACAAAACAAGGCATGTTTTTCAAACTATCCCCTCACAAACTAACTTTTTGATAAAATGGAGGGTTGAGATTGAGTGAAAAATTAACACCAAAGGTCAGGATTGTTTCCCTAACTTTTCTTATCCCGCTCAAAAACATCACATCTCCACTTTACTCTCTCTCTCACCCTGTCAGCGTATTTTGAAATTGGGAATCGAAAATGCTACACACACACCCTTTTAACACACTTTTTTTACACAACACCCAAAACGACGTCGTTTTGGGTGTGGCCCAAATAAAAAAAAGAAAACAGAAAACCCAGAATTTCAATCGTTGAATCCCACCCCCACCCCCACCGCCACCGTCCCACCCCACCGTCCCACCTCCACCTCCACAACCGAGGGCCACTGCCATCATCTCCTTTCGCCGACGACCACCACCATCGTCGTTTGCCGACAAGTTTCGAAGACGGGTCTGATGGTGCGCGCGAGGCCGCGAACGGATAGGTCTCTCTCTCTCTCTCTGATCTCTGGTCTCTCTCTCTCTCTCTCTGATCTCTGGTCTCGCGGCCGGTGCTACGGGAAGAGGCGGAGAAGATGTAGGCGGCGGCGATGTCGCTGGAGTAGTGGATGGAGGCGGAGAAGTAGTGTTCGTCGCCGGCGGAGGCGACGAAGTTGGCGGCCTCGCGCGCACCATCAGAGACCAGAGATCAGATCAGAGACCAGAGATCAGAGAGAGAGAGAGACCAGAGATCAGATCAGAGAGAGAGAGAGACCTATCCGTTCGCGGCCTCGCGCGCACCATCAGACCCGTCTTCGAAGCTTGTCGGCGAACGACGATGGTGGTGGTCGTCGGCGAACGGAGATGGTGGCAGTGGCCGTCGGTTGTGGAGGTGGAGGTGGGACGGTGGGGGTGGGGGTGGGGGTGGGGGTCAACGATTGAAATTTTGGGTTTTCTGTTTTTTTTTTAATTTGGTCCACACCCAAAACGACGTCGTTTTGGGTGTTGTGTAAAAAAGGTGTGTTAAAAGGGTGTGTGTGTAGCATTTTTGATATTGGGTTCAGATCTTCTTTTCAAATTGGTCACTCTGTAAGCTCTCTCTCCCTCTCTCTCGCCCATCATCTCTTTCGAAATCTCACCTTCATCAAATCAAATTGGAAGGATTATGACGGTGGAATCTCTCAATCTTTCTAAACCGCTTCCATGAGGTTTTTCCCTGAGTCGAGGGCTTGGTAGATTTCTGCATCGCTCGGATCTTTGCGCTCCTATAGCCAAACCGATTGGAGTTCGGCTGAACATTCAAAAGAAACGTGCTCTTCCCTGTTTCTTCTTCTATTCGAATTGGCTAACGCGACGTGTGTTTTCGAGTCCCTCGCACCCCTACAATGTGTGGAAGGAGTACTAGGTAACAAGCCCCACATTTGGTAACCAAGTTCAACTCTCTCTCGATCTTTCAAATTGGAGGCTTCGTTCACCGCTGCCGGCATTGGTATGTTTTTTCACCTGATTGGTGTACCTTTTTTTCACCTAATTTCAAGTCTTCAAATGGGTTCTTAAAGCTCGAAAGGTGTTTCTTAATTTGTTCCCGCAAATAGATGTTATTTGAGCTTGCTATTTTTGTTCCTGCTACATTTCTCAACTGTCTATACTTATCAATAAGAAAAATCCAGCGCAATATCTACATGTTAAGTACCAATCTAATTTGGGGTTTAAATAGGACCTGCATTGAGTTTTCGGAGCCCAAAGCTAACCTGTAAAAAATATAGAACTATTCCATACGGCCATTACATTGTTAGAGAGAGATTATGGAGTTAAAATCTTGTAAAATGTACATTTTTAGAGAGAGATGATGGATGGAGGAAACCCACAAAATTCTCGGGTGAAATTAGTTACAAAATGTACATTAGGAATGACTGTCCTTTGGATCCAGTGATACTAGAATTGCTTGTGATAAGATGAACGTGCCAACACTGTAAATTTTTTTCACAATAATTAAGCAGGCTACCTCTCGGTATATTATTTCTGTTTGTTTTCTAGGTATGATTATGGGAATGCATGGTCGTATGATTAGAGATCCTTTTAGGTAAGTTCCTTCAAATTTCTCTCTTATTTTCTTTTTTGTGTATTTCATAATTACTTTTAAATTAGCGTTGCTTTGATAATTTATGCAAATGTACCCTGGTTTAGATGAATGTAACATTTAAGACCAAATATTTTTACTGCCCAAAGCTTCAAGCATATCTTGGTTCTTCGGGTTGAAAACAACAAATTTATACAAAAAATTTGGTTTACAAAATCTATTGTTTATTTCGGTTCTTTGGTTAGCATATAATGGTTTAGAAAATTTATTGTAAATTAGTTGCAAATATTCCATTTATCCTTTGTTGGAGGTCTTTAAGCTTGGGGCACAAATGTACTAAGTGAGTTGATTAGATTTGCTTGAGTTGTTTGGATTGAATTTTGTTTGGTATGCAATGTTGGAGTTTTCATCTGTTAGACATTAGGATTGTATACTGTTTCGTATGCAGTATTGGAGTTTTCATCTCTTAGTAATGGACTTCGCTATTAAGGCTCATCTCCTATTAATTGTTTTGTGATTTCTTTCTATCGAAAAATAAAGTAGCATGACACCGTTTTATTACTTGGGGCCGGTGATGAGCCTTAATAGCGAAGTCCATTACTAAGAGATGAAAACTCCAATACTGCATACGAAACAGTATACAATCCTAATGTCTAACAGATGAAAACTCCAACATTGCATACCAAACAAAATTCAATCCAAACAACTCAAGCAAATCTAATCAACTCACTTAGTACATTTGTGCCCCAAGCTTAAAGACCTCCAACAAAGGATAAATGGAATATTTGCAACTAATTTACAATAAATTTTCTAAACCATTATATGCTAACCAAAGAACCGAAATAAGCAATAGATTTTGTAAACCAAATTTTTTGTATAAATTTGTTGTTTTCAACCCGAAGAACCAAGATATGCTTGAAGCTTTGGGCAGTAAAAATATTTGGTCTTAAATGTTACATTCATCTAAACCAGGGTACATTTGCATAAATTATCAAAGCAACGCTAATTTAAAAGTAATTATTAAATACACAAAAAAGAAAATAAGAGAGAAATTTGAAGGAACTTACCTAAAAGGATCTCTAATCATACGACCATGCATTCCCATAATCATACCTAGAAAACAAACAGAAATAATATACCGAGAGGTAGCCTGCTTAATCATTGTGAAAAAAATTTACAGTGTTGGCACGTTCATCTTATCACAAGCAATTCTAGTATCACTGGATCCAAAGGACAGTCATTCCTAATGTACATTTTGTAACTAATTTCACCCGAGAATTTTGTGGGTTTCCTCCATCCATCATCTCTCTCTAAAAATGTACATTTTACAAGATTTTAACTCCATAATCTCTCTCTAACAATGTAATGGCCGTATGGAATAGTTCTATATTTTTTACAGGTTAGCTTTGGGCTCCGAAAACTCAATGCACGTTCATCTTATCACAAGCAATTCTAGTATCACTGGATCCAAAGGACAGTCATTCCTAATGTACATTTTGTAACTAATTTCACCCGAAAATTTTGTGGGTTTCCTCCATCCATCATCTCTCTCTAAAAATGTACATTTTACAAGATTTTAACTCCATAATCTCTCTCTAACAATGTAATGGCCGTATGGAATAGTTCTATATTTTTTACAGGTTAGCTTTGGGCTCCGAAAACTCAATGCAGGTCCTATTTAAACCCCAAATTAGATTGGTACTTAACATGTAGATATTGCGCTGGATTTTTCTTATTTGATAAGTATAGACAGTTGAGAAATGTAGCAGGAACAAAAATAGCAAGCTCAAATAACATCTATTTGCAGGAACAAATTAAGAGACACCTTTCGAGCTTTAAGAACCCATTTGAAGACTTGAAATTAGGTGAAAAAAAGGTACACCAATCAGGTGAAAAAACATACAAATGCCGGCAGCGGTGAACGAAGCCTCCAATTTGAAAGATCGAGAGAGAGTTGAACTTGGTTACCAAATGTGGGGCTTGTTACCTAGTACTCCTTCCACACATTGTAGGTGTGCGAGGGACTCGAAAACACACGTCGCGTTAGCCAATTCGAATAGAAGAAGAAACAGGGAAGAGCACGTTTCTTTTGAATGTTCAGCCGAACTCCAATCGGTTTGGCTATAGGAGCGCAAAGATCCGAGCGATGCAGAAATCTACCAAGCCCTCGACTCAGGGAAAAACCTCATGGAAGCGGTTTAGAAAGATTGAGAGATTCCACCGTCATAATCCTTCCAATTTGATTTGATGAAGGTGAGATTTCGAAAGAGATGATGGGCGAGAGAGAGGGAGAGAGAGCTTACAGAGTGACCAATTTGAAAAGAAGATCTGAACCCAATATCAAAAGTGCTACACACACACCCTTTTAACACACCTTTTTTACACAACACCCAAAACGACGTCGTTTTGGGTGTGGACCAAATTAAAAAAAAAAACAGAAAACCCAGAATTTCAATCGTTGACCCCCACCCCCACCCCCACCGTCCCACCTCCACCTCCACAACCGACGGCCACTGCCACCATCTCCGTTCGCCGACGACCACCACCATCGTCGTTCGCCGACAAGCTTCGAAGACGGGTCTGATGGTGCGCGCGAGGCCGCGAACGGATAGGTCTCTCTCTCTCTCTGATCTCTGGTCTCTCTCTCTCTCTGATCTGATCTCTGGTCTCTCTCTCTCTCTAATCTCTGGTCTCTGATCTGATCTCTGGTCTCTGATGGTGCGCGCGAGGCCGCCAACTTCGTCGCCTCCGCCCGCGACGAACACTACTTCTCCGCCTCCATCCACTACTCCAGCGACATCGCCGCCGCCTACATCTTCTCCGCCTCCTCCCGTAGCACCGGCCGCGAGACCAGAGACCAGAGATCAGAGAGAGAGAGAGAGACCAGAGATCAGAGAGAGAGAGACCTATCCGTTCGCGGCCTCGCGCGCACCATCAGACCCGTCTTCGAAACTTGTCGGCAAACGACGATGGTGGTGGTCGTCGGCGAAAGGAGATGATGGCAGTGGCCCTCGGTTGTGGAGGTGGAGGTGGGACGGTGGGGTGGGACGGTGGCGGTGGGGGTGGGGGTGGGATTCAACGATTGAAATTCTGGGTTTTCTGTTTTCTTTTTTTTATTTGGGCCACACCCAAAACGACGTCGTTTTGGGTGTTGTGTAAAAAAGGTGTGTTAAAAGGGTGTGTGTGTAGCATTTTCGATTCCCAATTTCAAAATACGCTGACAGGGTGAGAGAGAGAGTAAAGTGGAGATGTGATGTTTTTGAGCGGGATAAGAAAAGTTAGGGAAACAATCCTGACCTTTGGTGTTAATTTTTCACTCAATCTCAACCCTCCATTTTATCAAAAAGTTAGTTTGTGAGGGGATAGTTTGAAAAACATGCCTTGTTTTGTTATATAGATTTCTCATAGAATATGATGCCATCCACTCAAGGTGTAAACTGTAAAATGACAGAAAGAGCAAATCTGTCCCTCCCTCAACTAGAAAGGCACTGCCATGCTACTCATCCCCAGCAACCCACGTGGGCAAGCTAACAAGTGGGTACCTTAAGAATGTGTATGTACACCCGCAGATGTATGATTGATTTACAATAATAAAGAACCAGCCAGCTTCTGATGACAGGAATTAGGCAAATATCCTCCATAATAATACAAAACAGCAATAGCACTTTTCATGCTATCATAGACGAATCGACCGAAGTTATCAATAATGCATATGCATATCACTGTTTCACAGCACTTTCGGATGAAAATTTCCACATAACATCACAAATGTATGGACAACATTTGGACGACAATAACAACTGTTCATAGAATTGTAACTCATACCTACCATGATTTCCTTCCAGCAACAAACCCACACTCAATTTCCGATCAGAAAATCATGCTCACTTGGATGCATTACAGGTAGTTACTACGTCCAATATAGTACAACCACCCTCAGAAAGTTGCTAAAACAACCCTCAACCTCAAATCACTCGGTACAGAAGTTAATAGCAGTTGAACAACACTTAGATATGCGATAATCTAAGACCACTTTCACACATTCTCTTCAAGAAATCGTCAAAAAAAAGCAACAAATGATGCACTACAAAGGATGCAACTATAGAACAAGTCTTTTCTTACACCCTTCAAAAAATCCAATTGCAAAGATTAATTAACTGCGATATAAATACATTTCCATTTTACAGAATATGGAAGATGCGTAACAGTGATAGTTACGCACAACATATCATAAAGCACCACCCAAGGTTGTTAGTATACAGATCCCTCGGTATAATGCAAAATATTCCTTCTCATCAAGAATAAAAGCAAACGATACAAAAATCTGGAACAAAGGAACCAAGCTTAAGCTAGGTAAAATAAATTGAGAGGCGAAATTTTCAAACATTAGGCAACTAGATCAGAACAAAAAGGTAAAAATGAAATACAGTTGCCCGTGGGAATTGAATGGTTACAAGTTCCGAACAATGACAAACTACAAGAATGCAAGTTCAGCCAAACCTTATTTAATTCTACTAGATCAATGGCAACATCGACATCACCAAAAGGATCTAAAACATGCTTGCAAATATCTCAACAGAAATAAAACAACACATGGATGAAGGTAAGAGGGTTTACCCTGAGCCATATGCAGGAGGAGCCCTAGGAGCTGACTTCTTCTCTGCCATAACGACACTAATTTTATATCCCCTGATGTCATGACTTGATAAGGAGATTCAAGGATAAGCATATAATCTAACAAGAGGTTTATAGCCTCTACTGAAGTTCACAAATTCTACTTCAGATCATACCATTATAAAAACCTCCAGCACAATGTGCTGCAGATGGATCTTCATAAGCCAAAGCTGCATCTCCTTTGTTTTTTCCTTGGTCATCAGTGTAGATTTTAATATTCCAAGGCCATTGGTCCTTATAGGTAGGGGAGACGAGTGAAATTGAAAAAGAAAGAAAGCTCATCACATTCAATGAGATCACCCAGTGAAAGAGAAATGGCAGGAGAAAAAATAGAAAATAAAAAGAAGAAAAACATATTCCAACTGATTAGGAACTGAAGGAGATTATTAGCACCTGGAAACAGACAAACTTTTTCAAAGGAAGTGGTAAACAAAAAAATACAAAATGAATACGCCATCAATGGGACTAAACTGCTTGTACAATTTTTTCCTGGGAAAATACGCCATCTCATTGATGAATTTTCTTCTTCACAAAAAAAGGCTTCAAAATCAACAAGTGACAGAATACAAACCATAAAAAACTGACAAATGTTTAGTCGTCATAAGAAAGTATTCATCATTCACGTAGAGTAAAACAACTATTCGAATTGGTTCAACTGGCACCATACAATTAGCAAGCAGTTCAAGTATATTCAAGCACAATACATTGGATGGAGAAGATGGTACACAAACATCTGAAGGACGACCCTTAAGTTTAGCAAAGAGGTTGTACATCATGTTACCCTTTGAACTATTGTTTGATTTTGTAGAAGGCCTCCAGCTTCAGATTTTTTTGATATCTTCCAGAAGGTGAAGGTGCGCCTACAGGAAAGAACATCTTTCTAGTGAAGGGTTTTGCCGATAAAGGCATTCTTTGATAAGCAGCTTGCAATAACCTTCTCAGATAAAGGATAATTCCATGTATATGAAAACTAACCTTCAGAACCTTCTCAGATAAAGGCATTGAGGATCGATTGCGCGTTGTCTTGGTTTCTGCCTCATTTCTTGCTTTTTTTTACTCAGTTCTTGCGTATCTTCTACATATGTGCGGGAAAGAGAACAGAGATTTTGCAATTAGAAGAGAGAGAGTGAAAGAGAACGAGAAATTTTGGGCACGGGAGAGGGGAGGGCATAAGGAGATCGCAGGGCGACCAGAACGGCGATGTGCGGCGGGAAGCGTATCTTCTATACGGGAAGCGTACTTCTGTATATATGCAGGAAAGAGAACGACATATTTTGTAATTGAGAGAGAGAGAACGAGAGATTTTTTGCAGGGCGAGAGAGAACAAGATCTCAGGGCATAAGGCGATCGCAGGGTGAACAGAACAGCGATTGTGCAGCGTGAAACGTATCTTAGCGTATCTTCTAACGGGAAACGTATCTTCTACATAAATGTGGGAAAGAAAACGAGAGATTAAGAGAGAGAACAAGAGATTTTTTCAATTTTGCCATTTCTGATGAATCACTTCCCGAACAGCAGACGAATGATGTGGCACCGAGAGAGAGAGAGAGAGAGAGAGAGAACGAGAGATTTTTTCCAGGGCGTGAGAGAACAAGATCTCAGGGCATAGGGCGAACAGAATAACGTATCTTAGCGTATCTTCTATACGGCAAACGTATCTCCTATATAAATGTGGGAAAGAAAACGAGAGATTAAGAGAGAGAAAGAGAGATTTTTTCAATTTTGCCATTTCTGATGAATCACATCCCGAACAGCACACGAATGATGTGGCATCTCATACAAACGACGTGTTTTGTAAGCAACGCAGAAAAGATTAGGAGGGTTCAGAACGACGTCATTTTGGGCCCTAATTGACCCTGATTTTTTTCCCAATTTCATTTCCTTAACAGCGTTTAGATTGAGACAGAGAGAGAGGAGGAAGAAGAAGCGGAGCACACCACCGCCGGCGTCCACCACGCGGCCCGCCGCGACCCGGCTCCATATCCGGGGCCCGACCAGACCAAACTCTACGCGATGGAGACATAGCCATAGTCATGGAGAATATTCAATCCTTGGTAGCTCTCTCTCTCTCTCTCTCTGTGAAACTAGTTGTTAAAAATTACTTACCCAATTTAAAAATTAGGGGCACTTGCAGTAAGAACCCTAAAGCTTGTGCACTTTTATTGTACTGTAGCTCTTCGTTTTCCATTCCGTTAACTTAATTCCTCAAGGTCTTCACTTGTTATTCTGGTGATACATTTTCTCAGAGGCTTCTTAATTGGTTTTTGGCTGTAGCCAAAAAAAGAAAGGATGTTTTTGGATATTTTGCGGAAAGGCTGTGCAACCGAAAAAAGTTAATATTCAAACTTCTAAGTTACAGAAGCTTGAAAATCCAAGCATGGTTTCGAACTTCTGGCAAGCAAGCTCTGGGGTAATGCAAGGTTCGATATCATTAAACTAACTTCTGCTGTTGGGTATTCTGGTGCAATTACTAGTTTTTTTCCCTTGTATAGATTACCTATACTCTCATGCATGTGCATCCTCTGAGTAAACATCCTTTTATGTTTTTTTATCCGGAGTTAATTGTGGTGTTGTATAGCATAGTAATGCAGAGCACTCAAATTGCATTTGATGTAGAAGTTAAGCAAGAGAAAACTATTGGTTGGTTTATGAAAGTTGCATCGGCGCACTTCATGTTACTGACTTTAATTTCTCTAGACTCTTCAGATGCGCCACTTTGTTTAGATGCCAATTTTTTCCCCTGGTATTACATCTTATGTAGTCTGACTGGTCTCTGATGATGAAGCCTGCTGCCTATACATGATTCTTTTTACAATACTTTGAGAAATAAGATATCTCCAATGGAGTTAGCCACACATGCATACACTTCCGAATTACTGCATTTGCATGTATGAGTCATAGTTTTTCCATGCATGTTGCACTGTCAGTTGCTAATTCTTTTTCCAATGCGCAAATATATAGTCATGATTACTTCACTCTGAGATCCCTTGAAATAGTTTCTATGGTTGTGTCGTTTTGCAGAGAGAACGAATTAAGAGTAAAAAATGGAATAAAAACTAGTGTAAAATATTAGAGTTAAGGGCAGTATATATCATTCTCCAAAATTGCCTCTATTGATAACCATATTTCTTGCCCTTGACAATTTGTAACCATTCTACTGGCTTCTTCTCATATTGCCCTGCATATAAAGATGGCGGACTTATGAAAGCAAAGGCCATTAATGGGGTTCATAGCGTCATTGATGAAGATGAATTTGACACAAGTGATCCTCCTCCTTTTAAGATAGCTGAGATTCGAGCTGCTATTCTCAAGCACAGCTGGGTAAAGTCGCCATGGCTTCTTCTCATATTCAATTTTCATTCCATAAAGGAGACCTTGGTCAGCGCTTTGAGGCAAAGCTCCAAACTGTTGAGGAGAAAATGTATATTTTTATGGCATGATGGATCACAGTAGAGGAAAAATGGAGCTGCCATAACTGAAGTTTAGACTGAACAAGTTGAACAACTGCAAAATGCTTATGGGAATGAACATGGTGCATCGATTAATTTTTTTTTTTTTTGGAACTACTGTAGTACGAAATCTCCGAATTTGTAGTCTTTAGTGGGTTGTCTTGGCACAACATCATGTAGTTATTCAAGTATGGTGGTTAATGGAAGTCCAACTGCTTGGTAATGAATGTACAGTTTGTAGATAGAATGAGATTTTAGTATTTCGATGGTATTGAATCACCACGATCATATGCAGCCTTTTGCTTGTTCTAAATTGAATTCAGTTGTTGCATTCTTTTTTGAGCTTAAATGATCACATGCAGCCTTTCTTCTTTGGCAATGACAATAAACCATGAAAAGCTCTAGGCTTGAAAAGCATATGTATGGTGCAGACTTAACGGAATAAAACTAATGCCCATTTCTAATTTACTGGCAGCAGCAGACAACAAATACCGGCATTCTTGAAAAAATCATGTACAAAACTGAGTATTCCATATACCAAAAGGTCTCTCTCTGTTTTTTAATCAGCACAAATGAAAGGCTTCAAGCCTTATATACAACCGCTTCTCAAGAGATTCTCTAACTCACTCCTAGTCTTGAAAATACACACACAACTTTTACATTAATACACACACATCGCATCATTTTTCATTCTTCAAATACATTTGTACATATTTTCTCCAGCAGTATTGGTCAGTCTTCACCAAGTTGCTACGGGTACACCCTCGTAGCAACTCTGAAATCTAGCAATGAATACTGCTACTTTCATATTTGATTATGCACTTTGTTCGTGGCGTATGAACTTTCTCGGTTTGGATTGGCAATCGCCATCTGCAATCTAACCAAAGGATATAGACTAGGTTAATACTGATTGAAGGAACAAAATTTTTGAAAAAAGTGAGCATCTCTCTCTGTCATTTTATCGGACAAGTAACGAGAATCAACACTACAACCATAATCAACATAAAATTTGGTCAAAGAACCACCCACAAACACATCCATCTTGTAACCCGACAACCATACCATATTGTATTGAACACGAAGTGAACTGTATAAGATGAAATCAACCAATAGCATGAATATCATAAGTATTAATGTGGAAAAAGTTGGCAGCAGTATTAATCTGGAATTGACCTACCTATAATCAACAGCTTGTTAACCCAAATGTCTTGGTTCAACTTCAGAAATGTCCTGTAATCGATAGCTTGTTAAGTCTCCTTCTTCCTGACTGAACAAATAATGGTGGGATCGAGCAAATCCAAGGCTGGACTTGACGGATTCGGACAAATCCTTCGTAGTCTGCCATTCACGAAGCTGAAGTGATTGGAGGGAGAGAGAAAGGAGGAGTGCCAATCAAATCAAAAATCTAAATTAGATGTCTTAAATTTCTGTTTTAGACCTTTTTTTTTATAAGCGAGGAAGATGTATAAATATAAAAGGGAGGGATACAAAGCGATAGTTGGTTAGGAAGCAACAAAACACAAAACCACAAAAGGTAGGAGGACTGCCCAAAACCAAAAATAGAAACTAAATTAGGGGAAGGCTAAGCATAGAAAAGGCCACAAAGCCTAAAAATCTGCTGCAAAGTCATAGAAATCTGCTGCAAAATCATATAAAGTTGGACCCTAGCAGAACTTCAAACAAACCAAAGGGTAAGCTTCAATGTTGCAATAAATTTCATAGGCAGCATCAGAGATCAGCAGAAGAGCAGAGATTGCATCCAAAGTTGATAACAAGATCATCATATCATTAGAAAAAAAACATGTATCACCAAAGTGGATAAATTTGACAGATCAGCAGCAGCAAAAGAAGACCACAACATCAGCAACAGCACCATATAAGAAGGGAACCAACAAGTGAGATAGGAGGAGAGGAGTAACTTTTTTATTTGCTATCATTTTAGAAATGGTACGCCTAAAAATTACTGATCCAAGTAAATGCTTGTTCTATGTGAGTCTCTTAAAGCCATGTAGCCATCAAATCACAACTCTTGTATTTTTTTTTTGCTATGCAAAGAATGGAATTTATTAATCTTTCAACATAAAGGAAATACCAAGATTAAAAGGAAAGCATGGATGAAGGCATCACAACGAAAACAACCCGCGGCCCATCCATATTGGCACCTAAGTTAGAAAAGGTATACCTTCCCAACATCTAAAACCAAAATTGCTCCATTGTAAAAAAGCCTATGACAAGCTATTCAGTAAAATAAGGAGCCCAAGCATCAAATGCTGCAGCCAAAGCATCAACTGTTGCTGCCAAAGCCTGGATGGATTAAACTTCTGACTGATGAAAGCACAGAACAATAGACCCCAACTGTTAATGCACATAACATCCAAGTTGCTTAATACATATTGCAGTTTTCTTGTTTCGCTGTTGTTGTTTTAGTGTTCTTTTCGGTAATCACAGATTTGGGAAAGTGCAATTTTCTTGTTTCACATATTGCATTTTTCTTGTTTCACTAAAAGGTGTCACAGATCCATGTGCATGGAAGAAACAATGACAATATCGTTTGGTGCCAGTGTATATCTATTTTAATCTACATTTTTATGTATCTATATGATTGCAATGTAGATTTTGGGTATAGTTCTTTAGTTTCCGTATGCGATGTGGGCGTCTTCATATCACAAATTGAAGAGTTCTGCATTGAGAAAATGACATATGGGTAAAATGCACTGCATCTATTTTCAACTAGAATAAGAGTGCCGTCTTCACTAACTGTATGCACACCCATATGTATTTGTAGCTATACACACGTATGCACACAGAATATATGGTCCATATATTTCTAACAGAACGATTATTATTGTAATTGTTTTTTTTCTTAGGCAATTGGCAGAAGAGATGCTTTGGCAAAACACATCTACTCAAGCTTGTTTGGCTGGCTGGTTGAAGAAATTAATAAGTTGCATGCAATGGGGAAACTGCATACAGGGAGGTCCATAAGTATCCTAGATATCTATGGTTTTGAGTCATTTGAGGTTTGTCATTTCTATTTATCCTCTTTTTCTAAATTTATGTACGAGGGAATATAGTTACCTAACATGTGATGAGTTCTTCTAATTTCCAGAAGAACAAACTTTGAACAATTTCGTATAAACTATGCGAATGAAAGGCTGCAGCAACGTTTCAACCGGCATGTATTTAAACTTGAGCAGGAGGTGAGCTTATTAGATCTCTTTTGTAACTTTTTCTGGAAGAACTATGTAACAAGGATTTCTTCCTACATGCACACATCTTTCGTCCCCTTTTTCTTTACTGTTCTGAAGAAGAGTTAATGTGAGCGGAGTATTTGACGTGAAGAGCCACATGAAGAATGTAAATTGCAGAATGTGTGGATTTGGGGGTTCTCTGTTGAATTCCTCTTCTTGCTCATGCAATCAACTGATGACGGCAACAGCTTGTTTGAAGCTCCTTAAATATCTTCTAGCAAACTGAATTGTACAACGGTATTGATCCAACTTTTTTATTCACTTTTAGGAGTATGAAATGGATGGAATTGATTGTACGAAAGTAGATTTTGAAGACAACCAAGAGTGTTTGGATCTCTCTGAGATGGTCAGTGCCAAAATGAGAGTTTCTCCTAGTCCATTTCCATTGATTTAGTGGAACATTGGACTATGTTTTATTTGCTTGTTTTTTTGTAGGCTATAGGTCTTCATGAATCCTTAAGTAAACCTTTCACGCATATTTCAAGCGATGTTCTTATTTTTGTGTTTGTTTTTATAAACTGAAGTTGCAGCGAAAGTAAACGATTGAAAAATTCCAATTCCCTATGGAAGCTTTATTATTTTCTAGGTTCTTGTTTCTTTGGTAATATGTTTTTACATGAATGCTATTTATAGACTTTCATATTGCAGTCATTCTTTCATGTATTCTGGGTTGTGTATTCATGCCGTCGCTGCAATGCATTTTGTAGAAACCTATTGGGCTAATATCTTTGTTGGATGAGGAATCAAATTTCCCAAAGGCAACGGATTTGACCTTTTCCAATAAGCTTAAGCAACACTTGAATGGTAACTCTTGCTTCAAAGGAGAAAGAGGTGGAGCTTTCAGGATAAGGCATTGTGCTGGAGAGGTAAGCTATTCAATGCATTTGCTGGAATTAATCAGAAAGTTAAAGTCAATAGTATACTTCATTTGCTCCAGGATGGTCTGTACTAGTTGAAAAACAAAGTAGGATTATTACTTATAACTATTAAGCAACTTGGATGTTATGTGCATTAACAGTTGGGGTCTATTGTTCTGTGCTTTCATCAGTCAGAAGTTTAATCCATCCAGGCTTTGGCTGCAACAGTTGATGCTTTGGCTGTAGTATTTGATGCTTGGGCTCCTTATTTTACTGAATAGCTTGTCATAGGCTTTTTTACAATGGAGCAATTTTGGTTTTAGATGTTGGGAAGGTATACCTTTTCCAACTTAGGTGCCAATATGGATGGGCCGCGGGTTGTTTTCGTTGTGATGCCTTCATCCATGCTTTCCTTTTAATCTTGGTATTTCCTTTATGTTGAAAGATTAATAAATTCCATTCTTTGCATAGCAATAAATAAATAAATAAATACAAGAGTTGTGATTTGATGGCTACATGGCTTTAAGAGACTCACATAGAACAAGCATTTACTTGGATCAGTAATTTTTAGGCGTACCATTTCTAAAATGATGGCAAATAAAAAAGTTACTCCTCTCCTCCTACCTCACTTGTTGGTTCCCTTCTTATATGGTGCTGTTGCTGATGTTGTGGTCTTCTTTTGCTGCTGCTGATCTGTCAAATTTATCCACTTTGGTGATACATGTTTTTTTTCTAATGATATGATGATCTTGTTATCAACTTTGGATGCAATCTCTGCTCTTCTGCTGATCTCTGATGCTGCCTATGAAATTTATTGCAACATTGAAGCTTATCCTTTGGTTTGTTTGAAGTTCTGCTAGGGTCCACCTTTCTATGATTTTGCAGCAGATTTTTAGGCTTTGTGGCCTTTTCTATGCTTAGCCTTCCCCTAATTTAGTTTCTATTTTTGGTTTTGGACAGTCCTCCTACCTTTTGTGGTTTTGTGTTTTGTTGCTTCCTAACCAACTATCGCTTTGTATCCCTCCCTTTTATATTTATACATCTTCCTCGCTTATAAAAAAAAAAAGGTCTAAAACAGAAATTTAAGACATCTAATTTAGATTTTTGATTTGATTGGCACTCCTCCTTTCTCTCTCCCTCCAATCACTTCAGCTTCGTGAATGGCGGACTACGAAGGATTTGTCCGAATCCGTCAAGTCCAGCCTTGGATTTGCTCGATCCCACCATTATTTGACCAAATTTTATGTTGATTATGGTTGTAGTGTTGATGCTCGTTACTTGTCCGATAAAATGACAGAGAGAGATGCTCACTTTTTCAGAAATTTTGTTCCTTCAATCAATATTAACCTAGTCTATATCCTTTGGTTAGATTGCAGATGGCGATTGCCAATCCAAACCGAGAAAGTTCATACGCCACGAACAAAGTGCATAATCAAATATGAAAGTAGCAGCATTCATTGCTAGATTTCGGAGTTGCTATGAAGGTGTACCCGCAGCAACTTGGTGAAGACTGACCAATACTGCTGGAGAAAATATGTACAAATGTATTTGAAGAATGAAAAATGATGCGATGTGTGGTATTAATGTAAAAGTTGTGTGTGTATTTTCAAGACTAGGAGTTAGTTAGAGAATCTCCTTGAGAAGCGGTTGTATATAAGGCTTAAAGCCTTTCATTTGTGCTGATTAAAAAACAGAGAGAGACCTTTTGGTATATGGAATACTTAGTTTTGTACACGACTTTTTCGAGAATGCCAGTATTTGTTCGTTGCTGCTGCCACTAAATTAGAAATGGGCATTAGTTTTATTCCGTTAAGGCTGCACCATACATATGCTTTTCAAGCCTAGAGCTTTTCATGGTTTATTGTCATTGCAAAGAAGAAAGGTTGCATATGATCATTTAAGCTCAAAAAAGAATGCAACAACTGAATTCAATTTAGAACAAGCAGAAGGCTGCATATGATTGTGGTGATTCAATACCATCGAAATACTAAAATCTCATTCTATCTACAAACTGTACATTCATTACCAAGCAGTTGGACTTCCATTAACCACCATACTTGAATAACTACATGATGTTGTGCCAAGACAGCCCACTAAAGACTACAAATTCGGAGATTTCGTACTACAGTAGTTCCAAAAAAAAAAAAATTAATCGATGCACCATGTTCATTCCCATAAGCATTTTGCAGTTGTTCAACTTGTTCAGTCTAAACTTCAGTTATGACAGCTCCATTTTTCCTCTACTGTGATCCATCATGCCATAAAAATATACATTTTCTCCTCAACAGTTTGGAGCTTTGCCTCAAAGCGCTGACCAAGGTCTCCTTTATGGAATGAAAATTGAATATGAGAAGAAGCCATGGCGACTTTACCCAGCAGTGCTTGAGAATAGCAGCTCGAATCTCAGCTATCTTAAAAGGAGGAGGATCACTTGTGTCAAATTCATCTTCATCAATGACGCTATGAACCCCATTAATGGCCTTTGCTTTCATAAGTCCGCCATCTTTATATGCAGGGCAATATGAGAAGAAGCCAGTAGAATGGTTACAAATTGTCAAGGGCAAGAAATATGGTTATCAATAGAGGCAATTTTGGAGAATGATATATACTGCCCTTAACTCTAATATTTTACACTAGTTTTTATTCCATTTTTTACTCTTAATTCGTTCTCTCTGCAAAACGACACAACCATAGAAACTATTTCAAGGGATCTCAGAGTGAAGTAATCGTGACTATATATTTGCGCATTGGAAAAAGAATTAGCAACTGACAGTGCAACATGCATGGAAAAACTATGACTCATACATGCAAATGCAGTAATTCGGAAGTGTATGCATGTGTGGCTAACTCCATTGGAGATATCTTATTTCTCAAAGTATTGTAAAAAGAATCATGTATAGGCAGCAGGCTTCATCATCAGAGACCAGTCAGACTACATAAGATGTAATACCAGGGGAAAAAATTGGCATCTAAACAAAGTGGCGCATCTGAAGAGTCTAGAGAAATTAAAGTCAGTAACATGAAGTGCGCCGATGCAACTTTCATAAACCAACCAATAGTTTTCTCTTGCTTAACTTCTACATCAAATGCAATTTGAGTGCTCTGCATTACTATGCTATACAACACCACAATTAACTCCGGATAAAAAAACATAAAAGGATGTTTACTCAGAGGATGCACATGCATGAGAGTATAGGTAATCTATACAAGGGAAAAAAACTAGTAATTGCACCAGAATACCCAACAGCAGAAGTTAGTTTAATGATATCGAACCTTGCATTACCCCAGAGCTTGCTTGCCAGAAGTTCGAAACCATGCTTGGATTTTCAAGCTTCTGTAACTTAGAAGTTTGAATATTAACTTTTTTCGGTTGAACAGCCTTTCGGCAAAATATCCAAAAACATCCTTTCTTTTTTTTGGCTACAGCCAAAAACCAATTAAGAAGCCTATGAGAAAATGTATCACCAGAATATATAACAAGTGAAGACCTTGAGGAATTAAGTTAACGGAATGGAAAACGAAGAGCTACAGTAAAATAGAAGTGCACAAGCTTTAGGATTCTTACTGCAACTGCCCCTAATTTTTAAATTGGGTAAGTAATTTTTAACAACTAGTTTCACAGAGAGAGAGAGAGAGCTACCAAGGATTGAATATTCTCCATGACTATGGCTATGTCTCCATCGCGTAGGGTTTGGTTTGGTCGGGCCCCGGATATGGAGCCGGGTCGCGGCGGGCCGCGGTGGTGGACGCCGGCGGTGGTGTGCTCCCTTCTTCTTCCTCCTCTCTCTGTGTCTCACTCTAAACGCTGTTAAGGAAATGAAATTTGGAAAAAAATCAGGGCTCAATTTAAAGCCCAAAACGACGTCGTTTTAAACCCTCCTAATCTTTTATGCGTTGCTTACAAAACGACATCGTTTGTTTGAGGTGCCACATCATTCGTCTGCTGTTCGGGAAGTGATTCATCAGAAATGGCAAAATTGAAAAAATCTCTCGTTCTCTCTCTTAATCTCTCGTTTTCTTTCCCACATTTATATAGGAGATACGTTTGCCGTATAGAAGATACGCTAAGATACGTTATTCTGTTCGCCCTATGCCCTGAGATCTTGTTCTCTCACGCCCTGGAAAAAATCTCTCGTTCTCTCTCTCTCTCTCTCTCTCTCTCTCTTAATTACAAAATCTCTCGTTCTCTTTCCCGCATATATACAGAAGATACGCTTCCAGTATAGAAGATACGCTTCCCGCTGCACATCGCCGTTCTGGTCGCCCTGCGATCTCCTTATGCCCTCCCCTCTCCTGTGCACAAAATTTCTCGTTCTCTTTCACTCTCTCTCTTCTAATTACAAAATCTCTGTTCTCTTTCCCGCACATATGTAGAAGATACGCAAGAACTGAGTAAAAAAAAGCAAGAAATGAGGCTGAAACAAGACAACGCGCAATCGATCCTCAATGCCTTTATCTGAGAAGGTTCTGAAGGTTAGTTGTCATATACACGGAATTATTCTTTATCTGAGAAGGTTATTGCAAGCTGCTTATCAAAGAATGCCTTTATCGGCAAAACCCTTCACTAGAAAGATGTTCTTTCCTGTAGGCGCACCTTCACCTTCTGGAAGATATCAAAAAATCTGAAGCTGGAGGCCTTCTACAAAATCAAACAATAGTTCAAAGGGTAACATGATGTACAACCTCTTTGCTAAACTTAAGGGTCGTCCTTCAGATGTTTGTGCACCATCTTCTCCATCCAATGTATTGTGCTTGAATATACTTGAACTGCTTGCTAATTATAAGGTGCCAGTTGAACCAATTCGAATAGTTGTTTTACTCTGCGTGAATGATGAATACTTTCTTATGACGACTAAACATTTGTCAGTTTTTTATGGCTTGTATTCTGTCACTTGTTGATTTTGAAGCCTTTTTTTGTGAAGAAGAAAATTCATCAATGAGATGGCATATTTTCCCAGGAAAAAATTGTACAAGCAGTTTAGTCCCATTGATGGCGTATTCATTTTGTTTTCCACTTCCTTTGAAAAAGTTTGTCTGTTTCCAGGTGCTAATAATCTCCTTCAGTTCCTAATCAGTTGGAATATGTTTTTCTTCTTTTTATTTTCTATTTTTTCTCCTTCCATTTCTCTCTCACTGGGTGATCTCATTGAATGTGATGAGCTTTCTTTCTTTTTCAATTTCACTCGTCTCCCCTACCTATAAGGACCAATGGCCTTGGAATATTAAAATCTACACTGATGACCAAGGAAAAAACAAAGGAGATGCAGCTTTGGCTTATGAAGATCCATCTGCAGCACATTGTGCTGGAGGTTTTTATAATGGTATGATCTGAAGTAGAATTTGTGAACTTCAGTAGAGGTTATAAACCTCTTGTTAGATTATATGCTTATCCTTGAATCTCCTTATCAGGTCATGACATCAGGGGATATAAAATTAGTGTCGTTATGGCAGAGAAGTCAGCTCCTAGGGCTCCTCCTGCATATGGCTCAGGGTAAACCCTCTTACCTTCATCCATGTGTTGTTTTATTTCTGTTGAGATATTTGCAAGCATGTTTTAGATCCTTTTGGTGATGTCGATGTTGCCATTGATCTAGTAGAATTAAATAAGGTTTGGCTGAACTTGCATTCTTGTAGTTTGTCATTGTTCGGAACTTGTAACCATTCAATTCCCACGGGCAACTGTATTTCATTTTTACCTTTTTGTTCTGATCTAGTTGCCTAATGTTTGAAAATTTCGCCTCTCAATTTATTTTACCTAGCTTAAGCTTGGTTCCTTTGTTCCAGATTTTTGTATCGTTTGCTTTTATTCTTGATGAGAAGGAATATTTTGCATTATACCGAGGGATCTGTATACTAACAACCTTGGGTGGTGCTTTATGATATGTTGTGCGTAACTATCACTGCTACGCATCTTCCATATTCTGTAAAATGGAAATGTATTTATATCGCAGTTAATTAATCTTTGCAATTGGATTTTTTGAAGGGTGTAAGAAAAGACTTGTTCTATAGTTGAATCCTTTGTAGTGCATCATTTGTTGCTGTTTTTGACGATTTCTTGAAGAGAATGTGTGAAAGTGGTCTTAGATTATCGCATATCTAAGTGTTGTTCAACTGCTATTAACTTCTGTACCGAGTGATTTGAGGTTGAGGGTTGTTTTAGCAACTTTCTGAGGGTGGTTGTACTATATTGGACGTAGTAACTACCTGTAATGCATCCAAGTGAGCATGATTTTCTGATCGGAAATTGAGTGTGGGTTTGTTGCTGGAAGGAAATCATGGTAGGTATGAGTTACAATTCTATGAACAGTTGTTATCGTCGTCCAAATGTTGTCCATACATTTGTGATGTTATGTGGAAATTTTCATCCGAAAGTGCTGTGAACAGTGATATGCATATGCATTATTGATAACTTCGGTCAATTCGTCTATATGATAGCATGAAAAGTGCTATTGCTGTTTTGTATTATTATGGAGGATATTTGCCTAATTCCTGTCATCAGAAGCTGGCTGGTTCTTTGTTATTGTAAATCAATCATACATCTGCGGTTGTACATACACATTATTAAGGTACCCACTTGTTAGCTTGCCCACGTGGGTTGCTGGGGATGAGTAGCATGGCAGTGCCTTTCTAGTTGAGGGAGGGACAGATTTGCTCTTTCTGTCATTTTACAGTTTACACCTTGAGTGGATGGCATCATATTCTATGAGAAATCTATATAACAAAACAAGGCATGTTTTTCAAACTATCCCCTCACAAACTAACTTTTTGATAAAATGGAGGGTTGAGATTGAGTGAAAAATTAACACCAAAGGTCAGGATTGTTTCCCTAACTTTTCTTATCCCGCTCAAAAACATCACATCTCCACTTTACTCTCTCTCTCTCACCCTGTAGCGTATTTTGAAATTGGGAATCGAAAATGCTACACACACCCCCTTTTAACACACCTTTTTTACACAACACCCAAAACGACGTCGTTTTGGGTGTGGACCAAATAAAAAAAAAAAACAGAAAACCCAGAATTTCAATCGTTGAACCCCACCCCCACCCCCACCCCCACCCCATCGTCCCACCTCCACCTCCACAACCGAGGGCCACTGCCATCATCTCCGTTCTCCGACGACCACCACCATCGTCGTTTGCCGACAAGCTTCGAAGACGGGTCTGATGGTGCGCGCGAGGCCGCGAACAGATAGGTCTCTCTCTCTCTCTCTCTCTTCTCTGGTCTCTCTCTCTCTGATCTCTGGTCTCTCTCTCTCTCTCTGATCTGATCTCTGGTCTTTCTCTCTCTCTCTCTGATCTCTGGTCTCTGGTCTCGCAGCCGGTGCTACGGGAGGAGGCGGAGAAGATGTAGGCGGCGGCGATGTCGCTGGAGTAGTGGATGGAGGCGAAGAAGTAGTGTTCGTTGCCGGCGGAGGCGACGAAGTTGGCGGCCTCGCGCGCACCATCAGAGACCAGAGATCAGATCAGAGACCAGAGACCAGAGATCAGAGAGAGAGAGAGACCAGAGATCAGATCAGAGAGAGAGAGAGAGACCAGAGATCAGAGAGAGAGAGAGAGAGAGAGACCTATCCGTTCGCGGCCTCGCGCGCACCATCAGACCCGTCTTCGAAGCTTGTCGGCGAACGACGATGGTGGTGGTCGTCGGCGAACGGAGATGATGGCAGTGGCCGTCGGTTGTGGAGGTGGAGGTGGGACGGTGGGGGTGGGGTTCAACGATTGAAATTCTGGGTTTTCTGTTTTTTTTTTTTTAATTTGGTCCACACCCAAAACGACGTCGTAAAACGACGTCGTAAAACGACGTCGTTTTGGGTATTGTGTAAAAAAGGTGTGTTAAAAGGGTGTGTGTGTAGCATTTTTGATATTGGGTTCAGATCTTCTTTTCAAATTGGCCACTCTGTAAGCTCTCTCTCTCGCCCATCATCTCTTTCGAAATCTCACCTTCATCAATCAAATTGGAAGGATTATGACGGTGGAATCTCTCAATCTTTCTAAACCGCTTCCATGAGATTTTTCCCTGAGTCGAGGGCTTGGTAGATTTCTGCATCGCTCGGATCTTTGCGCTCCTATAGCCAAACTGACTGGAGTTCGACTGAACATTCAAAAGAAACGTGCTCTTCCCTGTTTCTTCTTCTATTCGAATTGGCTAACGCGACGTGTGGTTTCGAGTCCCTCGCACACCTACAATGTGTGGAAGGAGTACTAGGTAACAAACCCCACATTTGGTAACCAAGTTCAACTCTCTCTCGATCTTTCAAATTGGAGGCTTCGTTCACCGCTGCCGGCATTGGTATGTTTTTTCACCTGATTGGTGTACCTTTTTTTCACCTAATTTCAAGTCTTCAAATGGGTTCTTAAAGCTCGAAAGGTGTTTCTTAATTTGTTCCTGCAAATAGATGTTATTTGAGCTTGCTATTTTTGTTCCTGCTACATTTCTCAACTGTCTATACTTATCAATAAGAAAAATCCAGCGCAATATCTACATGTTAAGTACCGATCTAATTTGGGGTTTAAATAGGACCTGCACTGAGTTTTCGGAGCCCAAAGCTAACCTGTAAAAAATATAGAACTATTCCATACGGCCATTACATTATTAGAGAGAGATTATGGAGTTAAAATCTTGTAAAATGTACATTTTTAGAGAGAGATGATGGATGGAGGAAACCCACAAAATTCTCGGGTGAAATTAGTTACAAAATGTACATTAGGAATGACTGTCCTTTGGATCCAGTGATACTAGAATTGCTTGTGATAAGATGAACGTGCCAACACTGTAAATTTTTTTCACAATAATTAAGCAGGCTACCTCTCGGTATATTATTTCTGTTTGTTTTCTAGGTATGATTATGGGAATGCATGGTCGTATGATTAGAGATCCTTTTAGGTAAGTTCCTTCAAATTTCTCTCTTATTTTCTTTTTTGTGTATTTCATAATTACTTTTTACATTAGCGTTGCTTTGATAATTTATGCAAATGTACCTTGGTTTAGATGAATGTAACATTTAAGACCAAATATTTTTACTGCCCAAAGCTCAAGCATATCTTGGTTCTTCGGGTTGAAAACAACAAATTTATACAAAAAATTTGGTTTACAAAATCTATTGTTTATTTCGGTTCTTTGGTTAGCATATAATGGTTTAGAAAATTTATTATAAATTAGTTGCAAATATTCCATTTATCCTTTGTTGGAGGTCTTTAAGCTTGGGGCACAAATGTACTAAGTGAGTTGATTAGATTTGCTTGAGTTGTTTGGATTGAATTTTGTTTGATATGCAATGTTGGAGTTTTCATCTGTTAGACATTAGGATTGTATACTGTTTCGTATGCAGTATTGGAGTTTTCATCTCTTAGTAATGGACTTCGCTATTAAGGCTCATCTCCTATTAATTGTTTTGTGATTTCTTTCTATCGAAAAATAAAGTAGCATGACACCGTTTTATTACTTGGGGCACCTCTGTTTACACTTTTTGCCTTACTTGGTGAACTCCACTTTGAAAACTTCATTATGTAATGTATTTACTTGAACATTCACAATGTGATTAATCTTCTATTTTGTGTCTC
The DNA here is from genome assembly GCA_019985065.2 of Arctostaphylos glauca. NCBI lineage: Eukaryota > Viridiplantae > Streptophyta > Magnoliopsida > Ericales > Ericaceae > Arctostaphylos > Arctostaphylos glauca. The sequence goes on along the minus strand of JAHSPW020000002.1, from coordinate 16,941,776 downwards.
CAGATATCTCTTATCTTTTTATTTTGTGTGGATTATGTTTATTTGTAGATGAGATACTTCTAACTGGTATTTGAGCAATGTTTATGTTGATAGTTCACCCGTGCATGTCGACAATTGCGTACCAAGTGTTTAAATGAAGTTCCTTGCCACTTACAGTTTGAGAATTAAGAATGGAGAGTAAGGAGTTAAGAATTGCATGCCAAACACATGTAAGGTGGGAGTTCTTTGTGGTGAATTAAGAATTACCTACCAAGTGTTTGAGAAAATGCATAAGAGAATTTAGTGTCATGGACAACAAATATTCTCGGGTTTGCATAAGATTGATAGGTTGATGTGTGTTTGGACCTCTACCATCGGATGAGAAACTTAAGGATCAAAAAGAGAGTATTTCACTTTGAATTATTCATTGATCCTATAGCACGTGATCGTTCCCATCACATTAGTGTCTATGAGTCTCACTTTGGTTGGTGTTTTAATTCGATGTTCTAACCTTAAAAGTTCAAGTTTTTTTCCAGGTATTCTGATTTTGAACCATGAACACCGATGCGGTGACTTCCTGACATCGGAAGGTAATTTTAGTCAATTATATATTCTCTTTATAAGACAATCTTCAAGCAAAATGCCTGGACTATTTGAGTTCTATCATTTTCCAGTAGGAAGACTCCATATGCGAGAGCTCCGGTTTAGTACCGGGTTTTACTTTTCAATTTCGTTGAGAAGGCTTCATAGGTGCATTGAGATGACATGATACTTACAATAGTCATAAAATCCTGCATGTCTATCCCTTCACATACTAACTTTTTCATGAATTTAACGGTTTAGATAGAGTAGCAAATTTGATCCAAGGGTTAAGATTTGCTTGCCCTACTTTTTTATCCCGCCCATTCTAGATCTGCATTTTGGCGTTGGATTCTACCCGATTTTGAAAGGTAATACTCCAATTTGTGGCACCATACCAGTTTTCTTTACCTATTTTGGGAAGGAATGTGTTAATTTTAGTGGAATGTTTTTTTTCGGCTTTGGACTTATCTCATCTATGTCTATTTTTTTCTCACGTAGAGGATTGAAATGGGATCGTCAAATATTAGAGACCTCTTGACTTCGTTTAGCCCGTCTTTGGACTTCTTCGCTATTAGTTCCGGCAATGGTCTAATTGAGGTACTATATTTATTTCTTTTGGTCATTACGGAAGCCGAGAAATCAAAATACAGATTTTAAAACAAAATAAGGTTTACTACTTTCGGTTATCCTCAAAGGATGTTTTGGTGATTTTGAACCACAAAGCTTGGGCGCAAGATTAACACTCAAATCTGTTTTCTTTATCCATGTTGGAAAGGTGTTAATTTCCAAATTATTTTTTTTTCCGTGCTTTTAGTTGTTTGATTTGGGTGCAAGATGTCTTACTTCATTACATGTTGTACAAAGAACGATTTTATAACACCCATATAGGACATGCACACGGCCATGGTTAAGACATATATTGCCTAATTTCTTATTTTAAATGGTAAGAAGTATAGTGCTCCTCCATCAATTGATCACTAACTGTTCGATAAAAAGCCTCAACGAAAAAATTCAGTTTGATCGATAATTCTAAATCATCAATTAGCATTAAAGGAGGGTTATTCTAAGTATCCCTGTCTTTACTATTGTATCTATTTCTTTGCTAATCTAATCATATTGTAATTTTTGGAGCATGATAACCTTTTGCTAGATGCAAGGTATGATCCCTTTTTCATGAATAGCTGAACATAGATGCAAGGTTGGTCTAACTCTCTTCGTTGCCCACTACTACTTAATGCTTAAATTTTGCATTCAAGTTTTAGCTCGCTTATTGAAGTAGTGAAACCTTTAAGCTTAAATAAACAATTTACACGTGGTGAAGAAAATAAAACAGAGATGGAATAATTGTCGAATCCTTATTGAATATTGCATTTTGAAGCCGACAAGGACAATGAACTCTTAATTAGGAGCCAAGGCTCAAACTATGCAAATGCCCTCCGCTTTGCAATTTGCATACCATTAACATAAAATGTGAACTGTTGGCAGATTCCTGGGATCAATATGTTGGGCTTGAAACCAAGAAAAGTTTAACCTTTTGCTTGATTCAAGTTTTTTTTTTTTTTTTTTTGCCAGTTGAATGGTGACTTTAAGGTTTACAAAAGGAAAGTTTAATAGTAAAAATCATGTATAGCATTAGTTTTTCATTTAACCTTTAAAACGTTAAGCTGAGACATTTGGAATAACAAACAGTTTACAATTCTTATTTGGGCTATTGGTTTAGTTATTGAGAGAAATTCTTTTAGAGTCCCTGTAGTTATTTTGTATCATTTCATCTTCCTTTAATCACGAGTTTGATTAAATATTGGATTGCCTAATTTATATGCACAAGTGTGATGTCTCAATTGTGAGAAATACTCAAGTAATAATGCTATTCATGAACCACAGATTGAATCTTTGACGTTATGCCTTCCCATATTGTCCTCTATCGTCTGCCGCCCTCACTTTTTCTTTGCTTGCCTCAACACAACCATCTATCCTGGTGAGTTATAATCACTCTTCTTCTTTGTTGTTGCCCCCCAACTTTTTGAACAGGATTCTGTTAATGGGTTAAGTGTTATGTATGTGCTCTTGGATACGAGATTGTGATTATGAGATAGTTTGGTAAAATGGCCTCGATTTAGATGTCTTATTCTGCTTCTTATAAGGCATGTGGTCCTCATTTTGCATTATGCTTGATTGGTTTTATCTACTTTTATAATTAGTGATGCTCCTTTTCTATTTAAAACATTGACATAGCAGTAACATTTAAATTTAATTTGTTTTATTGTGTTCTATTTTTTCGGGATTGATATCGAAGATTCTACAATTACAATGATCACAAGAGTTTCAAAAGAGCTATCTCAATACGTCGTTGCCAAACCCTTTTGTCTCAATGTACTGCTATTACTGGTATATCCCACACTGTAGAATTTTAGAAAGGGATGACATAACCTAAACTTTTAGGTATCTATTTATCAATTCAATTTCAAAGCATTTGAGATTCATTAGTCATATTCTCATGTCATTGTTGTTGGAGATAAAGAAAACAATCTGACAGAGAAGGAATAAGATAACAAATTTTGGTGCTGTAATCTCACAGCTTTTCCATTGCCTTACTTCTAATTTATAGGAAACAAAAAACACATGCTAAAACAAACCTACAACCCATGATCCCATGATCCCATGATCCCATGAACCCATGATCCCATGATCCCATGATCTCATGAACCCATGATCCCATGAACTACAACCCACTATCCCATGAAGTGGGGCACCTCCTACTTTTTTGCTATTAGTTGGTGAAGCACAACACGTGCTATTAGGAACAGAAAACAAATAACTAATAATTTCTATTCAAAACCAACTTCCTACTTTCTTGGACACAATCTTATCTAACAATCACCCCCTAAGCTTGTGTCTTCACTTGATCTCGACCATGCCAATCTTGTCACGAAGCTCCAGAAACTTGACTCGACCGAGCGCCTTGGTCAGAATGTCCGCTAGCTGATTATTAGTATCCATGTACTCCACTGCTATCTTGCCATCCTCAATGCACTCCCGTATGAAATGGTATCTGGTCTCGATATGTTTGCTCCTATCGTGGAACACCGGGTTTTTGCAAAGAGCAATTGCGGACTTGTTGTCAATGTTGAGCGTGACAGCCTTGGGCTCCTTGTTGATGAGATCACTGAGTAGCCGAGACAACCACACACCTTGACATGCTGCAGTTGTAGCTGCAATATACTCTGCCTCACAAGATGAAAGAGCCACCACTTTCTGCTTTTGACTCTGCCATGTGATAGGGGCAAGACCGAAGCAAAACAACACCCCCGTTGTGCTCTTACGGTCTTCTGGATCACCGGCCATGTCACTATCACTGAACCCAGTTAGAGTAGCCTGACTTTCCTTCTTCTTTCTCCCATAAAAACATCCAAGCGAACGTGTCCCTGCGATGTAACGGAGGATGTGCTTCACCGCTGCAAAATGCTCCTCATGCGGTTCCTGCATAAATCTGCTCACATAGCCAACAGAGTACGCCAAGTCGGGGCGAGTATGCACCAAATACCGAAGGCAACCAACAATACTCCGATACTCGGTGGCATCAACGAGCGGAGTTGTACTGGACTTGGACAACTTGAGACGCGCCTCCATGGGGACATGGCACGGATTGCACTCTTTCATGCCACTTCGGTCCAGTAACTTTTCTGCATACGCCGCTTGCTTGATATCGATACCGTCCAACCCCTGAAACACTTCAATGCCGAGATAGTATGACAAGAGCCCCAGATCACTCATACAGAACAAATTCTTCATCTCCTGCTTGAACGTGTCGATGGCACCCTTATCTGCTCCTGTGATAACAAGGTCGTCAACGTAGACACCTACAAGCAACAATCCTGTCCCAGAGCCCCGCGTGTATATGCCATGTTCCGCCGTACTCCGCCTAAAACCCAAGGTTACCAAACTCGCATCCAGTTTGGCGTTCCACGCCCTTGGAGCCTGTCGTAGTCCATACAAAGCCTTCCGGAGCCGCAGTACCTTGTGCTCCTGCCCGGCAACAACAAAACCAGGAGGCTGCGCTACATAGACCTCCTCATTCAGTTCACCGTTGAGAAAAGCAGATTTAACATCCATGTGATGCATAGCCCACCCCTCGTGAGCCGCCATTGCAATCAAGAGTCGCACGGATTCAAGACGAGCCACAGGCGCAAACACTTCCTCAAAATCGATGCCCTGCTTCTGAACATACCCCTTTGCAACTAAGCGAGCCTTGTGTTTGACAATTGCACCACGTTCATCTCGCTTCACCTTGAAAACCCACTTGAGACCAATTGGGCGATGTCTAGCCGGTGCATCAACCAATTCCCATGTATTGTTCTTGATGATGGAGTCCATCTCCTCCAACATCGCCTTGCGCCAGCACACCTCCTGTTCGGCCTCCACGAAACTTGACGGTTCCTCTGCCGAAGTCAGGAGCAGCTCCTCGAGATCCTTTGGTTCAATTGGCACTGTTGTGTTGTAGATATCAACGAGGCTGCGGTATCTCTGTGGTTGAGCTGGATCGATGGTTGCGTCGAGGTGATCGTTTGGTGACCAGTGCGCTACCGGAGCACCCCCTAAGCCATGCTCAACCGAAGCTGGAGTCAGTGGTAGTTGAGCCGGACTCATGGCTTCGGTTAAACCATGTTCGGGTGAACCTGGAGTCGGTATCTGCTGCTGTTGTGCCGGACTCATGGATTCGGTTGCTACTGCTTCCGGTCCGCTTCCTGCGGCCTCTGCCTCCGCTCCGGTACTCCACACAGCTCCAACTCCTCCTTCTTCATGGAACTCCGCTGATCCCCACACATCTGCGCCATCATCCCACTGCCATGGTACATTTTCTTCAAATTTCACATCACGACTTACAATTACTTTACCCCGGCGAGGATCGAGCAGACAATGTGCCTTGCACCCATCCTCCACGCCGAGATACACCAACTGCTGACTCCGGTCGTCAAGCTTCTTCAGGTGTGGAGTTGTCACCTTCGCATGAGCCAAACAACCGAATACTCGCAGGTGTCCCAAGTGTGGCTTCTTCCCTGTCCAAGCTTCAAATGGAGTTCTCTCCCCCATTGCCTTCGTTGGCAAACGGTTCAAAAGATAAACCGCATGCCTAACTGCTTCTCCCCAGAGCTCGCCCGGAACCTTCATGCTTTTCAACATGGATCGTGCCATCCTAACCACGGTCCTGTTTTTGCGCTCGACAACACCGTTTTGCTGTGGCGTGTAGGGCGCTGTGAGTTGTCGCCGTATACCTGCTTCCTCGCACACTCCAGTAAATGCTTTATTTAGGAACTCCCCGCCGCGATCGGACCGCAGCGTTTTGATACGTTGTCCACGACAATTTTCAACTAAGGCCTTGAACTTCACAAATTCCGCACATGCTTCGTCCTTATTCTTCAAAAACCACACATGTATCCATCTCGAATAATCATCAACGAATAACGTAAAGTACTTATTACCTCCACTTGTCGATGGGGTAATTGGCCCACAAAGGTCGACATGAACCAGCTCTAGACACTCCTTTGCCCGGTGCGGCGTCTTTTGCGGGAATGCTCCCCGCGTTTGTTTTCCCACCAAGCATCCGTGGCATAATTGGTTCGGATGCGTGATTAATGGCACTCCTGCCACCATGTTCTTGTCAACGAGAAATTTCAAAGCCTTGAAGTTGACATGACCGAGACGACCATGCCATAGCCATGCCGGATCCTCCATCTTTGTGAGCAAGCAAACCGGACTCGCCCTTGTCAACTCAATATGGTACAGCCTGTTTGAAGACCGAGGCACCTTCATGAGCAACTGCCCCGTCGATTTCTCCAACACCTCCAGCTTGCCTCCGTCCAGCACCACACGGTAGCCGACCTCAGTCATTTGTCCAAGGCTTATGAGATTGCTACACAGCCTTGGAATATAGTAGACATCTTTGAGAGCCCACTGATCTCCATTCTTACACTCAAACAAAATTGAGCCCTTTCCCATAATCTGCACAGTAGACCCGTCACCGAATCTCACCTTATCGGTGATTGCTTCATCCAGCTCCTGGAAATTCTCCCGGTCGCCGGACATGTGGTTGCTAGCCCCGTTATCAAGATACCATGTGCTCCCGGTGGTTATGTCTTTTCCCGTTAGGTACAATTCGGGAAAAACATTGTCCTCCACCAGTAACAAGATCTCCGGCTGCTTCTCTTCCACCTGCTCGAGCGGCGTTAGCTCCTCCGACACCGCGAGCAAAAGTGCTTGCTCCATCGTATCCGTGCGGGCATGGTGTGCCTCTTCTACCTTCCTCGGCTCCTTGCACTGGTTGGCGAAATGGCCGAAATTACGGCAATTAAAACACTGAATATTGCTGTAATCCCGTGAGCCACCACCTGTCACTTCCTTCCCCGTTGAGTTCCCACGCCCACCGGAGCGCCCGCCGCGCCCACGGCCTGTGCCGCGGCCGCGCCCTCGGCCACGAGTACCTGCGTCCTGCGCCTTGTTCTTGCCAGAGACCTCCCCGACTGTCTTCTTCCTGCGTGCCTCCCACTCCGCCTGAGTGAGGAGGAGCTTCCCGTCGGCAGTCGCGCCTCCCGTAGGACGACGTGTTCGCTCCTCGAACGCTTTGAGTCGGCCCACTGCCTCCTCAAATGCTAGGGTGGAGAGATCATAGAACTGCTCGATGCCGGCGATGACGGTGATGAAGCGCTCAGGAACCGTGTCGAACAGTTTTTTTACGAGTGCAGCATCACCCAGAGAACCACCCAGGCTACTGTACCTGACCGTCATGGCCGACAGTCTCCCGGCATACTGATCCACAGACTCGTCCTCCTTCATGCGCATGCCATCGAAGTCACTCTTCAACGTCTGTAATCGCGCATCTCTAACGCGATCGGCGCCGACGAACCTCGTCTTGAGGCAGTCCCAAATCTCCTTCGCCGTGTTCTTGTTCGCCACCTGCATAAGAAGATCTTCTGGCAGACACTGGATTAGATGCGATTTCGCCTTTTTATCCTTCTTGACATTGACGGCCTCCCCGGCCGCTGGCTCGATCGCCTCCCAGACCTCCTGGTCCTCCATCATTGCCTTGACTCGAATCTTCCAGCAAGTGTAATTCGACGTGGTAAGCTGCGGATACACATATCGAAGTGTATCCCGCTCGCCGCCGCCGACTTGAGAACCTTCTCCTCCGGTGACAATGGACATGGTGTTGAACCGGGGATATTTGGGCATACAATAACCGCTCTGATACCAATTGTTGGAGATAAAGAAAACAATCTGACAGAGAAGGAATAAGATAACAAATTTTGGTGCTGTAATCTCACAGCTTTTCCATTGCCTTACTTCTAATTTATAGGAAACAAAAAACACATGCTAAAACAAACCTACAACCCATGATCCCATGATCCCATGATCCCATGAACCCATGATCCCATGATCCCATGATCTCATGAACCCATGATCCCATGAACTACAACCCACTATCCCATGAAGTGGGGCACCTCCTACTTTTTTGCTATTAGTTGGTGAAGCACAACACGTGCTATTAGGAACAGAAAACAAATAACTAATAATTTCTATTCAAAACCAACTTCCTACTTTCTTGGACACAATCTTATCTAACAATTGTTGCATTAATATGTAATGCCACAAGTCAGGAGTTTTGCTTTGGTATGGAGATTTTTGGTTATGTTTATGGTAATTATCATTTGTGTTGTATACAAGCAATGAAATTTCATGCATTGTGATTGAATAGTACGATTAGCAAAATGAAAGAGAGTCAAAAATCATGTGGTTTTTCTCTATTTTTATAGTGGTTGATTGTAGTTTTGAATAAACAAAACAAAGTTTCATGCGTTGTGGCTTAATGAAAAATGTGAAGCAGAATGAATGAGATAATAGCAAAAAATAAAAAAGTGTTTTCTCTGTCTTTTTATTGGTTGTCACTTATTTTTTTATGAATAATTGTGAAATGAATTTAGACATACTTTGTTTTCATCACTTGATGTAAATTGCTTTGTAAATTTATTTTGCAAATGGACTTTTTGTGAAACTTATTTTAAAAAACGATGATGACACGAGGGAGACGACCGGGGCACAACACCACACAAGGGGGAAGTTGTATCCCCGCGCCCTGTTATCTTGATGTTGCGTTCCTTTCAAAATATAATCAATAGAAATATGTACTGACTTTTATGTGTCATCTTTAGATTATTGTTTAATGGGCATGCTTTGGTATACTCATTTTGGTCGAGTGCAAGCCTACAATTTTTTTTTTTTTTACTTTTCAATCAAGTGCCTTTAGGCACGGGCAATTGCTAGTATTATATAACGCAATGGAGACACAGAAAAGATAAATGCTATTACGTGATACTTTTCTATTGTTGAATTGTTCATATAACAGGGGTGGTGGTGGTAGAGGTAGAGGTGGCTATGGAGGTGGCAGAGACAGACGCAGATTCAATAACAGAGATGGCGGAGGTTCTGGTCTAGATAGAAATTATCACGGTGGCAACCGTTCTCGCCCTTACTGAAGTTCAGAGGAGCAATTTATGTACTAAAATTTGTGGTTGAAATGCTTTATTATATTCTGTTCACAGGGTTGTTCTCATACTAGAAGACAAAGAGGTAGGTTGTTCACTCACTCTGAGCAATGCCCTCTTTTTGCTTGTTGGCGCTACGTGTTGGACTTGTGGTGTGTTCATGCAAATTAATTGGAAGAACGTTGAACGGTTCTTTTAGGTTGTAACTGATAGTACACCTTCATTGCTTAAGAAATATCGTGCCTTGTGCTTTTTGAATGAAAAATATGATTCACATTGTTCTCCTTTCTTGTTTTCTTGAATTAAATGCCACTTTAGTTTGCTGATGCTTTTGAGCCTGATTGTAAAGAGGAGGAAAGCTCACCACTGATAACTTTGGTAGTTATTACTTTGCTGTGATTGAATGATTGATTGTTTTGATATTGTGCACGTGATATTGGATCAACGACTATCCCATTAGGGGTTGTAACCAAGATGGAAATGAAATGAATGAGCATAGTGGACACACGTAGAAGTTAGTCTGAAAACATTTATTGAGCAGTCAAATTAGAACAATAATAGTTAGGTAGTGTTTAGCTCTCCGTGAAGCATTGTTATTTAATTGTTTAGGTTGTTTTGTTTGCTTGGATCTTTTTGGTAGATTGAAAAAGATATATCAAGTGCTTGTCTACTGAAGCTTCCGAAGTTCATAGATTCAACAGGCAGTTAATTGAATTGTTGGTGCAGAAGGATTTAGAAATTAGTGAGAAAAATGCTGCGATGAAGAGTTATCTTGACAAGATTGTATGTGGTATCTTCCTTTCCCCTTGCTTCTTGCTCTTACCTATTCATTTAATCGTATATCCACGCCTTTAACCGTGTTGCACATTGTTGAAGTAAGTTTTGATTAGTAGCAGTACTAACCCTTAGGACGCCAAGTAAAATTTCCTTCCATTCCTCGGCCGTAAATGGTTTTTAAACTTGGTATGTCATCTGTACTGACGAGGTTCAACAAGAAAATAGGGTTGAAGATTTTAATACAATCAAGGCAATGCTCGGATGTACAAAATTGTGGTGGTCACGTTTTCGTACTTGTTAAATGGGTAGCAAATATATTATAGTTGTTCAAACTATTTGCACATGCATCTACTTATGTAATCATAAATTTATTTACAAAAACTTGTGTAGCAAATATATTATAGTTGTTCAAACTATTTGCACATGCATCTACTTATGTAATCATAAATTTATTTACAAAAACTTGTTTACTTCCCTTTTCAAGTATATTCAGTTATATTCTCTTTCATGTTGTGCCATCAGTTGATTGCTAATGCTTGCGTTGTTGCTCGTGTAAAGTATCTGCGATATGCTGATAAAAAAAATGGTATCTGTGATATACAGCTAGGACCAGAAAAGGTTTCTATGTGCTTAATGCTAACATTCACTTGTCATGTTATTTTTCAAGTCAACTTGTCTGACAGTGCTGGGTTGATGGAAGCTCAACTGAACGAATTAGAGTTTGAGTTGGCATGCTCACATCTGTCTTGTACTCGTCCTGGACTTTGCCTTGAAAGTCCTTGATTTCATTGAAGGTGGACTTGGTCGCGGGGCATTGGTATTCTCCTTTCTTTGTTTCATTGCAGTAGTGTTTCCGCCCCCTTTCTTTTCTGGTCCCTACCCTTCTACTTTCTCCCTGAGAAACCCATTCGTCGTCTTTCTTAAATCAAACACGTAAAACGGAGGGTATTCAATTTGGTCGAGCGCTTCTATAGCATTTCCCACCCAAAAAAACCCTCGTCCGCCAAATCATTCAACTCTTCGCCTCCGGCGGCCCAGTTCCTCTCTCTCTCTCTCTCTCTCTCTCTCTCTCTCTCTCTCTCTCTCTCTCTCTCTCTCTCTCTCTTTGTGCATTCTCTGTATGGAAGGATTTAGAGCAGGCATATGCATAACTCACATTCTCGGAATGGATATGGATACCATGTGCAATGCATTTTTAACATCTTTAGTTAGGCAAATTTCTGTTTTTATGTTACTGTACTTCTTTATATTTTGATGTTGATATTTGTATTACGTTCCTTTTTGCCTCTTTATATTTTAGTTAGTTGTGCACGTAATACTATCTGCATTGTAGCTTTGTGTAGCGTGAGACGTCTGTTAAGTTAACTTACTTATTCGACTATAGGTTTGGGTATGCCATGTTGACCTTCGTTTTTCCGTGAGGTTGATTTTGCATAATAGCTAAAAAGAATCTGCAGTAGCATGTGAATGTATTTCTCATGTGTTTTTGATGCATAAGAACACGGATTTTGAGTAAAATGGTTTGCCTATGTTTCAAATATCCATTATGTGCACTATTAACATTTTTTTCTGTATAATTATGGGAGATTTTACCGATATTTTATGGTAACAAGCAGATTACCGAAGCGTCATTTTGTTTGTTGATTGAAAACGAAAGGACACTTCAGGTGGTTTTGCTAAGAATGACTTAGGGTCTAAGTCTGGGTAACATCCCAAAGTTAAGAGTTAAACGCTACATACCCTTCCCTCGTTTTATACAAAAAAGGAAGATTCAGTAGGCTTTTTCTCTTTATAAATGCATAGCTACCGTTGGAAACATTTATTGAACGATATACCCAATGTTGATTAGATCAATATGATTTACTTAGACAACCTTTCTGTAGACGCGTGGACAATATGTTGAAGCTGAAAGCGAGTGCTATGTTGAACGTGAAGCAATAATAGCAGGAGAAGTTGAACAATACGTTCAATTAGAGAAACTTTTCGTTATTTTTCGTTGCTTCTTCTTCTCATTTTTTTCCATCTTGATTTTTTTTTCTATTTCTTCTTCCTCCTCGTCCTCTTCCTCCTTGGTTGCTTCTTCTTCTTTGCTTTTTCTTCTTTGTATTCTTTTTTTTCTTGCTTCTCCTTCTTCTTGGTTGTATCTACGCAGGTATGGTTTTCATAAAAGAAAATTATGATGTTTTATGAAAAATTATGATGTCTTTTTCATATAATCATGTAATGGTAGTGTATTCTCTTGTATGGTTTTCATAGAATGAAATTTTGTAGTGTTTTAATTCTTTTCACTTTTCAGGCTTCAATTGCTGTCTCGAATGAAAAAGTGTTTTGTGCGTGTGCTACTTTTTGTTTATTGGCACAAGTTAATGCCTTGAATGGATGGAATGCTTTATGGAATTTGATCAACTATGCCCTCAATTTAAAAAGCCTTCGATGGTTACTTAATTTGGTGATCGGGAGAAAGCCCAACTTTTTCCTTTAGTTCTTTTAGTGTTTCTATAAAGCCCAACGTTTTCCTTTAGTTAATTCATTCTTTAGGCAATCTTTAGCTAATTTATTCTCATGATTTCCGATCATACTCATTTAATATCAGCTCTTAAGAATTTTTATTATTTACGATTGTGGGATTTGTTTCCAGATACAGACTTACTAATGGAGCTGCCAGAGGAGTACAAATTTGAGATAGCCCTTGCGGACTTCATTGTAAGTTTCTGGGATATGTTTATGGTTTTAATTTGGTTGTGTTGATGTTATAACATTTTTTGTTGGTTACTTCACCTTTTTTTACCTTTTTTACCAGGATATTTCGTTGCAAGCTGTACGGTCTGATGGTGTAAATGAGAGGAGATTAGCGAGGTATGTAGGCTGCTCTTTCTAATTGAGGTGAAATCGTACAAATGAAATCTTAGTTGCAAGTTGTACGGTTCGATGGTGTAAATGAGTTGAGATAGGTATGTATGCTGCTCTTTCTAATTGAGGTGAAATCGTACAACTGAAATCTTAGTTGTCTATGGTTGAAGGACTTTTCTAGAAAAGGTTGCTTAGCTTGCCATATAATAGCTACTTCTTGTGACTATTTTATTTCATTTGCTAGGAAATTTTACGTTCATTTTGGCACCATTGTGAATTTGTTTTGTATTTGCTACGTTTGGCTTGTGCTACGTGGTGTGCATTGGTACATAAATTCATGCACTTACTTAACATATGAAGGGTTTTTGAAGAGATTAGACTTGTTACGGTACTCATTCGTTGAATTGTTTATTATGTTATTATTAAAATTTCGTAAAAAGATGGGGGGCTCTCTGCGTAGGTCATCCAGAGCGCAGAGTAGGGTCACACCTCAATATCTAACGGTGAAATACAAAAACTTCCCGAAATGTATGTATTTCTTTTTTGTTCGCGCTTTCTGTATGATAAATTAAAAAAATTATAGTGCTTCAGTTTATGACACTCATAGCTGTATAAGTTTTTATTAAAACAGAAAAACTTTAAAAATTAGAACATTTGGCATTTAATGGTAAATGCTTTGTTTTCTCATGTTGCTTAGAACTTACTAAGGATATGGGAAACTGAAAGTGAAGAGATTTAGTAAAGGGATTCTCTGGATGACTGAAATCTGACATATTTAGATGGTTATATTACTCATCATGACCATTAGAAATGGGACGTATAAGGTTATATATCTTGCATGTTGATTTTATTCTTTTCGATAGTCTAAGCGTGACGATTTTTTGTGTGCTTTCTGATTTTGTGTTGCTTCTTTTTATTGGTTGCTTGTTGTACTTCTTCGTGGTTCCTGCTTCTTCTTAACCATGGTGGTTTTTTCTTCTTCTTGGTTTTGGTTGCTTCTTCTTGTTGGTTTTTTCTTTTTATTTGTTAATTGTTCTTCTTTATAAGCTTTTTGGTTCCTTCTCTTTTTTATTGGTTGCTTTTCTTGCTTCGTAGTTGTATCTTCTTTTTTATATTAGTTGCTTTTTCTTCGTGGTTGCTTTTTGTTTTTCCTTTTCTTCTTCTTGGTTGTTAGTTTTTGGTTGTTACTTCTTCTTGGTTGTATATTCTTGTTTTTCTTGATTGTTTCTTCTTCTTTTTCCTCCTGATTGTTGCTTCTCCTTCTTCTTATTCTTGTTATTTATTTGTTATTTATTGTTAATTCTAATTCTTTTTCTTTTTTATTGCTTCTTGTTGTTCTTCTTCTCAGTTGTTTCTTGTACTTTTTCTTCTTTTTCATGGTAGAATCTTCTTTTTGGACTTGTTATTCTTTGTTAGATTCTTCTTTTTTTTGTTTCATTTTTTCTTGATTGTTTCTCTTTCTGTTTGGTTGTATCTTCTTGTTTGTAATGGTTGCTGCTACTACTTCTTTTTCTTCTTATTGGTTCATTTTTCTTGGTTAATTGTTTGTTTTTTTTTGTGGTTTCTTCATTATTGTTTTTTTCTTCGTCTTTTTTGCATTCATGTTCGTACTTGTGTTCGTGTTCTTTCCTCTTTGTATTTGTGTGCTTATTTTTTTCATTGGTTGCTGCATCTTTTTTATTGCTTCTTGCACTTGGTTGGTTCTTGTTCGTCGCTTCTTGTTCTTGGTGGCTTTTTCTTCTTCCTCTTCGTTGCTTCCTCTTTTTTTTTTTGCTTCTTGTTCTTGGTGGTTTTTTCTTCTTCTTCTTCGTTACTTCTTTTTTTGGTTGCTTCTTGTTCTTGGTGGTTTTTTCTTCTTCTTTTTCTTTGTTGCTTGTTCTTGGTTGCTTATTATTTTTCTTCTTCTTCTTGTTGATGAATTCATTTTTTTATTCTTGGTGCCTTCTTATTTTTCTTCTTAGACGCTTCTTCATCTTTGGTGCTATTTATAGCTTCCTTATTCTTCTTTTTCTTCTTGTTTTTATTTTTTCTTCTCGACTAATTCTTCTAGGCATTTTCTTTTTTTTGTTAATTTTTCTCCTATGTATTCTTTTTGTTTCATTATTTTTTTCCTTGGTTTCTTCTCTTTCATCTTGTTTTTATTGTTTTTTTTCTTATTCTTGGTTTCTTTTTCTTGGTTAGTTGCTTGTTCTTTGTGATTGTTTCGTTGTTATTTCTTCTTCTTCATATTTGTGTTCGTGTTTGTATTTACGTTCATATTCGTTTCTTCATGTTCTTCTTTCTTCTTTGCATTCGTGTTTGTCTTTATTCATTGTATTCGCGTTCTTCTTTATTCATTGGTTGCTGCTTCGTGTTTTTTTTGGCCTTCTTCTAGGTTGCTGCTGCTTCTTCTTCTTCGTGATTTTTTCTTCTTATTCTTGGTTGTTGCATCTTCTTGTTCTTTTTCTTTTCTTCTTTGTTTTTTTTCTTTTTCTTCTTTGTTGCTTTCTGTACTTGGTTGCTAATTTTTTTTCTTGATGACTTCGTCTTTTTATTCTTGGTGCTTTCTTCTTCTTCTTCTTCTTCTTGGGTGCTTCATCATCTTTGTAGCTATTTCTAGATTGCTGCATCTGTTGTTGTTGCTGTTGCTTCTTCTTTGTCGATTCTTCTCCTATATATTCTTTTTGATTTATTCTTTTCTTACTTGGTTTCTTCTTCTCGTTCTTCTTCCTTGTCTTTCTGATTGCTTCTTCTTGTTCTTGTTCTTGTTTGTTTGTTCTTCTTAGTTCTTTTTTTTAATTGCTTCTTGTACTTCTAATGGCTTCTTCTTCTCTATGGTAGTTTCTTCTCATTTCTCTCCCTCCTTTTTGGTTACTTATTCTTTGTTGATTCTTCTTTTTTATATTCTTTTTGGTTGTTTGTCCTTCTTCTTGTTGTATTTTTTTGTTTTTATTGGTTGCTACTTTTTCTTCTTTCTTGCTTCTTGTACATTTTTGTTTGTAATGGTTGCTGCTACTACATCTTTTTCTTCTTATTGGTTCATTCTTCTTGTTAGTTGTTTTTTTTTCTTTGTGGTTTTTTCATTGTTGTTCTTTTCCTTCGTCTTTTTTGCATTCATGTTCGTACTTGTGTTCGTGTTCTTTCGTCTTTGTATTTGTGTGCTTATTTCTTTTCATTGGTTGCTGCATCTTTTTTGTTGCTCTTTGCACTTGGTTGGTTCTTGTTCGTCGCTTCTTGTTCTTGGTGGTTTTTTCTTCTTTTTTTTCGTTAGCATCCTTTTTTTTTTTGTCGCTTCTTGTTCTTAGTGATTTTTTCTTTGTTGCCTGTTCTTGGTTGCTTATTATTTTTTTCTTCTTCTTGTTAATGGCTTCGTCTTTTTATTCTTGGTGTCTTCTTATTTTTCTTCTCAGACGCTTTTTCATTTTTGTTGCTATTTATAGTTTTCTTATTCTTCTTTTTCTGCTTGTTTTTTTTTTCTTCTCGACTACTTCTTGGCATTTTCTTTTTTTGTTAATTTTTCTCCAATGTATTCCTTTTGTTTTAATATATTTTTCCTCTTTGTTGCTTCTTGTACTTGGTTGCTAATGTTTTTTTTCTTGATGACTTCGTCTTTTTATTCTTGGTGCTTTCTTCTTCTTCTTGGGTGCTTCATCATCTTTGTAGCTATTTCTAGATTGCTGCAGCTGCTGTTGCTGTTGCTTCTTCTTTGTCGATTCTTCTCCTATATATTCTTTTTGATTCATTCTTTTCTTACTTGGTTTTTCCATCTCGTTCTTATTCCTCGTCTTTCTGATTGCTTGTTCTTGTTCTTGTTCTTGTTCTTGTTCTTGTTTGTTTGTTTGTTCTTCTTAGTTCTTGTTTTTTTTAGTTGCTTCTTGTACTTCTAATGGCTTCTTCTTCTCCATGGTAGTTTCTCCTCCTTCCTCTCTATCCTTTTTGGTTGCTTATTCTTTGTTGATTCTTCTTTTTTATATTCTTTTTGGTTGTTTGTCCTTCTTCTTGTTGTATTTTTTTGTTTTTATTGGTTGCTGCTTTTTCTTCTTTGTTACTTCTTGTATCGTTTTATTTGTAATGGTTGCTGCTGCTACTTCTTTTTCTTCTTATTGGTTCATTCTTCTTGTTAGTTGTTTTTTTTTCTTTGTGGTTTTTTCATTATTGTTCTTTTTCTTCGTCTTTTTTGCATTCATGTTCGTACTTGTGTTCGTGTTCTTTCGTCTTTGTATTTGTGTGCTTATTTCTTTTTATTGGTTGCTGCATCTTTTTTGTTACTTCTTGCACTTGGTTGGTTCTTGTTCGTCGCTTCTTGTTCTTGGTAGTTTTTTCTTCTTCTTTTTCGTTGCTTCCCCTTTTTTTTTGTCGCTTCTTGTTCTTGGTGGTTTTTTCTTTGTTGCCTGTTCTTGGTTGCTTATTATTTTTCTTCTTCTTGTTGATGGCTTCGTCTTTTTATTCTTGGTGTCTTCTTATTTTTCTTCTCAGACGCTTTTTCATCTTTGTTGCTATTTATAGTTTCCTTATTCTTCTTTGTCTTCTTGTTTTTATTCTTTCTTATCGACTACTTCTTGGCAATTTCTTTTTTTTGTTAATTTTTCTCCAATGTATTACTTTTGTTTCAATATTTTTTTTCCTTGGTTGCTTCTCTTTCATCTTGTTTTTATTGGTTTCTTCTTCTTATTCTTGGTTGTTTCTTTTTCTTCTTTTTGGTTCCTTTTTCTTGGTTAGTTGCTTGTTCTTTGTGGTTGTTTCGTTGTTGTTTCTTCTTCTTCATATTTGTGTTTGTGTTTGTATTTACGTTTATATTCGTTTCTTCATGTTCTTCTTTCTTCTTTGCATTCGTGTTTTTCTTTATTCATTGTATTCGCGTTCTTCTTTATTCATTGGTTGCTGTTTCGTATTTTTTTGTCTTTCTTCTAGGTTGCTGCTTCTTCTTCTTCGTGACTTTTTCTTCTTATTCTTGGTTGCTGCATCTTATTATTCTTTTTCTTTTCTTCTTTGTTGCTTCCTGTACTTGGTTGCCAATTTTTCTTCTTCTTCTTCTTGATGACTTCGCCTTTTTATTCTTGGTGCTTTCTTCTTCTTCTCCTTGGTTGGTTCATCATCTTTGTAGCTATTTCTAGATTGCTGCAGCTGCTGTTGCTTATTCTTTGCCGATTCTTCTCCTATATATTCTTTCTGATTCATGCTTTTCTTACTTGGTTTCTTCTTCTCGTTCTTCTTCCTCGTCTTTCTGATTGCTTGTTCTGGTTCTTGTTCTTGTTTTTTTGTTCTTCTTAGTTCTTTTTTTAGTTGTTTCTTGTACTTCTAATGGCTTCTTCTTCTCAATGGTAGTTTCTTCTCCTTTCTCCCTCTCCTTTTTGGATGCTTATTCCTTGTTGATTCTTCTTTTTTGTATTCTTTTTGGTTGTCTGTCCTTTTTCTTGTTGTATTTTCTTGTTTTTATTGGTTGATACTTTTTCTTCTTTGTTGCTTCTTGTTCTTCTTGGTTAGTTGCTTGTTTATTCGTGCTTGTTTTTTATTTTTATTTTTCTTTACTTCTTATTAGTTGTTACTTCCTGTACTTGGTTGTTTCTTCTTTTTCGTTGTTTTTTCTTTGTATTCTCGGTTGCTTCTTATTCTTTGTGGCTTTTTCTTGGATGCTTCTTCTTCTTGGTTGCTTCTTGTTCTTGGTTTATTTTTCTTCTTCTTTTTTTGTTGCTTCTTCTTGCTGTTCTTTGTTGTTTCTTGTTTTTGGTTGCTTCTTCTTCTTTATGGCTTCATCTTGTTATGTTTGGTGTCTTCTTCTTTTTCTTTTTGGATGCTTCATTTTCTTCGTTTTCTTCATCTTCTTCTTGGTTGTTTCTTCTTCTATTCCTTTGTTAGGTTGCTTATTTTTCTTACTTCTTCTTTTCTTCCTTGCATATTTGAATGATGATATATGAATCATGACCATTAGAAATTAGATGTACAAGTCTTATACCTTGCCCGCTCACTTTTTTTATTTTGATACTCTAGGCGAGGCTAATTTCGTTGTTATTTTGTGGTGTTAAGCGTTTGGTAAGTGCAGCCTGTTTTGGTACAAATGACCAATAGGTTAAATGCATCTGCGCAGGTATAGTTTTCGTAAGAAGAAATTACGATGTCATTTTTGTATTCTCTTCAACCACCAACTTTTTCATGGGGTCTTGACATCTTCGTTATTATTTTTTGGTGTTTAAGTGTTGTTCCGGTAAGTGTAGCTATTTGGTAAATGTTTGGGTACAAAGGAAATAGCTTCGATGCATCTGTGCAAGTATGATTTTCGTAAAAGAAAATTATGATGTGTTTTTTCATATAATCATGTAATGACAGTGTATTCTCTTTTATGATTTTCATAAAAGGATATTCTTGTAGTGTTTTAACTCTTACAGGTTTCAATTGCTGGCTTGAATGAACTTTAAGCAAGGTTCGTATAATGGTCAACTTTATCTACTAATTATGTTATCCCAAATGTGTATGTTTTCAAGATTCAATTAGATTAGATTTATGGTTGCTCGACATTTTCATTGTTGTTTTGTGATATTAAGCGCTATTTTGGTAAGCACAACTATTTGGGTACAAATCACAAATAGCTTTGGTGCATCTATGCAGGTATGGTTTTCATAAATGAAAATTATGATGTTTTATGAAAAATTATGATGTCTTTTTCATATAATCATGTAATGGTAGTGTATTCTCTTGTACGGTTTTCATAGAATGAAATCTTGTAGTGTTTTAATTCTTTTCACTTTTCAGGCTTCAATTGCTGTCTCGAATGAACTTTGAGCAAGGTGCGCATAATGGTCGACTTTATGTACTAATTATGGTATTTCGAATGTGTGTGTCTTCCAGATTTAATCATATCATATGCAGTATCTCTTCCAACCACCAACTTTTTTCTTCTGAAGGTTTAAGAGTATCCGATAATGTATGTTGGGCAATATTGTTTGCCTTGACATACAACGTAGATAACCTGTCTTGCCTAGAGCTTGGGGTATTTCAAGGCAAAGCTTTCTCATGGCTGCAATTGGTAACATATATGCTAGCCTAGTAGCCATGTTTTCATGCCATCTATTGGTAATAAAAGCTTATGTACTTTTCATATTCGTATGGCTCAAAAAATATTATGCACATTTTATAAGTAATATAGAGTATGGATTAATCATGAGTTCAAAAATAAAGGGCATGGTTGAATGTGTGCAATGTTTATATGGCTTGACTGAGATTTTATGGTGGATTAATATTGGCAAATAAATGGCGAGTAAGAACATAAACCTTATGTGGTGTGGGGTTTAGTTGTGAACAAACACAAAAAGAAAACCCTATCGGTCACCATTTATAGCACTCATTTTTCAGAAGGTACAACTAAAATATTTGATTTGAGAAAACTAAAATCTTAATAGGTCTTAAGATGGGACACAGCGAGGGACGCGTTGGGTCCCCATGAGTGTCCCGTTGTCGCCAGCGTATGCTTTTAAAAAGTATAAGAATCTAATGGTAACACCATGTTGGCGTGTCCCTAATGTGTCCATGTGTGTCCGACATGGATATGGCGGCCTACCAACAATTTTTATGTGTCATCGTAAATCTGCCTTCCCTCGGTATTAGTCCGACCGGTATATTTCCTACCCTCTCTTGTGTGGGTAGTGCTTTGTGTGTGTGCTCTCTTTTGTTTATTGGCACAAGTTAATGCCTTGAATGGATGGAATGCTTTATGGAATTTGACCAACTATGCCCTCAATGTAAAAAGCCTTCGATGGTTACTTAATTTGTTGATCGGGAGAAAGCCCAACTTTTTTCTTTAGTTCTTTTAGTGTTTCTATAAAGCCCAATGTTTTCCTTTAGTTAATTCATTCTTTAGGCAATCTTTAGCTAATTCGTTCTCATGATTTCCCTATATATGGATCATACTCATTTAATATCAGCTCTTAAGAATCTTATTATTGTAAGTTTCTGGGATATGTTTATGGTTTTAATTTAGTTATGTTGATGTTATAACATTTTTTGTTGGTTAATTCACCTTTTTTTACCTTTTTCACCAGGATATTTCGTTGCAAGCTGTACGGTTTGATGGTGTAAATGAGAGGAGATTAGCGACGTATGTAGGCTGCTCTTTCTAATTGAGGTGAAATCGTACAACTGAAATCTTAGTTGCAAGTTGGACGGTTCGATGGTGTAAATGAGTTGAGATTAGCAAGGTATGTATGCTGCTCTTTCTAATTGAGGTGAAATCGTACAACTGTAATCTTAGTTGTCTATGGTTGAAGGGCTTTTCTAGAAAAGGCTGCTTAGCTTGCCATATAATAGCTACTTCTTGTGACTATTTTGTTTCAGTTGCTAGGAAATTAATGGTACTAGTCGAACTGATTTTTATGCTTACGTTCATTTTGGCACCATTGTGAATTTGTTTTGTATTTGCTACGTTTGGCTTGTGCTACGTGGTGTGCATTGGTACATAAATTCATGCACTTACTTAACATATGAAGGGTTTTCGAAGAGATTAGACTTGTTACGGTACTCATTCATTGAATTGTTTCTTATGTTGTGATTAAAATTTCATAAAAAGATGGGGGCCTCTCTCCGTAGGTCATGCAGAACGCAGAGTAGGGTCACACCTCAATATCTAACGGTGAAATGCAAAAACTTTCCGAAATGTATGTATTTTTTTTTTTTTGGTTTGATGCATCTATGCAGGTATGGTTTTCGTAAAAGAAAATTATGATGTCTTTTTCATATAATCATGTAATTATAGTGTATTCTCTTGTACGGTTTTCATAGAAAGAAATTTTGTAGTATTTTAATTCTTTTCATTTTTCAAGCTCCAATTGCTGTCTTGAATGAACTTTGAGCAAGGAACGCATAATGGTCGACTTTATCTACTAATTATGGTATTTCCAATGTGTGTGTCTTCCAAATTTAATCATATCATATGCAGCATCTCTTCCAACCACTACCTTCTTCATGGCTACTTGACATTTTCGTTATTGTTCTGTGGTGTTAAATGTTATTTTTGTAAGTGCAGCTCTGTTTTGGTACAAAGGATTAACGGTTTTGATACATTAGTGCAGGTATTATTTTCATGAAAGAAATTATGATGTCCTTTTCATAATATCTTCAACCGCCAACTTTTCATGGTTGCTTGACATCTTCATTGTTGTTTTGTGGTGTTAAGTGTTGTTTTAATAAATGTAGCCTATATGGGTATAAATGACCAATAGCTGTGATGCATCTGTGCAGGTATGTTTTTTATAAAAAGAAATTAACTTCATGTCCTCGGTAGTCTCCTCAATCAAACCCGGTCCGATAAATGTTATCTCACCCATGTCACTCAAACATAATGGCGATTTACATGGTCTATCGTACAAAGCCTCAAACAGTTTCATCTCAATACTCGACTGGTAACTATTATTATACGCAAACTCAATGAACGACAAGTGATCCTCGCAATTACCTCAAAAATCTAAAATGTATGCCCAAAGTATATCCTCTAGAATTTGAATCGTACGCTCAAATTGTCCATTAGTCTAAGGATGATACACGGTATTAAACAACAAATTTATGCCAAGCGCTGTCTGCAAACTCTGGCAAAACGTGTTGTGAATCTCGGGTTTCGATCAGACACAATGGAAATAGGAAGCCCATGCAATCGAATAATCTCCCGGATATACAATCGACTAAGCTTCTCAACAAAATTTCTAATCGATCGGTAAAAAATGAGCATTCTTGGTCAAACTGGTAACAAAGTCCATCGTCACATTCTCCCTCTTCCACTCCACTAATAGCAATGATTGCAACTCCTCCGCGAGTCGTTAGTGTTCGGCATTCACTTGTTGACACGTCAAACATCTTAATACAAAACTCACTACATTCCACTTCATTCCAAACCACCAAAACTGTCGACGTAAATCATGGTACATCTTTGTCCCTCCCCGATGAACAGCTAATAGAGAATGGTGAAGCTCTTTCAAAATCTTTTCCCAACAAGCAACGGATGCAAACAACTTTCCTCGAAAATGTAGGCTCTGATCGGTGTGAATCATCCATCCATATTGTACATTACCACTAAAGACTTTTTACGCAATTCCTCCATCTGCTTGTCGTGTTGTTTAGCATCTGCCACTCGAGTCGATAAGGTTGACTGAATTGTCAAATTGCACAATATCACTCCATCCCTAGCCACCTCAAAATATGTTGTATGTTGTTCCAAATCATTCACCACTTTCCACTCACGAATTGTCAATCGTGCCAAACGGGTTGGTTTTCTGCTCAAAACATCTGCTACATCATTTGCCTTTTCCGGGTGATATTGCAAATCAAGTTCATAGTCCTCAATATGCTCCATCCACGACGTTGTCTCAAATTCAACTTCTTCTGAGAGAATAAATACTTCAAATTTTTATGATCAAAAAAGATCTCGAACTTCTCACCGTAAAGATAATGCCGCCAAATCTTCAATTCAAACACAACTACAGCAAGCTTCTCAACATAATCCATGACCTGGATCGGTAGAAAACATGCGGTCTTGGTCAAACGGTCAAATACTATCCATATCGCATCATATCCTCTCGGCGATCTCACCAAACCGGTAACAAAGTCCATCGTCACGTTCTCCCACTTTCTTTTTACGCAATTCCTCCATCTGTTTAACGTTTCAACAAGTGAATGCTGAACACTAATGACCCGTGGAGGAGTTGCAATCATTGTCAATAGCAGAGTGGAAGTGGGAGAACGTGACGATGGATTTTGTTACCGGTTTGGTGAGATCGCTGAGAGGACATGATGCGATATGGGTAGTATTGGACCGTTTGACCAAGACCGCTCATTTTCTACCGATCCAGATTCCAGGTTATGGATTATGTTGAGAAGCTTGCTGTAATTGTGTTTACATTGAAGATTTGGTGGCATTATCTTTACGGTGAGAAGTTCGAGATCTTTTTCGATCATAAAAGTTTAAAGTAGTTGAATTTGAGACAACGTCGTGGATGAAGCATATCGAGGACTATGACTTTTGATTTGCAATATCACCCGGAAAAGGCAAATGTTGTAGCAGATGTTTTGAGCAGAAAATCAACACGTTTGGCATGCTTGACAATTCGTGAGTGGAAGGTGGTGAATGATTTGGGACGACATACAACATATTTTGAGGTGCTAAGGATGGAGTGACATTGTGCAATTTGACAATTCAGTCAACCTTATCGACTCGAGTGGCGGACGCTTAACAACACGACAAATAGATAAAGGAATTGTGTAAAAAGAAAGCGGGAGAACGTGACGATGGACTTTGTTACCAGTTTGGTGAGATCGCCTAGAGGACATGATGCGATATGGAGTATTGGATAGTTTGACCAAGACCGCAAATTTTCTACCAATATGGGAAGTATTGGACCGCTCTGCTATTGACAATGATTGCAACTCTTCCACTGGTCATTGGTGTTCAGCATTCACTTGTTGACACGTTAGACATCTCGATATAAAACTCATTACATCAAGTTTCTTTCCAAACCACCAAACCTGTCGACGTAAATCATGGTACATCTTTATCCCTCCCGGATGAACGGCTAGCGGAGAATGGTGGAACTCCCTCAAAATCTCTTTCCGACAAGCAACGGGTGCAAACAACCACTAAAGAACTTTCTATGCAATTCTTCCATTTCCTCATCGTGTGGTCGAGCATCCGCCATTTGAGTCGATATGGTTGATTGAATTGTCAAACTGAACAATGTCACTCCATCACTAGCCTCCTCAAAATATATCGTCTCAAATCATTCACCATCTTCCACTTACGAATTGTCAAGCATGCCAAAAGGGTTGGTTTTCTGCTCAAAACATCTGCTACAACATTTGTCTTTTTCGGGTAATATTGCAAATCAAAATCATAGTCCTTAATATGCTCCATCCGACGATATTGTCTCAAATTCAACTCCTTTTGGGAGAATAAATACTTCAAGATTTTGTGATTGAAAAAGGCCTTGAACTTTTTACCGTAAAGATATTGCCACCGCCAGATCTTCAATGCAAACACAACTGCGGAAAGCTCCAAGCATGCGTGGAATAATTCTGTTTGTGAATATTCAGTTGCTTTGATCCGTAGGCTACAGCTTGTGCCATCTGCATCAATACACTTTCAAGTCCCTCATTTGACACATCACAATACACTGAGTAACCAACTACTCGCTTGGACACAATCACCGCTAGTGCGCTAGTCAAATGCCTCTTCAACTCCTCTAACGCTACCTCACAAGCATCATCTCAAACAAAGTGCGTCCCCTTATGAATCAATCACGTCATAGGCACCGCCAAATAAGAGAAGTCAAGAACAAAACGACCTTAATACCTGGTCAAGCCCAAAAAGCTCTGGATCTCAAAAACGTTCTTCGGTCGTTGCCAATCCATAATAGACTCCACTTTTTTCGGATCAACAGATACACCTCCTTGCGAAACAACATGCTCTAAAAACTTGACTTCGGAAAGTCATAACTCACACTTGATAAATTTAGCATAAAGACAATGTTCTCTCAAAAGCCCAAGAACAAGTGCAAGGTGCGATTGGTTCTCTTCTTCCTTAGTCAAATAAATGAAAATGTCATCAACAAAAACTACTATAAACTGATCACAATACAAGAGTTGTAGGCGCAGTAGTCAACTTGAACGGTATAACTACTGTTATTGATATGGAAAAGAGAGAGAGAAAAAGTGTAGGATGATTAATCCACCCTAACACAAGAGCTTTTATTTATATAGGGAGTATAGAACATAAACTTCCCACATAACCAATGTGGGACTAAACTATCAACTTAATTATCCTAGTATTCTAACAACTACAAACTCATAATGCTCATAGCGTGTACGGAAAGCGGTCTTCGAGATATCCTCATTTTGAATCCTCAACTGGTGATAACCTGATCTCAAATTGATATTGAAAAAACACTTCGTTCTTCGGAGTTGGTCAAACAAATCATCAATTCTCGGAATTCGATACTTGTTCTTTATGGTCACACTTTTCAAGTTCCGATAATCAATACACAAATGCAAAGTCTCATTCTTCTTGCAAATGGGGCCAAAGCTCCCCATGGCGATGTACTAGGATGTATAAAACTTAAGTCCTACAACTCCAGCAACTGTACCCTCAACTCTTTCAAATCGGTTGGTGCGAAAAGATACAGAGGCATAGAAATTGGTGCGGCACTAGGAACCAAGTCTATCACAAACTCAATCTCTCTCTCGGGAGGTGAACCGAGTAACTCTTCCAGGAACACATCCGAAAAATCGCGAACCACAAGCGACAACTCACAATGTGCATGCACATCCTCAACTAAGGTCAAGTCGGCTAACAATGCATAAATAGAATCCTGCTCCGAAGGCTCATGTAAATAAGGCTCCAATGGCTTCTGAAAAACTCAAAATATCTATCACTGGGTGAACAAATACGAACTCGACGTTTAAAATAATCTATCGTGACATGATAGGTAGACAACCAATTCATACCAAAAATAACATCAAATCCCTTCATACCCAAAACAATGAAATCACATGTAAAATGGCCGTCAAGGATAAGCTCACAATCTCTATATATACGATCAAGTAAGGATCTCCCTCTAATAGGTGTCTCAACATATAAAGGTGGGTCTAATCGATCAATCTCC
Organism: Arctostaphylos glauca; assembly: GCA_019985065.2. Classification (NCBI taxonomy): domain Eukaryota; kingdom Viridiplantae; phylum Streptophyta; class Magnoliopsida; order Ericales; family Ericaceae; genus Arctostaphylos; species Arctostaphylos glauca. The sequence goes on along the minus strand of JAHSPW020000002.1, from coordinate 16,915,438 downwards.
AACTCTAAAGCACAAACAAATGATGCAACAATAAAAGAATGCAATGCTCTACAATCAAACAATATTTTCACAAAAGAATTGAATACGAGAAATGTACCCCTCAGAATGGACATGTCCGGACTCTGAGAAGTAGAAGGTGCAAAAAATAAAAGTGATATTGTAAGCTCTAGCAAGAACATGTTGTCCTTGCGCATAGCCACCTCCTCGTATGGAACCTTGCATAGGTGTCGGCGAACTAACCCCCTTTCTCGGATTGAGTCAACGTAGTCTGGCAAAAATAGGATTGTTGTTGTCGCTGTGGTCCCCAGTATGATTGTTACCGCAGACCTTGTCTCGGTTGTTGCACCGAACCAAGCTCACTACGAGTTCCTCCCCTTGAGGACAATTCCTTAAAATAAGATATTTGCCACGCATGTAATAAACCTAGGGAGGCATTGAGCTTTAAAAATGAATATGACCTAGTTGGTTGCATTGAAAGCACACACTTGGAGGCCTAGAAGTATTGCTCCATGAATCCGACAAAGTAGGCGACCTATGGTTGGAATGGCCTCTCAGAAATTGAAATTGCTCTCTCTATCGCTTATGTCCTTACATTCCGGAACTCCTAGATGATGACAAATTAGTCATAACACTCGACTGCCTCAGCTCCCAAATCCTAGAACCTCGTTGTGCCTCCTTGGGCAATTCCACACTTCTCGCACATTCAACAATATCGGCAAAACTCATCTTGTAGTGGCTCACTACTAGCCTCTTGACAAAAAAACGAAGACCCATTTCGAAACGACGATACTTACGATCTTCTGAAGCCACTAACTTGGTTACAAAATATGATAAGGTCTGAAATCTCAAAGCATACTCCGACACCGTCATAGTCCTTTGTTCCAACCTCTCAAATTGCCACGTAGAAGCTCACGATAGGATTCTGGAAAGTACTGGTTCTCGAAAAGACCTTCAAAATCTATCCATGTCAATGTCTCAACGTTTGGTTCATCAACTACAACCGCTTGCCTAGCGGCCCTTCACACATTCTTCCTTGACTCAAGGATAGACTATCACCACTCATTCACTTCTCCCGTCAACTAGAATGCTACAATACTAACTCTAAGGTCATCTTCCACTATCCTTAAGGCATTAAACAACTTACGTATCTCAAAAAGTCAATGGTTGGCTGCGAGAAAGTCACCACCCTCTCCGCTGAACTAAGGTGGATTAAGACGACGAAACCCCTCACGGCAACAATCGCCCGATTACCCGCATTGGCTCTAGCGGCCTGATTTAGCAAATTGAACTTCGCAAGCGCCACCACAAACTCCCTTACAAACATGCCCAAAACAATCGGCGGTTCAACATTTTGTTTTACTTCCTCATTCGCTTCCTCCGCCCGAAGAACCTCCCTCTATTAACACACAACGTCCTCTAGTGGTATCTCATGATAGTGGCCTCGGTCTCGGTCTCGGAGCCTACCTAATCTCACTCCATGTCTAGGAGGCATAACGGTACAAAGTACAGAGCACTAACGATGTCAAGTAACAGTAACATCACAAGACCAATGCCTTACACAAGTTCCCAACACGGGTCATCAACTCTACATTAGTCACAAGCAACAATAAGTGCAATGCAAATGAATGTCATGCACACAAGCACAAACTCTTTTCTAAAATGTAAAAATTTTGAACTCATGGGACTCGCCTTCAAAGGGGCACTCCTGGCTCAAGTAACCCAAAATAACAAGTTTGAGTTAATACCATTAGAGATGCTACAAGTATCACAATTGAATAAAATAGAAATTACTTTACATCTTTCAAAAATATAAGTCCTAAAGATGTTATATAACTCCTGAGACGAGGTTTCTTAAAAATATGCATCATCATGCAGATATCTGTGCAATCCATGTCAAAACTCTGGAATGGTACCTGAAAAACAAAGGAATGAGCCACAATACCTAATAGAAATGTCCACGCCAACATTATATGAATATGCAAGGTATGACATGCCGTATGAATGATTCATGATAACAAGCGTAACTGATGAATTCGTGTTCATATATCACCGATCCACATCGCAAAGTTTACAATGCAATCATACTATGTCATCTACATTATCCGATCCTTAATATTTATATCAAATCCAATTTCACCATTCCAACTAACAAGTCACCGAATGGTGGCTAGACAAGTTATAATATACTAGCACAATTCTGAATAGAAGGTAGACTCGTCATTGCTAGCACATCTCGCGTCAGAGGCTAGCCGTTGCATCCTTTCAATACAAAAATAATTCATTATCCGCTTATCAATTGTCTAAAGTTCGTGACACATCAATAATTTCAGTAAACATTCATGAATTATTGGATAAATACTCAAATGGCAAAACATGTCACCTAAATCTCATCCACAATCCATAATCCTAATTAACGATGCTAAAACTTCAAAATAACTCTAAAAAGTCAAACCCAGTCGCCCAACAAGTTGCTGGAGCAACCCAGAAGTCGCTAGATGCACAAATTCACAGTAGAAGTCGCCCTACAAGTCGCTCGAGAGACTTCCCAAAAAGTAACGTCCCTTGAATGAGATCTAGGTCGCTCGAATGACCTAGCCGAGTACTGGGTTCTAACAGCAGATCACAAAAAGCGCCTAAAGCTCAAAAACGCTAAATATATGATTAAAACATGAATTTAACTACCAATATCTCGTATAAACACATAATAACGGTGAAACATCTCTACCTCAAGTTTCGGATCAATTAATTTGATATAGAATGGAAAGCTCAAACTTCAGGTGACTGCTTGAGCCTCAAACGCCTCCTTCCCGAGCTTCCACGCACGATTAGCCACTGTTTACTCGTCAAGCACAATAGAAACTTGCAATGTCCAAAAGGAATTCGCAAATGGAGCTCAAACACTTCGATGAAATGTAGAGAGAAGTGAGAGCATGGATATAGAGAGAGAGTAAGACATTGAAGAATGAAATTTCTATTAAGGCTGCGTGGCAAAAAAGTCAGACTTTGGCTCCCACACAATATAACACCTACTGCAACGGTACGAAACTAATTGACGGCCCCAAGCCCGTACCCAGCTACTAAAATTTCAAAACATATAAAATACAACGATCGCATATTACGCAATATAAAGCAGTGCATTAGGATAATACACTTAATGTCTCCCCAAAAAGGCATACTTTTGAGGTTTGTCGTTTATCTGGGAAATTTAAAATTTCGTTAATTGGAAAGTCCCCTTTTCTCTTTTGAGAACTTCAGAAGCAGTATAATTTAGTTTTACTTCTTTGTGGGCTTTACTGTTGAGATTTTGTGATACGTAATAGTACAAATCAGGGTTCTTTTTGTTCTTAACTGAACGATGATATATTTTGCAGCATTTGAAATCTGAACAGCGAAAAGAAGACTGATTAAAACTTAATACATCTTTATACTATTGTGCTGGTGTTCATTCCAGCCTTATTCCTATTTCATAAGCTCAGAACCTTGTATTTCTCGTGCACAAGAAATATTTGAAGCCTTTTGCCATCTGTTACGGTGCAAACTTATGCAGTCGACAACATGTGAGAAAATTATTCCACTATAAGAGAATCTGTAGTACTGCTATATTAACATATGAAAAGTCTGAGTAACACATGTCAAGTTGTCATCTAAGTGTTTTTTTTTTTTTGCCTTTCTTTTCAGACATCAATCAGCAAAAGATTGTGGAGGAAGGTGGTCTAGATGCATTGCTCATGCTTTTGCAATCATCCCAAAATATAACCATACTCAGGGTGGCTTCTGGTGCAATTGCCAATTTGGCAATGAATGATACTCCAGCATGTTCTCGTCCTCTTGGTTTATTTTAATTTGACCATGCAGTTAAGAATGTGCAATTAATGATGTGCTCTTTCTTTATATGGGTTCTTTTCCTTTTTTGTTGCTGGACATGTATCATTTTAATGTACACCCTGTTGGTGTTGACTGGTGTACAAGATAAACCAAGGTGATGTTTACTTACTTATTCTTTGGATGACTGGCTCTCAGTAACAAGTTTTAGGCGTAGAGAATCGTTTCACTGCATTGGTCATTGACAGCAAAATTATAATTTTCTGTTTGCAGTTTTTGATTCTTAAGAAATGCCCTAGTCCCATAACCAATATATGTTCACCTTTGCTCTTAATAGTTCTTCTATTCTTCCCCCCCCCCCCCCCCCCCCCCCCCCCCCCCGCGTCTCCTAGCTTATAAGTGGTTTCCTTATGAATATATGGCCGTTTCACTACATTGGCACCACAAAATTTTGTCCATCAATTTTCTAATTTAACGCCACATAAGACTGCTTTTCTTTGCTCCTGGATGTGAAAATGTCCTATAGAAGATGCAATTGTTCAGTTATGACCCAATGCGTGAATCTCAACATGTTATAACAGAGATACTGTGATAAAATGCAAATAAAAGTACAGGAATTGAAGAACATTGAGAGGACGCACATGATTGGGGTTCTGTCATATTCCCTTGGGTCCATGGCAGGAGGTTAATAGCAATATTGCCCACTCACTTAGAGGATTACACTCTACACTTATGGACCTTAGAGATAAAGATAATATCATTTGGATTTTGACTCTCTTAAGCATAACCTCACCTCTGATATCTAGGCTGGCTTGGTTCCCACTTGGTTATTTGTTTACTTTTCAGAATCTTTTCATTTGTAGTGAGATTTTATTGTATTTTTGTAAAAATTACCTTTTCAGGTTTATCTTGATGAGCACCGGAAATTTTTAATTAAAAAACAATTAATTGAAAAAGAAAGGATAAGGAAAATATGTGTTGTCGAATCTTATCCCTGACAACATGTGTGCTTGAGCTTTTGTTGAAGTGTATCATTTTCTATCATTTCAGAGGTGAACCAACGCTTAATTATGAACAAAGGAGGTGCACGACTCTTGGCAGATACCACATCCAAGGCTGATGATCCCCAAACTCTAAGAATGGAAATGGTAAACTCAATTTGATTTTGCACTTATTTTTGCATAGGTCACGTATTTACTTACTAAGTTGCACTTGCATCTTTAAGCATGGATTAGGTAACTAATGTACTCTAATCTCACCTCTAATGACTTGATGAATACTGCAAGTCATAATGAACATCTTGTAGGTTATCCAATGCAAAGCAAATTTTGAGTGCCGAATAAATTGAGCCACCTGTTGGTGTAGTGACATCTCACGAACATTAGAAATGTTATTCTACACGAAGAGTCTTTCGTATTGATGCATAGCTCATTGTTTCATAATAGAAATGTTACACACGATGCTCAGAGATGATGGAGGAAATAGCGATGTCATAGCACAAGTTGCCAGAGGAATAGCCAACTTTGCAAAATGTGAATCACGAGGAACTATTCGAGGTTTGTATGAGTTGTACGTTGATAACAAATATGGTTTAGATTTTGGTTCATTTCTAAGTGTGAACATGGACAATTTTTAATGACCGCAGGACATAGGAGAGGCCGTTCGGTTTTAATGGAAGACGGTGTGCTAACATGGTTGATTGCTAACTCTACATCTGCTGCAGGAGTCGACGCCATATCGAGCTTGCTCTTTGCCATTTAGCTCAAAAAGGTATGCTAGTTTTGTTTTTCTTAACTTTCATAGATTGACCGATTAAGAATGTTGGAATTATTTGACATGAATTTACTGTGGACCTTGTGGCCTTTGGGATAATAATGAAGCTAATGATAGGTGCACTTCTAACATGGACTATTAAGAAGGGGAACTTAAGAACTGAACATGAAGACTGCTTGTTGCATAGAATTGCGTCAACGAAATAAGAATGCTACACCTCTCATATGTAAAATAGTTTGAGTAATAAAGAGAGAGTTTTTACAATTTAATACATCATTCTAAATTTGAAGGGGATATGGTACGAGGAATTCATTATAGAGAGGTGAATAACTCTAAAGAGTTTGTTTGAATATCTTTTTAAGAAAAGATATGGGAGATATGAGTTGTGAAATGGTATTTTTGTAATTAATAATGATATTTTCATAAACAGAAGGGGATAAGATAAAGATGTGAAGGAAGTGGAATAATTTCATCTTCTTCAAGGGAATGTATATGATATTGGGATGCAAGTAAGCAGACAATGAAACCTAGATGAAAATATCCGCAGTGATTCCATCTCCTTTCCATCCACCTCTAACGAACAGGCCCATAGGCCCACAGAAACATAATACACCATTAAGATCAAGACCAAAACAGAGTCTCACTGATCCAAATTAGAAGATTGTATAGATATAGACATATATAACACCACACACACACACACACACACACACACACACACGCAAATATATCATATATACATGTGTGTGTGTATGCATATATAGTGTGTGTGTAGAACGGTTCTTAACTTGTTTGTAATGATATCTTTATCTAGTCTTTTCAGTGTTCTTTGAATGTTTGAAATATCCAGGCTCAAATTTTTGTTGCTTTGCTCCATCTATTGCTTAGGCTAAGTATTAACATTGTGTCACGACCTGATCCAGGAAAGGATGGGTTAGTGACTGGCCAGTGAGTAAAATTACTAAGGCCTTACTAATGTTCATCGAAAATTACCATGGAATAATCAAATTATATGTGTCAAAAACTTCAAAGTTCTGAACATACAGCGGTATGTTAGCAACATCGTCAAAACTCAAGGAATGTCCATAACTATCGACATATAACCCAAAATATCATTACAATCCTACCTTACTCAAAACGTACAAGTTACTGTCCATCCAAACTGTATACTACAATATTTAACAAGTTCTTACTAACATCCCAAAAAGAACTACCAAGTCCAACGCTTTCTAAAATTGATTTCCTTGCTCACGTTGACCTGACATGTTGTATAACAACATCCATTAGCAATGCTAGTGTGAATTCAAACATACAATATTTACAGGTTTGCCATATAATTTTATCAAAAAGCAACAATATGAGTATTGGTAATATAAGGCATTTCATGAGTCATTGTTAAGGCCATAAGAAGCAACAATTAATTCCATCTTCTTTTAGTATGAAATGTCAAGTTTTCATTTTCAAGTTTAATAGTCCAACGGCTGCCAATTATTCGTAGGTGGGAGCGACTCTCTTTTCATATATTCTTGGTATGACGTCAACCACATAACCGCATTAGCCATGGTAACCACTAAATTACTCATCTCGCTATATTCTAATCACCTAGCGGACCGAGGCACCGTTTGGACGTTTAATTCACGTATTCCATCCATATTCCTTAGTTTTTACATGGCTTAACAAAATCACGAGTTTTCAATTGTAAACATGCTCAAGACATTTCTTAATTCATGTATTGAGGATATCACATGCTTTGGATACTTTAAACGAACTACAAGTAAATATCGTATGCTTGAACTCACCTTTTTTTATTCGAGTATTGTAAAAACTCTTTCAATCAATGTTCACCGTCAATCCGATCTCCTATATTTAGATAATCATAAATTTTAGTAACTTATCACCGAGTGCAAAGTAGCTTTTAAACTATAACCCTCATGGTCTAAGCATGGCCACTTTCCTATTACTTGACCTTATGATTTAATCGGGAGTTTCGAAATCTCGTGTTTGCTACTAAATTTCCCTAAAGTCCCTCTTATAATGTTAAACTGGATAGATAAGGCCTAACATATGATATTCATCCAAAACCAAATGCAATTCCATTCTGGTCTACATCCGGTCGATCGGACAATAGGGTGGTCAACCGGGGACTGACCAGAGACAACCGGAGGTCGATTCTATTAGTTATTAAGGGTCTCAGGACCTTGTGTCCACTAATTATGGTTCTCCAAAATGCATCTTATTATAATAAATTAGGAATCCAAGTCATTAGATGGGTTAAACATCGAAAATCAAGCAAAATTTCTATTCTGACCATTTGCCGGTTTTGACTAGGGGGGTTGATTGGGGCTGGTCGATTGGTCGACTGGTCACTGCTCAATGACAAACCAGAGCTCAATTTTCTCAATTTTTGATTCTATAAATTCTAATGGTACCTCAATATTCCCCAAAATAGTTGAAATCATTATTCTAGGGTTCTAATTCGGTAGGATAGAGATTGAATTTATACCTTTTGTTACTCAATCTCAACTTCCAAACTTCACAATGGTTGGCTATGGCTTCTTTCTTTTTCTTCTATTGTCTTCTTGTATCAGAGCTCCATTCTCTCTCTCCCCTTCTCTTTCTCTGTAGCTTTGAATTTTTGGTTGTAGAAATGGTTTTAGGAAGTCTCTTTGAGTTTTTAAAATCATCAGAGGCATTTCATGGCTTGACACCTCTATTGTGAGGTGTCCAGCTGAGCTTTCCAAACCTCAGCCACCTAGACCATGCACTGCCAAAACTTCTAACGATTGCCAAACACCTCTTCACGCAAAATAATCTAGTGTAGGCACCCTCCTAATATCTATGCTACAACCTAGGGCTAATTGCAACATAGGTCCCTCAGATTGGTGTTAATCTCAAAAGCTAAACTAAATATAATAATTCTCAATTAAGTCCCTCAATCTACAATCAATTCCGACTTGTACTCTTATCATTCCATTAGTCGAAATTTTAAATCTTTAATCTCTCAAATTACGGGTCGGGTCCTTACACATTGATATCCATGTTTGATTACACCGGAAAACAGTAACTATGGATAAGCATTGCTTGGACATTTCTAAATGAAAAACACTTCTCAGTCCCACATGTACCAAATTCTGACATTCTACATTTTATGTATTAGCAAGTGGTTTTTTGTTAAACTACATTAGCTAGTCTGATATAACGCAGAGTGAAAGTCTGATGTAATGCAGGGCAAAATTGTCAACTGTAGGTTCTTCCTTTGTTAATAAAGAGTTTTCGAAATAAAAGTCTCACTGTTTAAGCCCATTTCCGCTCCCGTCTTATGTAGATGAGGCTGGTTACTTGTCTATTTCGAATGTTCTCTAATTTGTGAAGATATAGATTGTGCAGAATATGTATAACAGTACTTCTTATCAAATGGCCCTGCTGTAAGCTTGGTACTCTCTCCTACAGTTCTGTTCTTTGCAATTCTATTCTGGGTTTGTATCCTTTTATTGGCCTCTTTCAAGTATCCCCTGTGAATAATAGAGGGATATCAAACCAAAATTCAACTATTATGTTGAAAAAATTAAGGCTCTTCCTGGTTAAAGTTAAAGTTCTGTACCCTGATTTTGTGACCTAGGATGTCATCGTTATATAGTTTTGCAGCTTTTTCCCCCAAAACATCACAAAGATGGGCGTTGTGGTGTTACTGCATGAACTTCTACTTGTATAATGTTTCTCACATAACACTGCATTATTTGATGGTTGTTGCAGAGGATAATGCCAGAGACTTCAAATCCTGTGGAGGGGGTGGAAGTACTCACACGGATATCAGTCGAGTCCAGTAGAGAAGATATCCGAAACATAGCAAAGAAGATTCCCCAGCTGATTCCAACATTTAAAGCAGAGATTAATACACAATGACAGTAAATTGTACAGAACTGAGCTATACAAGTATTTTTGGTCCAAGTTATTTCACTTTCAACAAACTCAATATCTGAAGCAAAGTAGGTTCCTTGAATGGCACATATAGGTTCCATGATTGCCTTCCACTGATTGTTTTATTCAGTCAAATTTTGAAGCGGTGAAGGAGAAATGGGATCAAACTAACTAGTGCTTGTTGCCTAAAGAAATTGTATGTTTTGTATCAATACTTTACGTAGGCTGTATACATGTAATTGAGTTGTTTAGAGAGACTACCAAGCTTCTCTTTCTTGTTCTATATTCTGAACATCAATTTACTTGGTTTCTACAGGTTATGATTTTCTTTGCTTTCTGAGACCAAAGTGATATTGATAACACAAAAAATAATTTTAGCCCATATGTTGCCAGACACATTCACCTTAAAGGTTCATCCCTGATAAATTTATGTTTATGCGATTCAACTTTATATACAAATTTTTAATTTAAATATTCTCAGGTTCTCAGGAATGAACCTTTAAGGTAAATGTCTAAATAATAAATTCGTACGTTATACAAATATTATCAGATATTAAATTTTATTTGATATTCTACTCGCTTTCTTCTATCCATCGAGTCTTTTCTCTCGAGCAATTTTGTTCTGTGAAATAATTTCTTGAAGTTCAGCAATTTCGTTCTCTAGAACGGTTATGAATAGTGAAAGGATTTCATTTTTTAGTCCAACAATTTCTCTGTGTTTACACCACTTACCATTAATCCAATTATAGAAAAATAAGTTCGTAACCCAAAATCGAACTAGGAAAAAAGTAAAAGGAAACCAGTTAAAGAAAGAAACCCAATATTTATCAATGTCACATAATTTCAGTTTAGCGAGATTACTTCTATTAGACAGAATCATAAAAAATAATGAGGGGTGAAAGAATTCTAAGGTAAATGTTTGACAACTGGAAAGGAGGAGAGAGAGGGTCAGGAGATTGAGTAGGAGCGTTCTCGAATGAGAAATGAAGGATGTTTGTTCTTGTTCATGCTTTGTCCTCATTAAGGAAAATGCATAAAGAGAACATAAACTTCATTAAAAGAGCACGAGTATAACGAATGGCATGTAAAATTCGTTTGGAAGATATCTGGACCCTTACTTGAATAGAGTGACAGTGAAAGACTCACTATTTCCTTTTTTGAATGGAAGATGAACTACATTGACAATAAAAGGAGATAAAATCAGCTAGCCTGTGCAAGGGCTGCTCTTCCCAGATTATGGGCTTCTTGGACGACTACTCTATCTACTTTTACTACTTACACACCCCACAAGTGCTTACAAAAGGAAACAAATATCTTTGAAAGGAAAATCTAAGAGTAAAATCAGTACGCAGGCCATCTTTTAAACTCTTCTTCACAAAACAATTCCATATCTTGAGAAATTCTGATCGCTAATGGAAATGATTTAACACCTTTTGTGGCTAAACTAATAAGATAACCATAGACATAGAAGCCTCATATTTTTCAATAAAATTGATTACTTACTTCCAGACCAGAAGAACTGTACAAATTAAACTGCGTTTTATCACAACGTAGAATGAGGGAAATAATGAATTACAGCAACGTGAATTAATATTAATGTTGCATTCCAAGCTAGTGGACACTTCTGGAATTACAGGAGAAAATAATATGGTTCACATTATTAACACACATTTTACAAGCAAAGAATCATCACAAGAAATTTACAACATGCACTCCTCATCTGTTCCTACAGCCACCAAACATAAGGCCTCGTACATCCTGCGCGAAACAGAGCTCAAACTTGATGCCACAATGAATAAAAGAAAACACCTAATGACTACATAACCCACGCACCAACAATGGACAAAAATTTACCAGAACCTGGTGACTAGCATTATAGTAGCGACTTACAATAGCTTCTGACAAGTTAGAGAACCTGTCATTGGGAGAGCTAATTGGTTAAAATATGTGTCACCCAATCTTGTGCGTCAGGGGGAATGTCTCTTCCGGGGACCTGGACCTTTAGAAGACTACTATACCTGAAAAAGGATAAGTTTGTCTTCATTATATTCCAAAGAAAAAGGATAGGTGAAGTCATAAACACAAGGAAACAAAGATGTTGGACGAGGAGAGCAAGAACAGAATGCGGTTGACAATATAATAGACTTCAGAACTTGACCATTTCCTCTTTAAATGGAAGCGGCCATTGCAAAACGGCCAAAGCGGCCCACTGACCTCTGAAAATGGTCTGCTTTCAGACCATATTTTACGAACCTAATTCTAATCTTCTTCAAAATTGATTTGCACTCTGTTTGAGAACATTGAAAAAGCTTCACTGATATACGGTGGGCCTTGATCCAATATAAACAAGGGAAATATGGTTGTTTTACAAACTTGGCGTGTTTTCTGACACACCAAGTGTTCCCTTAGTTAGATCTTACACGACAGAGATCTTACTAGAAGTAGGTACTTCCAAATTCCAAATCATAGTATAGATACATCTGTTCCTCAGAAAAAAAAAAAAAAAAATTAACTAGGTGGTTGTAACAACTCACTCTGCAACTGTGAACAAGTGTTCATGCTCCATAACAAATGCAAGCAAGGCCTGCAAATAGGAATAGCACAATGACATCTCATGGCAAGAAAGTTAATAAAGGAAAAAAAATATAGTTCGAGAGCAAAGCCAGTTGACTTACTTCAAATGGCATGTTTAACAGTTCATATTAAATCTGTAGACGATCCAACCTTAATTGTACAGCTTCACTGTCAATAGATGATATAGCAGCCAGTGCCTAGCAGGACAAATAACACTTTTAAATAAACTATGGAATTAATGTGAATTGACAAATCTTTGATGAAATAGCATAGTTCGTACTTCATACTAAATACACTGAAGCCACCCTTCTCAGCAATCAATGCAGACATTTAGGCTTAATTCATCCATAAACTCAAATGAAGTGCATTTTAATGACGAAATCAATCAGCTTTTGCAAGGATGCTAAGAGAAGAAAATTGCTTGTGTACAACCATTTTACTGGAAGATAGAATGACACAGGGCTAGCTTAAGATAAAGATTTTCACCCTCAGTTTGTATTACTCTTTCATTAATATCTTATTGGGAATGTATAGGAGAAAGCGCTTCCGAAGAGCGCAATCTAACTGTTGTATTCGGTGGTAGGACTGTGATAACAACCTTCTCTTCAACTTGCCTAGAGGCGAGATCAGATCACCTCATCAACTCAAATAAAGGTGACAAAAACTGGCATTCTACTAGTAGTAGTAGGAAAAGGCGCTTTCTTAGGGTAGGGGTCTTGCTGGGTTTCTATGAAAATTGAAGTGGTGAGCTAAGAAGAAGAAGGAAAAGTTCTATGTAATAAGAAGTTAAATTGATAGGAAGGTACTTGCGAGAAATGAACCTTAGTCAAGATGAATTTGGTAGGTAAATATAATTGACAGAGACGTATTCTGGATGCGGCAGATGATGGCCCACCCCACCCAAGAGCTCTTATAAGTAACATAAATCAAAATTCTTTTTGATAAAGTTTTAGATAATTCTTCAACACTTGGGAATGTGCGTACTTTTTATACTCCTTTACAAATGCCCTAGTATATCAACGTTTACCGATTTTGACACGTTAATTTGAATTTCAAAGTGGAGTGGAAGAGTTTCAAAACAAGTCTGAGTACTCCTTGAAAGACACTGTTAACCTGCCTTCAGAGACCTTCACATGATATTTGATTGGCGGTCTATTCTTTTAAGATCATAGTAAATTTAGAGCCTAAGGATCAAAGTTTGCCTCCACTAGAGAAAGAAGTCTATGGAGAAGTGGTATTACATGCTTTCTTTCCTATTCCTGATTCCTGATAAAGAAGAATCCAAGCCTTGCATTCATCTCCCTCTCCCTCTCCCCCTCCACCGATAAATTCCCTTCAACATAATCATTAAAAAAGACCGTCTTCCTTCGCTGAAATAAATAGATCTTTCAGGTTGAAAATCACAGCACAGGAAGGCTGGTTTATTAGATATTTGACGTGAACCCCATGATGAGACAATCAAAAAGAAAAAGAGTGGCCCTTTTAGAACTCACAAGGATCACACTTAAGAAGCTTAGTAATTTGTTTAGGGTCAATTTTGATCTTACTATTATATTAATCTTACTTTGGATGTAGCTGGAGTGATTTGTCAAATAGTCTTACATTACAGGAGTCGCTGACATTTTGGCAAGTTTGTTAATTGCTTCACTTTCCAGTAATGGTCAGCGGTGGCGCAAGGGTTTCTGTATATGAACAATGGAGGTAAAAAGTACGGGAGCCAAAACAAAAGTGGACAAGTACCTAACTTTAGTGCAGTGTAAGGGGCACTTTTGGAATTTCCATGGGGTCAAATGTGTAATAATAGTTTAGAAAAATGGAACAGTAGAGAACTTTTGCACTGAATGGGTGCATCCACCCTTGGTGGAGGGTCACCTCCCGGTCATGTTGTGCTTGGTGATATCTTATTAGGTCATTTTCTGTGGTTTTTTAGGTCTTGAATAATCATGTGATACAAAGAGGCAAAGTTTTCAAATATTTTTCTATAATCCTAGGACAATAAGGAGCGTCAGCAACCAATAAATATGCAGATATATCCAAACACTTAAACTTGGTGTTCTTTAGAGTTGAGTCGTAGGGGAATTGTGTAAATTTGTGGCCTTGTATGATGGTTTGTACAACTTTACCTTAGGGTCTCACTCCAAAGTAATAGAGTGAATGGATAAGAGGGGATGGCGAGAACCACTCCATAAACGGGAAAATCAAGAAATTGTCATTTGCTGCCTTCTGAGTAGCAGCATAGTTTTTTTTTTTTTGTGGGAAAGTTACCGCGAAGTAGAAAATGGGCACGCATAAACTCATTAATCCAAATGTGCACACAAAAAATTCAAATGTCATGATATTTGCACACAAGTGTATAACCAAAAACTGTGATCGGTATGTACCTTCACCAGCAAGATTAGCCACCAACTTCACAGCATGGATTTGGACATCTATGTCTCCAGATGTTAACAATTGTAAAAAAATTTCAAGCCCAACTGGAAGCATGAAGGAGAAAGTCAAATGAGAAATCTATTAAGTTGTGAGGTGTACAAACGTTATCTTTGGAATAATTGGAAATTTGGAAAACATGCTGCTCTAAGATGCAGGATATAGTATAGATGCCAATGGTCAACTCAATCAGATCTCTTAAATGTCATAACCAAGATTTGAGTTCAATATTGCCAAGTAGCTTGGTCACATAACAGTAACACCTATATATTGCATAGGGTGACGATGAATACAAAATGATTTTCTTGCCTTCTTCACAAATCTTAGCAATTGTTGCCCTTTGACCCAAAATTGTCTCCCTTGATTGGTTCAGTTTTTGTGAACCCAGTGGTTTGGCCATATACTCTTTCATGTATGATTTCTTGTCCTGTGCAACACACAGTGGGAACCCTTAGAATATGGATGGCTTATGTGAAGAAAACCAAATGTGGAACCACTTACTTCGTAGTCATCGCCATTTTCGGGGACAAGATTCTTTAACTTAAGCAGCTCAGCTTCAACAGCTTTCTTTTGGTTTTCCTGAACTAGAAGGTTACATCTCATTGCATTAGTTTCCTTGTCCAATGTTGCCTTGATAATTCCAAATTTTCAGAAAAACAAAGAAGGAAGTGTCAGTGGTGCATCTCCCAAAATTTCACCTTGGCAAAACATCCATACCATAGAGAAGACGGACTAGGAGATAATACCAAGTACATTGACCTCAATTATGCATACGCTGTTTCAAGCACAACCATCCAAGACCATATATATGCCATCAATACCTTTTCTGCCAAAAGCTCACAATATTCTTCCTTCAAAGATTCAAGCTCATTCACCGTCTTTTGATGCAGCTGATGAATTTCTTGTAGTTCCATCCTAGTTTATCAATCTCTTTGTGCCCATGGATCTAGAGTATTAAGGAAATAAAAGATAAGAAAACTTAATTACTGGTGAATAATTAACTAAAAATGTAAAAGACCATTGAGAATGCAAAAAGGACAATGTCTTGAGTTTCAATATTAATAAAGACCACTTGGAGATGTTTTAAAGAGCTTCCTCATAAAACTTTCATACAGGTAATGATGTGCATTTTGTTATGGGCCATGCATATTGTGAAAAGTACCCATTTGATGTTCTGTCTTCTAAATGTATGATAATGAAGTCATATTTCGAAGCTGAAATAGAAAAGGAAAGAAAGAAAGATGTGAGATGGTTGGGGTGTCCCCATCCAATTTCCAGGAGCAAAGATGCCTCGTCTTTGAGAAATGTTTGGTGCTTCAAAATTCTATGTATGAGTGTCAGGTCAATACTTCAGCAAAAAAACAACTAATCTTTGAAGTGGCTTAGCTTCTTGGTGGATATACAGGAGAGCCTATATGATATTGCACAAAACCATCGTGATAAGAGCTTGAAACTGCAACAACTCAACCATCCTCCTTGCCTATCATTGTGTACAATATTTATACCACGGAACTGTTGCATTTCAATATAATGATCCACCTTACTAAGGAAATGATTGTTTCCCTACAAAGCTATTGCTAGGAAGCATGGACCCTACTAAGAAAGTTGATTCTCAAAGACGGACATGTGTCATGTTAGAATCAATTTTGAAAATATCTGAAATGTATTATGTCTCAATAAATGGTTTGGGAAGTAGCTAGAACTAGCTAGAGTAGTTGGTTGTTACATTGATTGCCCTCTAGAAATCTCTGTGACCTCTGGAATTCTCTGACCTCTAGAATTCTCTGTAACTGTTATAAATAGGTGTCTAATGTTTGAGCAATGTTAAGCCCACCAGAGGCATTTTTTCAGTACTAAAGATTTTATGCATTACATCTTGATATCCTCCACCACACTCTACTGCAACATAACAATGGTATCAAAGCCATCAGATCCTGCAACAAAGCATTGAAAAAAAAAAGAGCTCACACAATGGCCTCAACATCAGTCCTTACTATGTTCAGATATTCCCCAAGTGAAGTTCCTATCTTTGAAGGAGAATACTACAATTATTGGAGCTCTGAGATGCAAACTTTATTCACTTCTCAAGATCTATGGGAAATCGTTGAGAATGGTGTTACAGAGCAACCATAGTCTTTGACAGAAGCACAACAAAAGCAACACAAAGAAAGCGAGAAGAGAGACGCAACTGCACTCCGTTTCATCAAGCAAGGTGTAAGTAAATCAATATATCCCAGAATTTTTAACTCTAAAACTGCAAAAGAAGCATGGGAAATATTGAAGGAAGAATTTCAAGGAAATGACAAAGTGATTTCCATAAAGCTGCAATCTTTATGGAGAGACTTTGATAACTTGTCAATGAAAGAAAGCAAAAACATCAGAGATTTCTTCTCTAAAGTTGCTGAGATAGTTAATTAAATTAAAAGTCATGGAGAAATCATTCAAGACAAAAAAGTAATTGAGAAAATTTTGAGCAGTTTACCTCCTAAATTTGATCATTGTGTTGCTACTACAGAAGAAGCAAAAGATTTGTCAAAGATGACTATGTTTGAACTAATGGGCTCACTTCAATCACATGAGCAGAGAATTAACAGGTCATCCACTCAGTCATTGGAACAAGTTTTTCAATCACAGTTGAACATTTCCACTAGAAAAGGTGGAGAGCAACAAAAGAAGTTTCAAGGGAACCAACATCAAGGGAATCAACAAGGTTTTCACGATAACAGGGGCAGATCAAGTTCCCAGAGTAGTCGCGGAGGAGGAAGAAGAAATTTTAGCTATCAAGATAACAATCGAGGTAATGGGAACAACCGAGGTAATAACAAAGTTAACTTTAAATCTGACTCTCGGTGTCAAACTTGCAAAAAGAACAATCATGATACCAAGGACTGTTGGTTTAAAAAATGTACAAGATGCAAAAATACCAACCATCTGGAAAAGGATTGTTGGTATCAACAAAAAGAACTCAACTTCTTAGAGAAAAATGATGCTTCGGATCAGCTTTTTTATTCTTGTACGAATGCTCAAGAAGAGTCTCAAGATATTTGGTTTTTGGATAGCGGATGTAGCAATCATATGACAGGAGAAAAGAAGAACTTGTGAGCCTGGATGAAGTTGTCAAAACCAATGTAAAACTTGGAGATGGGAAGTACATCAATGTAGGAGGAAAAGGCATTGTTGCTGTACAAACAAAGGGAGGTAACTCTAATCTTATTCATGATGTTTTTTATGCTCCAGATTTATCCAATAATCTGTTGAGTGTTGGCCAATTGGTTAAAAGGTGTTATATGTTGAATTTGATGAAGATGAATGCTTGGTTATTGATAAGAGGAAGAATCAAGTAATATTCAATGTGAAAATGGCCCCTAACAATGTTTTCCCTCTTTGTATGCCTCCAAAAACTAACTTTGGCTTCAAATCTGCAAGTGACGATGAGTTTACCTTGTGGCATTTAAGATTTGGTCATTTGAGTTCAAAAGGCCTAAATTTGCTAAAGCAAAAACAAATGGTGATAGGGCTACCATCACTTGATATGAGGAAGGAAATATGTGAAGGTTGCATTTATGGTAAGATGCAGAGATTGCCTTTTCCGTAAAATTCCTGGAGAGCAAAAGCTCCTCTTGAGCTTGTACATGCTGATATATGTGGTCTAACAAGGACTCCATCCTTGAATAACAAAAGATATTTTTTACTCTTTGTTGACGATTTTTCAAGGATGATGTGGCTTTATATTTTGGAACACAAATCTGAAACTTTTAATCGCTTTGTTGAGTTTAAAGCTCTTGCAGAAAAGCAATGTGGACAGCTCTTAAAAACATTAAGAACTAATCGAGGAAAGGAATTTATGTCAAATGCTTTTCAGCATTTTTGCAAGGAAAATGGCATCAAAAGAGAGCTTACAGTGCGAAAAACACATCAGCAGAATGGCGTTGCAGAAAGGAAAAACAGAACAATTGTGGAGATGGCCCGCATCATGCTTAAAGGTAAAAATCTACCAAATAGTTACTGGGCTAAAGCGGTGTCGGTTGCTGTTTATATTCTTAACAGATCTCCCACGAAGGCTGTCCAAAATATGACTCCATATGAAGCCTGGTTTAAGAGGAAGCCAAAGGTGGATCATTTAAGAGTATTTGGTTGCATTGCTTACTCACTTATTCCAACACAAAATCGAGAAAAATTTGACGAGAAAGGAGAAAAATGCATTTTGATTGGAACAGTGATAAGTCTAAAGGCTATCGTCTTTACAAGCCTGATACAAAAGAGTTGGTCATTTCAAGAGATGTCATATTTGATGAGATGAAAGCATGGGAACAAAATACAGAATATAAAAACCATGAGGGCATGTGTTGGAAAAGAAGAGAAGACTCGTATGCTTCTTCTCCAGCACCAAGTTCAACTATAGGTAAAGAACTTGATTCTTCATGTCCATCTTCAGAAACGCCTCCAAGAAAGGTACGGTCTTTGCAAGAAGTTTATGATGCATGTAATGTTGCATATGCTGTTTTTGAGCCAAAAAAATATGAAGATGCAGTCAAAGACTTTGGGTGGAAGCTATGGATGAGGAAATAAAGATGATTTAAAAGAATGATACCTGGAAGCTAGTCGACAAGCCGAAGGATAAAGAAATCATCGGACTAAAATGGGTGTATAAGACAAAATTCAATGAAGACGGATCAATTCAAAAACACAAGGCCCGATTGGTAGCAAAAGAATACGCATAGCAGCCCGGGGTTGATTTCAATGAAACATTTGCTCCTGTGGTGAGAATGGAGACCATCCGAACTGTTGTGGCATTGGCAGCCCAATTGAAGTTGCAGCTTTATCAACTCGATGTAAAATCAGCTTTTTCGAATGGGGAAATTGAAGAAGAAGTTTATGTAGAACAACCACAAGGATATGTGAAGAATGGAAAGGAGAATATGGTGTATCGGCTTCAAAAGGCATTATACGGCTTAAAGCAAGCACCACACGCTTGGAATAGCAAGATTGGCCAATATTTTCAGCAACATGGCTTCTCCAAAAGTCCAAGCGAACCCTCGCTCTTTGTTAAGACACAAGGTACGCAAGATTTTCTAATTGTGTGTTTGTATGTGGATGATTTGGTCTACACTAGCAATAATTCTATGATGATCCAAGATTTTAAAAAGGCAATGATGAAGCAATTCGAGATGATGGACCTTGGTCTTATGAGGTATTTTCTTGGTATTCAAGTTCGGCAAGAACCCGGAAAAATTTTCATTTCCCAAGAAAAATATGCATCAGATCTGTTAAAAAGGTTTCACATGGCAGCATGCAAGCCATTGTCTACACCTATGGTTGTTAATGAGAAGCTTTCATAGAATGATTGTAAAGAAAAGGTTGATGTATCAATGTATAGGAGCTTAGTCGGCTCACTTATATATCTCACAAACACTAGATCTGACATTGTTTTTGTTGTAAGCATGATTTCAAGATTTATGAGTGAGCCTAGCAAAATTCACATTCAAGCAGCCAACAGAATTCTTCGATACATTCGTGGACTACAAGCTACGGCGTTCCTTATGAAGCTGAAGAAGACAACAAGTTGGTTGGATTTACAGATAGTGATTGAGCAGGATCAGTTGATGACAGAAAAAACACTTCGGGTTATCTTTTTTGCATTGGAAGGAAGGTTGTGTCTTGGGCATCAAAGAAGCAGAAGACTGTAGCTTTATCCTCAGCAGAGGCAGAGTATATTTCAGCTACAACTGCAGCAACTGGAGTAATTTGGCTTAGAAGAATATTGAAAGATCTTAAGCAAGAGCAAGAGTCACCTACAGTCATCTACTGTGACAATATGTCAGCTATAGCAATGACAAAGAATCCAGTTTTTCATGGCCGGACAAAACACATCGAGATTCGACATCATTTCATTAGAGAGCTCGTTGAAAAGAGAGAGATCGAGGTTCAATTCTGCAAGACGGGAGAGCAACTGGCAGACATAATCACCAAGACAACACCAATAGAAAAATTCATCAATTTCAAGCAGGAACTTGGAGTTCAAGATTTTCAAAATTGAGGGGGAGCGTTAGAATCAATTTTGAAAATATCTGAAATGTATTATGTCTCAATAAATGGTTTGGGAAGTAGCTAGAACTAGCTAGAGTAGTTGGTTGTTGCATTGATTGCCCCCTAGAATTCTCTGTTATAAATTGGTGTCTAATATTTGAGCAATGTTAAGCCTAGCAGAGGCATTTTTTCAGTACTAAAGATTTTATGCATTACATCTTGATATCCTCCACCACACTCTGCTGCAACCTAACATGTCAGATACAGAAAATCACTAGTACTCCTCAACACGCATTTGACTTTGTTCCATGTGTCCTATCATTTAGAAATTTTTTGGGGGCAAACTTACTCTAGTTCACTGCTTTGGACGCATATAAAACATCGTAAATATGAACCTGACACGCTCTGGAGTATGGACACATGATGATTTTTGGTCTCTCATCAGCCCCTCTTACTTTTCTGCTCATTTGCCCTCTTGCTTTCTTCCTGTCACCGTAAATTTAACATCAGAGAAGATTGATTCTCTGATACTGAAGTTGTCGTTCCTGTTCTTTGCTTTTCAGTCTGTGTCGACCTTAGGTTTGTAGTAGTCACTGGAACTTTCCTAGCTGGTTTGAATTTATTTGAGATATTTTTTTACTTTCTTTTCCTTTCATTCTTGGAAAAGGCCCTATTATTTGCAAATCATCCATCGTCCTTGTTACGTTAGATAGCTACTTGGAACTCCTTATTTGTACAATACCTAAGGTATGTAACGCACGTAAATCAAGGTCCTATAGCCATTATTCTTTTGTCAGCTGTAATTTTTCCCAGGCTTTATTTCCCTGACCGTTATCCTTCAACGCGAAGTTTTTTCTTTCCTTCAAAACCAATTCCAGCCTTCCTTCTTTCCATTTTTCTGCAATTAATCAAAGAGTTGGGAGAGTGAGAGATGACAAAGAGAGAACCAAGAGATCACTAGTAATCTCCGTAGTTGCCTTCAACCTTGGAGCTCTTTTCCTAAAATCCTTCATGTATGTGTTTTTACTTCTGTGTTTTTCTTCTTTGTTTCATTTCCTATGGTATTGAGCTGAGGTAGATGTAATTTGATGTTATTGTGGATTGTTATGGAGTATTAGAGGATTTTGGTCCAAATTTTGAGGTCGAAAGATGAAGTTGTTTATTGACCCCCCTACCTGACCGGTCGACTGCAGGCTAGTTGACTGCCCCCAGTGCCCGATCAGTTGGGGATAGAACCGAGACCTAGTTGGGTCTCTCCTCTCATATTGACCTATAAGAACATTGTTGCTTTCTATTTGTCTCGTACTAAGGAGGAGGAGGAGTTGAAGCGAATTTCAGTATCTAAGTGTCAATCATAGAAATGCAGTCACAACCCGAATGGATAATCAAACTACTAAGGAAGTGATGCTCACTCGACCAAACTCAAGCTCAGTCAAAGTGCCCCCTGAGTTCAGGGTAAGTCCTCCCCACGACCTTTCTCATCTAAGCCAACGTTGTGACTGGAGCAAGAAACCTTCTTGAATCCGATCCCACATGATCTTTCTTTCGGCTACATGGATATTACTATTAAGGGTGACCTCTTTCCCTCAAACGGAGAGCCTAATCATAGGTCCGATCTACTAATGGATCGTTACATGGAGCTAGCCCTGAACAATGGGAAACCCTCTAACGATTTCCAGGACATCAATAGTCTCTTTTACACCAGTGGCGAGCGGTGCCTCTCAGCTAAGGCCATTCGAGTCAGAAGGTCAAACCACCCTTATTGTAACATCATCGACACTTGAAACTGAACTCTACCATGTGACCCTAGGTTGTGTTATGGCCATCAAATCTCTCACGAGCTGAGAAGGCCGTCCACTTGTCCAAACCATGATGTACACGTGGGACTATACCAAAGTGTGTGCATTAGACTTGAGTTCGGATATTGATGCACAAAATTCTATTGAATAAGTGTAAGATCCAAGTTTGGGAATGAATAATTTGTGAACGGTTGAATTCCGTGACGCATTTTGAGATGAGTCTTGTTATATCTCTTTTACTTAAATTTTGATATAATATTTGCAATGCATGCATATTGGACTTTGAAATTGATTTTGAAATGCATTGTGATATTCAAATATGTATAAAGATATTATACATGAAACACATTGAGCTACGTAAATGCTTTACTAAATGCATAACCATGAGTTAATTGTAAAGATTTTGAGCAAGAAATGTGATCATGAGTGGGATTACGTAGTTCAAACAGTGCCCCAGCCGCTAGGGAAAAATAGTGAGGTGATGGAATAAGATAGTGATCACGGCCTAGTGATCATTAACTCAAAAAATGTATGAATGATCATAAATTAATTGAAAATATGTTTTGACATGTCCTCGGCTACGGCCCTTGGACCAAATGCAAAGGGTTACAACAATATATGTTGGGTAGCATGGCTACACGATGGAAATGGATTTTTGATAAGTGAACATAAGGCTAATTCACAGCAAACTAGTAAACTTGCCATAACTTGAACTTACACTAGCTATGTGCTAATAACGTTGTTGATGCAACATTTCAGGCGACAAAAATGGAGGCTATTATGCTTAGTCGCTATTTAATTTAGTGGTTTCTTTTCTTAACTTGTGTGGAATCATGTTGTATTAGACTGAGATGTGCCTTTTGGATAAATGAAGAACTCGTATTGTCATTTTGTCGGCTCAGCGATGTTTGGCCAAAATCGAGAATTTTAAACTCAACATTATTTTGAATAGCTGTAATAGACTAACTGCACTCTCCTTGGGTATTTTGGATGATTGTTTTATTTACATTTCTGCATCTCTAATTTTATTTTAAGTTTACTCATAAATGAAGGTTTGAAAAATCCCTAAACTACTCTGTTATGAAGGCCTTGGTGAGTTAACCTTACTGGCTGATTCATGATTGCTAATCCATGTCTTATTGGGACGGGTTGTGACAAGAACTATTACAATTTGATGCACACAACATATATGTTGGTTTTCTGGCTTGTTGTCCTATTTTTGTTTTTATTATGAATCGAGCAAATATAACAGTTATGGAGCATAAGTAACAAACTTCAGCACAAAAGCCCTGGGTTATCTTATTTCAATAAAGACATAAACCTAACCTGGTTTGAGTTTTGATAAACTTTTAAGAGCGTATTCGTCTTATCCAATTCTTCTTCTACGCCTTCAAAACGGGGGCAATCTCACCATTTTGTTTCTGAAATAAATCTGCAATTTTCTCTTTATACAGCTGAGTTGTGTTTGCAAGAGCCTTCTGACATGTAGAATTGTCTGTTTGATATAGCTGCTAAGAAAAAGAAAAAGAAAAACATCAGACTATGCCTTTGTTAGATGAAAATTAGGAGCAACAAAAAATTTGAACTGTTTCGGAATTTTATTGCAGACAGACAATAAACCGTTGTGAAGACACTGGACCAGTCAGAAAGCACATAAAAATACTTTTGGCTAATTCTATTCAAAATTTTGGAGTAGCTATAAGGGAATTGTTGTAAATTCTTGACTCAAGTAAACCCCATATGATAACTTGTTACAAAATTGATTATTTGAATTGAAGGTTCAAAGAAACACATCCCCTTGCATATTCAATTAGATAATTAACCTGCATTGAATTTTCATGATCACTTAGCAGCTTCTTCATTGCATCCAACTGTTCTTCATCAACTCTGCTATTTTCTTCTCGTACACCTCTGTGGTATCGGCTAGTACTTTCTCATATGAAGAACTTTCCAGCTGGTATTGCTACAAGTAGAGAAACCAGACCCCTTAGTGAACTATACAAAAGGATTTGAAACTGTTAAGTTCCTAATTGACCCAAAAGCTTAAATTGTTAAGAAATGGCCCAACAATGTATATTAAGTTATCCAACACACTCCTAGCGAGCAACTCCGTCTTGCACATGGAGATGTCGACGTCAATACATAGAGTGAACCACAATGCAAAGGGGGGAAGCATAATACAAAAGGATTTAAAACTGTTAGACCCAAAAGCTTAAAATGTTGAATGGCCCAACAATATATATTAAGCCAATAGTATATATTAAGTTATCCAACTGACTCCCTAACGGGCAACTCCATTCTACACATGGAGATGCCAACGTCAATGCATAGAGTGAACCACAATGTAAAGGGGAGAAGCATAATACAAACAAGTTATAAATGCAAACGAAGACACTTTAACCCAAAACCTCTGACAACCAAGATTCTGACACCGTGTTAAATTATTAATCATCCTAAAAATCCAACCTATTAGAAAATGGAACCAAAAATGTATATCAAGTTACACCTAAACGCCAAATGAACCCAAGTTAGGACTAGTTCCTAGTTTACCAAAAGACCACTCCCAGTAATGGAAGATATATACATAAAATTTAGGAAATCCTTGATCTACAGACACTTTTTGCTCCTAACTTCACCAAGATTTTTCTACAGATAGGTTAATGAGGCTTGACCTTGAGTCCCTTTACTGAAGAAAGTTAGCTAAGTCGATGGGGTGACTCTTAGAGGACATAATTTCACCAAGAATAGGTGACTTTTGTTTGCATAAAAACAAATTTGTCACTTCAAAGGGCATTCCACCATCAGGTACTCCCATGAATGTGCTAGGCGTTGCCTTCTGAAGACCAATGTCTTCATTTAAGTCTTAAGGATTTAAAGTGCCGGTCTCACCTTTTAAAACATAGGCTCGAAGTTATGATAGAAATAATCATTACATAATTCAAGATACATAATGCATGGAAATAAATTTACCCCCTTGAAGGGGCACAAGCCTCTTGGCAGTGCATTTGAGAACTTCCAAAGTGCTTTTTCAGTAAATGTAGGGCTCACCTTTTTACTTTTGATACCGGTTTTTCCCTGTTCCCCTCTTCTTTCTAAATGTGGTTTCAATATCATGAGCACAAAGAGGTTTTTCTTTATAGATCTTAATATGACAAGTGCAACGGAATTTGTCGAAGAAGGCAACAAAAAAGAACCACCATGTTTTATCATTTCCCATTATTAAATAGGGTATTAGTGTAATATACACCAAAACTGTACACATAAAATTATAAAATAATAGTAATCATTGATGACAAGAAGGATCAGTAGAAGAGCAATAGAATAGGAAACTCCATGTTAAATATACCTTGATGTGATTTAGACTCATTTCAAGGCGTGCAACTTCAGCATGCATAAGTTTGTTTTGATCTTTTAGACAATTCAACTCATCTAGTGTTCCCTTTAGCTCCATTTCCAGACCACTATTCTCCTTCTCTAGAAATTGCAGTTAAGTGCAACATACTTAGAGAAAGTAATGTAAACAGTAAACAAAGAATGTTAGGGAACAGATCACATTGCTACACCCTGGTATAAACTACCACAAAAAATAAAAAGGAAAAAGTAGGAGTGCCAATAGCAAAAAATAGATGAATAAGCAAGAAGGTTGAAAAGTGTTAACTGAAGCCAAGAAAAGTATCATCTTATGAAGCCACGAAACGTATACTAGCAGGAGAGACAACTACCTCAGACCTTGCAACTAAACTCTTTTCAGGTTCAGCAAAGGACCTTTGACACTCTCTGAGATTTCTATATTATGATGCCTTCAAGAAGCTCAAACTTGATAAGGTAGATCTGCAGAAAGCCGACATCCCACTCATAGGACTCAGTGCCGAAGCAGCCTGGCCTTTAGGATCCATCACTATTCCTATATGGGCAGGAAGGGCCACCCTGGATATCGACTTCTTGGTTGTGGATGTGTCATCGGCTTACAATGCGGTTGTAGGGAAGACTTGGCTCCATCGGATGGGTGCAATCCCCTTCACAAATCATCAAATGTTGAAATTCCCTGGTACATGAGTCAGACCCAAAGCAGTATTTTCTCATTGGTGAAGAATTATTTGAACAGGAAGAGAAAATTCTGGTCCAGGTTCTTAACAAACCTATCGACGTATTCGCTTAGACATACAAGAGATGCCTTCGGTGAGCTCGGATATCGTCTGTCATCATCTGAATGTGGATCCAATCCACAAGCCGGTGATGCAAAAACACAGAAGGTCAGCAATTCAACACACCGACGCAGTAATAGAAGAAGTAGATCGGCTACTAAAAGTCGGAGCTATTAGAGAGGTTTACTACCCCGAGTGGTTGTCGAACACTGTAGTGGTTAAGAAGAAATATGGTAAGTGGAGGATATGTGTTGACTTCACCAACCTCAATAAAGTCTGTCCCAAAGATAGATTTTCACTACCCAAGATAGATCAACTAGTGAATGCTACTACTGGGTATAGACGCATGAACTTTTTGGATGCATACCGAGGATATCATCAAATTGCCATGTATGAGCCGGACCAGGAAAAGACATCATTCATAACTCCCAGAGGTCTATTATGCTACAAAGGTATGCCATTCGGACTGAGCAATGCAGGAGCTACATACCAAAGGTTAGCTACATTTATGTTTAAGGAACTGCTGGGGAAAAGCATGGAGGTATACATCGATGATATGGTGATCAAGTCTGAGGAAGCCGATACCCATATCACCAACCTCTACAACACCTTCAAAGTGCTCAAAGAGTTCAAACTCAAGATGAACGCCTCCAAACGTGCATTCGGGGTTAGCTCAAAGAAATTTCTGGGACACCTGGTTACCAGAAGAGGTATAGAGGCCAAACCCGATCAGATCATAACCCTACAAAACCTCCAAAGTCCCAAGACTGTGAAAGAAGTACAGAGGTTAACAGTGATGGTGGCGGCTCTTAACAGGTTCATCAGTCTATCATCCGACCGATGTCGACTATTTTTTCAATTACTTAAAAAGCAGTCCAAGTACTCCTAGGGAGAAAACTGTGTCGCCTTCCATGAGATCAAGACTTACTTGCCAAATCCACCACTGATCATAACTTCCGAGAAGAGAGATATCCTGACATTATATCTTGCCATGTCCGAACACGCAGTAAGTGCAGTACTGTTGAAAACCAAAGGTGGCAAACAGACGCCCATTTACTACGTGAGTAAAACACTGCTCGATTCTGAAACAAAGTACCTACCCTTAGAGAAATTGATCTTACTCTTGGTTGTTGCTTCTAGAAAATTATAGCACTATTTTCTAGCCCACACAATTGAAGTGTCAACCAAGCATCCCCTTAGCGCTGTCTTGAGAAGAGCAGAGCTATCAGGTAGGGTGGCCACTTGGTCTGTCGAGCTCGGGGAGTATGATATCAAGTTTCTTCCAAGATTTGCGATAAAGAGCCAGGTCTTAGCAGATTTTGTTGCAAAATTCTCGCACGAACAAATAGAAGAAGTGTTGGCCGTCTCAGAAACTAGCCCGCCTGAACAGGAAGCACGACAAGAACTCACGGCCGATCAAACACCCTATTGGAGGTTATACGTCGACGGATCCTCACATTCTCAAGGGTCTGGAGTCGACATCGTTATCGAGGAACCAAGCGGATGTTACTTTGAACAATCCATTCAGTTGAACTGCAGTGCTTCAAACAATGTCGTCGAATACGAGGCACTAATCCATGGGCTCAAATGCGCGTATAACCTGGGGGCAGTATACATAGCAGTCTACCGTGATTCTCAGTTTGTCCTCAATCAGCTCAACGCGCGAGTATGCCACTGAGATGAGAGGATGACTGCATACGCTTAGAGAGCTAGAGTAGAGTTATCTAAGTTCAAGAAAGTCAAAATGACCCACGTCAGTTCTAGGCAGAACGAGCACGTGGATGCCCTGGCGTGTTTGGCTTTGGCAATTCCAAGAGATAAGCACCGAACCATCTATATGGATGCCATCGAATACCCGAGTATCGATATCCCAATAGCCAAGAAAGTTTTTGAGATCAATCTCGGCCCCAGCTGGATGGATCTCGTTATCTCTTACCTCACTAGGGGTACAGTGCCCGAAGATAGAACGGAAGCTCACAAGCTACGGATCAAGGTAATACGTTTCTGGCTCTCGCCCAAGCAGGAGCTCTACAGGAAGTCTTACACCGGACCTACCTGAAGTGTGTACACCCGAATTTGGTACAAAAGTTCCTGTATGAGATTCATGAAGGTACCTGTGGAAGCCATGCTAGGGCAGGTCCATCGCCCACCGAGTTATATCTCAGGGATATTGGTGGCCTTACATGCAAGAAGATGCAAAGAAATATGTACGAACCTACGAAAAGTGCCAGAAATTCGCCCCGATCACCCACCAGCTGCCAACCTAGCACCACTCACCAGCCCTTGGCCCTTTGCTCAATGGGGCTTAGACATCGTTGGTCCACATCCTAAAGCCACTTGAGAAAGGAAGTACCTCATGGTTGGCACTGATTATTTTACAAAGTGGATAGAAGCGGAACCTCTAACCAAAATTACAGAAAAGAACGTTGAGTGTTTCGTTTGGCAGAACATCATCACCAAATTTGGCATCCTATACGCAATCGTCTCCGACAATGGGACTCAAAATTCCAAGACAAGTTCAAAACCTTCTGCTCACAGTATCAAATCCGTAACTACTATACCTCAATAGCATATCCTCAATGCAATGGGAGGCAAAAGCCTCAAACGAGACGATACTATGGGGTATCAAGAAGAGCTGGAGAAAGCCAAAGGCAAATGGGTAGAAGAGCTACCTCTGGTCCTACGGGCATATAGGGTCACGCCACGTCGATCTATGGGAATCACCCCGTATTCACTTGTATATGGCACCGAGGCTATCATCCCACTTGAAATTAGCCTCCCAACCATCCAAACCGAACTGATGGAGCAGGGTGGAAACGACCAAGCTTAAGCAGTCGAACTTGATCTCACCAATGAGAAACGGGAACGGGCTGTGATCAGAGTAGCCTCCTATCAATCTATCCTATCCAGGTCATACAATAAGAGAGTCCATCAAAGAGAATTTGAGCTCGGCGACCTGGTACTCCGCAAAGTCATGGGAAACCCGAAGGACCCAGCAGATGGAAAACTTGGGGCCAACTGGGAAGGACCCTACAGATTGGTAGGATGGCTAGGGAAAGGTGCCTACAAGCTCCAAGATCTTGACGACAAAGAAGTACTGCACACTTGGAATGTCTCAAACCTCAAAACGTTTTACCAGTAGAGTCAATTTTCTCCTATACATTTATTATTATGTTTACGGATCTCAATTTTAATGAATAAAAGCACCACTTTTCGTTCATTCATTGACCTAAATTCAGTAAGGCTGTAAACATCATAGCTTCCTTCACTGCCTCATTGGGGGCAAGAGTGACATATCCAAACGTACTTGAGAAGAATATGAGTTTAAACTTGAGAAAAGTTTAAAAACCCAAACATAATGAGAAGGGTATGAGTCTAAACTTGAGAAAAGTTTAAAAAATCCGAACATACTTAAGAAGGGTATGAGTTTAAACTTGAGAAAAGTTTAAAAACATAACATACTTGAAAAAGGTATGAGGTAGAACTTGAGAAACGTTTGACATAACTTGAGAAGAGTTTGGACACCCTAACTTGCTTGAAAACAGTATGAGCTCAAAAGTTGAGAAACAATACCCAAGCACATTCGAGAAGGGTATGGGTTAAACTTGAGAAAAGTTTAATTTGCAGCCTATGCAGATCTGAGAAAGATATTTGCAAAATCCAAAAAGACAACCAGTATCATTCAATATCAAGCTCAATACAAAAAATAGAATGTTGCAATCAAAAGCCATCTGAAAAGTGTGCAACAAAAGTACACAAGCCAATATAAAAAAGATTCTAAACTTCAACATGGGCTGGTTCCTCCACATCGGCTACACAGATGACTCCAGGATCGATTCGCCCGTCACCCTCCCCGTTAACTGCAACAGTATCCACGGTCTCGAAAGCCTCCGCATTCTATCTAGACGCTTCGGCTAAGGGCCCTTTGACATCCAAGTCGGCAAGAGGCGGCACAGTTGTGTACAAAGGCGACTCCCTGGGGACATTGCAAGCCTCCAGAGCAGCCTTCCATCCCTGAGCAATGAAGTCTGCCTGGATCTCTAGCATCTGATTCTCAATGAAGTCGGCCGCAGCATTAGATATGCCCTTCTTGTAGGCTTCGGCCTACAACCGCTTTAGCTCCTCCTCATGTTGGATCTTCAGATTGGCCATCTGCTCCTCTAGCTCGGCGTTCCTTCCTCTCTCTGTGCCCAGCTGATATTGGATAGTACCTGCCTTCTGGTCGGCCTCGTGAGCCTGCTTCTTGGCCACAGCCAGATCATCCTGAGCGTTGGTACGCTTCACCCTCCAATCATTGAGTTCCCATTTGATGGTGTTGTACCGGGCTTCGAGATCCTGACAATGGCTCAAGCACATCATCGTCTTCTGTATAGTCTACAGACATATGGCAGAACACGCAATCAGAACTCTGGAAATAGTAATAAACACGAAGGCATGAAGATACATACGGAAAGCTCATAGGCCATCACAGAGCGCATGAGGGTCGGGAGATCAGTCCTTGTGTACGGCTCAATATCCCTGGGCAGCATCATCATCCCAGCAAGGGTCTGGGCCACGTATAGATCCCTGGTCGAGTCAACAACAGTTAAGGACCGGCCCCATTTACCAGCATTGAACGGGTCCAGGGTGCGGCCGTCTCGACGATTTTCGCCTTCTTTGGCTTTGACAACTCGGAAGGATCATCTCAGGAGCCCTTCTTGAGCCTTCGCCTCGGCAATAAAGGCATGTCAGCTTCAGCAGAGGTTTCCTCGGAGGTTAAAGTGACAGGATGTACTTTTTTCAGCAGATCTATCCTCTTTAAGGCCACAACTGGCTACTTATTCTTCAGCCGAATCAGCTCGCGAAGATTGGGGACATCTGGGTTGCGAGCCATCACATCCTATTCAATTTTGCGGTCATCCTCGGAATTCCAGGTATGGGGAGATTGGGAAGGCGATTTCTTTGCACTAAATGAAGAAGACGAAATAGGGATGCCTTCAATTGTGGCAACAGTGACCCTGTTCGGTTCTGTCAACTCAAAAATTGGCATGCCTTCAGGAAATTCTCCAGGTAGATCGACAGCAACAATGGTAGCGTCGGGAATGGAGTTCTTGATGTAAACTCTGTAGCTTGTCACATATTTCAAAAGAGCTTCAGGAGAAAGGGCCCAACTCTAGCCCAGAGAACCTTTGTATTTGACGACCTTCTTTACCTTTGTATTTGACGACCTTCTTTACGTAGTCAAGCTTTACTAGTCTCTTGATCCTGTTCTTGTTGGCGTTCACGGCTGCACAGGAAAAAAGACACAAGATCAGTATAAGATACAGTCACTGCCGAGAAGGCGAACAAAATCAAAAGGACGAGATCAGGACACTGACAAATAATCCCAAATCGGATCGGAATGTGAAACTTAGGGCGTTCTGGCTCGTCCCAACCGATCTCCCAGTTACCGGTGACGATGAGAAAGTCATCATCATTTCCTCAGTTAGAATCTGTCAAATAAGTAACAATCCTTTTGATATGCGGTCGGTTCTTCAAATAATAGGCATCAGTGCCTTTTCTAACCATATCGTAGTAGAATTGAATTTCCCGAAGCCTTAAGTTTGTGTCATTTATCCTATTAAGTTCAAATATATAGTGAATAATCCTATAGGTGTTTATGAAATCTGCATGGGATGCAGACGGTACCAACAAAGGATTTCACGAAGAAGGCGATTGAGGGGAAAGCGAACTCCGCCCTCAGTAATAGCCATCAACGGAATGGGAAGGGTATCAGGATCATTCCCATCGCAAGGAGTGGTGGGGTCATTCAACTCGATGGCAACATCATGGGGGATGTTGTATCGTCGCCAAAATTTTGCCATTCTTTTCGGCGTATCTGCTAACTGCCTAAAGATCCCCATCCGAATAAGGGAAGGGGGGACACATGAACAGAAAGAGAAAAAACAATGATGAGGATTCAAAAGACGACTTACAAAGGTCGACGAACGGAAGCGTATCAATGACAGAACGACAATGAACTAATTAGAGACGAAGGGCACAACAAAAGACAAAGGAAGAGTAAAACACAATAATTTATTTCTTTGAAATAAGACATTCCAAGGAAGACGAACGGAAAGCGAGAAGCGCGTAATCCCCAAACAAAATGTCACAACCCAAAATAGAGGACGTGACCGGCCGTGAACCGTAAGGTCTCAACTTGCAAAACACGCAGCCTCAAAATAATTTTAAAAAATTAAATTATTAAATAATATCGATTACCAAAAGACCAAGTTTCCATTTCACAAAATTCCAACCAAATGTTCCAAACCAATCGTGAGGCATAACCATCTCACGGACCATCCAATAAAAATGTACCTCCAAACAATAAATAGAATAACAAAATCTGCTTACCAAGAGTTCAAAAATAATATACGGAAGCAAATAAATAAAATCCTAACAATAAATGCAATGTCCTATGGAGATCGATAAAACAAATCCCACAATACCGCCAAAGTCCTTCCCTAACGTCCTGACTCTCGCTTGAAAAATGATGTGGAATAAATCCGTCAGCTAAAAGCTCAGTGAATGGCAAAGCATGTATATAACAATAAGTTTCTAAAAGAGGGATTAAAATAATTTAAGTTATCTACATAAAATAAGGCATAAGAGTGTACCATAACCAAATAAAATAAACAATGTTCTATGTAACCAATAATAAATCTCAATGGTGATCACAACCTGATATCCAACCAAACAACAAGGGGAACCACAAATACCAAATATTACCAAATGTCAGCGAAATAAATAACTCAAAAATTAGATCCAATATCGAACATAGAGTCACCCTAAGACGATCCGGTTAAGGTCACCAGGACGCACTAGGAACTTTTCCTTTAACCGTTGAGTATTAGGGTCACCCGGCCTAACCCAAGAATCTTCCTTAATGGCCAGAGTCACCCGCACACAGAGGATTAATTTTTCTGGACTTTCAAAATATGTTCCCAAATAATATCCATAAATTATTCACCAAAAGACCATTGAGAGAATTAATTGGTTCATCGAATATTAACCATATGCCTTTTTAACAACCAAATACACTTTCCAATTCATAAGAAATAAATGTAACTTTTGATAAAATATTTTTAAGGGAACGGATAGATTTTGAAAGTACATAACATGCTTAACCACTCACCTGGTTCGAAGATGATAATGAAATCTACCTATGCGAAAAGAGACTAACCTGTAGAAAATAAATTATCATAAAAATCACTATTACATGTATAAAACCTAAAAAGATTGTTAAAAAAATGCTTTCCTATGTTAAACTAGGCCTACAGTAAGAACAAAATACTAACCAAACCTAAAATTAATTAAATCAAAACCTAAACAAACTAATGTCATAATCATAAGCACACACTCACCTCCTTCGAGAATACAATCACGAAATAGCTTTCCTTAGATTGCTGGGAGTTAGATCAGGAACCAATGGCTCCACATATGCCTCAGTAAGTTCTTTCTCTTGGAGCCGCCTTGTACATCCATTCCTTGGTCAATAACACAACAAAATATGCACCGCCAAGGGACCATGTTTTTAGGACTCCAATGTTTGGACATCCTTCCACCGTTTAAAATCATTCCAACTCAGATCTTAGTCAACTAGGCTCAACCCTTCCTCTCTCTGCCACTTCTTGAACGCAACCCATTGATCAAGAAGCCAAAAGGAGTTGCCCAACTATCGTCAAGAATTCTTGCAAATAACGGCCGATGCTCTCTCTCTAACAACGTTTTCTCCAAATAAAACCCTAACTATTGAGCTTCTATGGTAATGTAAAAACTCTAACCCTTGTGTCCTTAAATACCAGTTAATTAATAATACTAATAATTGATGCATATAAATAAAAAAAAAGGTAATTTAAATCAGGGTCCTTTCTATCCCTCCAAATTAGCATTTCATCTCATCCACTTTTCAAACTTATGTTTTCATCCTATAATTATATGGATAGACGATTTTGCCATTACTTTTGAGAAATAGTTTACCGTTTTATCCTATAGTTAGTTAATATCTGAATTATTTGGTTTAAATCTGCAGCACGTTTTTAGGCTTAAAATATGGGATCACAAATCTCATTAGGAATATTATTCCCGAATCAATTAGCACATTTTTAGGCTTAAAATATGGGATCACCATTATTTTTAGGAATATGTATACCGAAATGGCACTTGAGATTCTTTTCCAATCATATCCTTGGATCAATTTGATTTGGCCGGAATATTTACCATTTCGTGTTACTAGGTCGAATTGAAGTTTTTCGGCTGGAAGTGTACCATTTTTTGGGAAATGTACCATGACTTGCCTATGATGTTGAATAACTATAAATTTACCATGATATTTACTAATTTGACCATAACCTTCAGATGATTGATTTTATCATAATGTGGATATTGATTGTTTGTCACATAATTTACCACGCAAATTGACATGTTTACTAGATGTCGTGCCTGACCTCCAAATTTACCATGACGAGCAAATATATCACAGATGACAGGTGTTGCCATTTAGCACGCAAAATTACCATGAAATATGAGAAATTTACCATATATTGTTTATTACATCTGGTTTCACCGTGGTATAGGAAAATCTATCATAGACGGCTGGACTTGATGTTGACCAGCAAATTTACACATGAATGTCATTCAAATCGTACCATGGTATATTTGTTTATCATAGTAAATTTGCGCGCAAAAGTAACAACATTCAAACCCACCGTTATTCAAATCGTACCATTTACATTCTTCTATAAATATACCATGTATGAGCCATTTTCATGCAAATCAAACATCTATCCCAACATTTCGTACCTTATACTAGCACGTAGTCCGACGAAAACTGATCGAATACCGTTCTTCTAGTTCGGTAGCAGTCAAATCAGGTGGTCGTTTTTTGTCGGAGTGGTGTGTTTTTGGTCCGCGTTTCTGATGGGTTGATGGAATCCGAAGACCTAGATGTGTGGCGAGATCCGAAGACCTAGATGTGTGGCCAAATTTTTCTCGGTCCCGTAATTTTTGGAGATGACGTTTCCTGTTCCGGAGATGAAGACTATATTCCGGTACCCATGTATTTGGGGGTTATAGGCGTGAGTTTAGGGATTAGATAATAACCAGGGTTAAATAAACTAGAGGGTAAGTTTGGTATTATTTGAAAAAAAGGACTGAAACTTAATGTGCTAAAGTGTATGAGATGAAAAGATAATAAACACTAAGAAAATGGACTGAAATATAAGTCCCCCTAAAAAAATACATATAATAGAATCTAATCTAATACAAAATTAAATAATTAGCCCCATACAATAAATTTATCCCAAAACGAACTTGTACTTATAAAATTTTAGTCATGCCATAAATGGAACAATATACATAAAAGATTTAATCAGATCCCAACTCATAAAATTCCAATTAATAAATAGACATTTGAACTATTAGACAAAAAAAGTTGGGGTGTCACACAAAAAGCCCGTCATGATGTCACATCGTAATTAATGCGACGTTGCAGATCCAAAATGACGGTTGAGAAACAATGAGCCCGAGGGGGGGTGTAGTTGAAATGATAGCATCCTATGGTAGCTTTACCTGCTCCTCCAATTCAGTGGATAGCAGTCAAAGCTAGGGGGCAGTCGACGATGGCAAAAATGTAATTAAGAAAATATATTTATCCCCTCAGAAAGAGATTTTGTTTGACACTATATAGAAGGTACGCCAGGATACACGTGCCGATCACATGAGGTATGGCCGACTTGAGGAGGGTTATCCATACTTTATTTGAACCAAGAAGGTGAAATATCTATCCAGCCGATCTGAGACAGATGGCTTGGTTAAGCAGCGGACCTGAAAAAGGTGGCCCAATGTCTTACCGACCTGAGAAGGGCGATCCAAGATACCATCGACCTGAGAAAGACTATAAGTGATCATTACTCCGAGATAAAACAGAATCCCAAACAAATTAAGATACAGCTCTAACAGATATAGATGAGAAATCTACGGCCAATTTAATTAACACGAGAAGTGTTAATTAAATGAAACTCTAATGATAGAAGATAACTGCTTGATAGAGAGTTATTTCATTAGTGGTCAATCAGAAGACACTTCACTCTAATCAAAATCCTAAGAAAATTAAGATTAAAGAAAAGTCTATAAATAAAGCTCCACGTCAACAAAAAAAATACGTTCTAACTAATGCATAATTTCGCTTACTAATAGAAAATATTAGCTTGAGTTATCAATCATCCTGTGAGCTTTTGTCTGACTTAATCATCAGAGTGTCTTCCTGCCACAGCGGTAGAGGCTCTTTGACGATTTATTATTTTGCAGATCACAGATTCACCCATATTGATAGCACTATTTCCGCTGGATAATGAGGTATTAACTTTCCGTCTTGATTGAGAAAATCTATCTATCTACATCTACTGTTTCGTCTCGTACACAGTCCCACATTCCAGCACATTCTCTGTCAATTATGCTCGGAAGAGAATTTTTTTTGTAACATCTAGTTCTTACCTTATACTTTAATCATGTTTGGTAGAAGTTGATACATTTAGTGCTTAATTTTAGTACTTTAAATTTTTAAAAAGGATTTGCTGAATGTTATTTTAATTATTTAGTTTCTAATTATAACTTTATAGAACAATAATCCATGAATTATAGTACATTTATTCGAATAGATTTATTTGATTACTTTTGTTTTTAGTTGCTCATGTAAATGGACCAAAAAAACCTCCAATTATGATATTGTATTTTCTATGAATTCGTATAGATTTATTTTTTTGATTACATGTAGTGTTTTGACTTTATAATTAAAAAATTACAATACGGAGTTTTCGGCGATAAAAATTCATTCCCTGGTTAGAGATCGAGACAGGGATGAAAAATGACTTCAAGAAAGGAGATAGAGTGAGTGAAAACTCACTGCCTATATAACATGACAGATTAATAACAATACTCCAACACTACCTTTGTTCCATACATCACATTTCGCGCTATCTTTTTCATATCATGTTTTTTTATGTTTCGATGATACTATTATTTTTTTTTCATATTTTCGACGATACTTTGGGTAAATTAAATCAGGATCCTATTTACCTTTATAGTGTAGTTTTTCGTCTCATACACTTTTTAACTTATGTTTTCATCCCCATTTTATATGGTTTGACAAGTTTGCCCTTATTTTCAAGTGTTAGATTACACTCTTATTCTTTTTAATTCAGAACGTATATTCTAATTTGGTATGTTTATAATCATAATAATAAATATGGCTAAAATTATGGGATAAGGTAAAAAATTTAACTGATTATGAAATCAATTCGCTAGATTTTTCATGGATATGCGACAGAATATGGTAAATTTGTGACGGAATTTACCAGATTTTATTATGGAATCATAATCGAAAATCATGCAAGGAAGCAGTGTAACGCATTTGTTTTTTTCTTTGTGTGGGTCTATTTAACTCCGAAACCATATGCCTAATTGATGATTTTTTTTCAATATTTAGATTACACTAGGGCTATTTACAATGATTGGATGTGTAACATGTTTCGCGGATTTAATCTGGTTTTGAATTTATTTTTTTACGATAAGTATGTTGAGTAGTTGGTTGGAATGATGATTGTTACCAGTTTGGAGATGGACCATGCTCGTTATAGTAAATTTTCAATGCACAATAGTAAATTTTTCATGAACATGGTAAGTTTGACGGTGGTTGTATGGTAATTCGATGGGAGATTGAAATTTACCATCATAATAATAACATGTTGAACAAATTTGCCATCATAACTTATGTCGATTTCGATCAATGCGATGGAATGATCAATTTTACCATCAATTTGTACTGAACATGATAAGTCAAACAAATTAAATTTTGGATGACAACAAAGTTGGTCATCATTCAAAACAAATTGACTTGCAGAATTAGCCCTGTTGTTCTCGTTCAATCACAGATTTCTTCAGTGGAGACTAACTCCCAGGTAAAGTACCTAGGAATACATAATCCATGGTTTGGAACATTCCTTATAGTGGCTGTTCGATCGGTAATTACGATGCATAATTCATGACACCTAGTAGTAATGACATTCACCACGTGTCTTGTATACATAACCATGTAAGTTTACTTATCTGCTATTCAAATTCACCATACAAATAGAAAAGGATTCATTCAGTGGTATTATGATAAAAACTCTGAAGCTACTGACAGAAAGATTACCCATCATGTATTGAAGTTTATAATCCATACAATTACATTTTACCAACCCTACACTGAAATTTATCAGCACACCCATTGAATTTTACCATCAAAGAAAATCATGTAATTTTACCGCCTGACTTGTAGATCATCATCAATGAACCAAGTTGAATAATAGCATTTCAATTCCAAAAAATTTACCATCCATATAGAGCTCATGGTACTGAAATTTACCATCAATATCATGTAATGAAAATTACAATCAACGGCACTACATTTACCACCCCTTCTACGAAATTTACCACCACACACAATGAAGTTTAACATAAACATCATGTAATCAAATATACCATAACTATTAAATTTACCATCTAAAAACCAAATTCACCATCGTATTAAACTGAGCATAATGGAGAAACAAAATAACAATTATACCATCAAATTTTTCAGTTGGATCAAAGTTAATCATCAGAAGAATACTAACGATAGAGTCAACACCGTGTCAGGATGACCAAGTGTAACATCAAAATATAGTTCTTAAACCATTTTATGTAACTCAGTACATAAGGAGAATACAAACATATTGAGGATGTATTAAATCGTTACTCAGATACCAACATCCCGAATCGTAAATCAGAAATCGATTACAACTTTAGGGATACCAACATTACAATACGGCGAGACAATGATGTTCGAGAATGAGTCGTGAATACGCAAGGACAATGTAGGACGATAATCGATCGGATGACGATATACTCTCCCGTAGGATCGAAATACAACCCAGCCCCGTGAATCACACTAGATTGCCATTCTTCACCACCATGGTCGAACGTCAACGGCCTTAAGAACCCTAGATCGCCATTCTTCACCACGATGGTCTGATTTTGGAACCATAGGATTGAAAACTAAAATCCAGAACCATAAACAGAAACTGTTAGAGGAGGTGTTTTGATAAATAAGGTATGGTATTAAACAAATTTCTTTTTTTTAGGACCAAAATGTTGATTTTTTGATAAATGTATTTTAAGGGCAATCTGGGTATTTTTTGAAAAACAGGATGTAAAAATAACTTTGAAAAGTGTATAGGATGAAATACTAGTTTTCTCTTATAGGTAGGACTGAACAATAAGTACCGCTTATTTTTTTTGGTTAACTAATTAATCTCCTACATTTATTAGCATAAGAGAGACGGTGGTATGATTTGAGTTTTAAGAAAGCAAGTTCAACCATTGAGCTTTTTTTGGCTAATTATTTAAGGAAAATACTAACCACCATCTATTAAGCGGTAAATACTATATAAAAAGTATATCAATATTCGTAAAGTTTATATTAATATTCATTATGCATTGAGATATATATATATATATATATATATATATATATATATATGAATATGCATTGATATTTATAAAATGTGAATTGATATTCGTGTTTATTTGACATTTTGCGTGTATTATACACCATCCACTAAGCGGTGGTTCGCAAGAACCATTATTTAATAAGCATTTCCTTATTAGAGGGGTCCCACTTTATGGCCTTTTTCTTATTTTATTATACTTTGTTATAAATAAAATGCGATCTCACTTATTCAAATAGGAAACAAAATATGGTGACTCGTGTACAGCACCTATGCCAACCCGAATCCGTTTTTCCTCTTTCCATGGTTGGGTGTTAAGTGTTACGTTGTGAATAACAAAGCGTATTGTGTATTAAAATGATGTTAATTTTTACATAAAATATTGATCAAATAATTGGACATTGACTAAATAATTTTTAGACAGTATTTTACGAGCAAAAACAATGTCGTTTTGACATGCAACGTGTCATGACGTGCATTGCACACAACAAACTCCTCATTTCATTACATTAATCCAACAAACAAGCATAACAAAAAGCAAGCGTATTTTGATGTTAGTATTATATTTATGGGTATCAATAAAATGGATTGAAGAACTTATTCGGATTGAAGAACTTATTCTGTACTCACGATAGGTATAAAAATTCATTGAGTAAAATATTACTTCATTTTTAAATTATGCCCAAAATTGTTAATATGTCCTTAAACTATCAATTTCATTTATTTAGTCCCTAAACTATCGATTCAAATTTTATTTAGTCAAATTACTAACATATGTCTACGATCCATTAGGAACCGTTAGAAGGAGAGTTTAATTGCAATTTCAGTCAGTTAAGAGGAAGCTTAAGAATAATTTCAATCTGGACCTATTGGAATATACGGGAGTTCATATTTATTTTGAAAAAATATCTTTTGATTATAAAAAGAATGTTTTATGACTAGGAAAGTCTGAAATAATATTGCTGAACTATATACCCTTTTGGGAAATGTGGTATTAATGAAAATGCTAAGGTTGACTTTGGATAAATTGTGATGCCATTCAATGGAGGATACAGTCGATGCTGTATCAATAATTCAAATAACTGCTGTAGCCTTTTTTTAATCCATGAAGGCTATTTAATTGATTCATTTTGGAATGTTGAAACTGCTAGCGTTGTGCTGCATACTTACGATGATTCCAACTACTAATCATTTACTATAAGAATGGCCACTTGGCCTGAGATCAGTTATTGCCTGGTCTACTGTTGTCTTAAGTTATGATTATTTTACAAAGTTAAATACTGTTTTGTAGTTTATTATCTCTCTGCAAGATGGAAGCCGAACCAATCAGTAATACAAGGAGTCTGCCACTTTAAATTTCTTCTTAAGAGGGTCAAATAGTCTTAGCATGCTACATTTTTGCCCTTTTGGTGACTTTTAAGATTGTTGTATTTCTTTCATGTGAACTCTGACAGCATTGCTTGCACAAGCCACAAGGTAATGCTTTCGCATACATTGATGTCTTGCTTCTATATTCTGAATTAATTCTAAAATTCCATTCTGGAATCACATATTTTAGATAAGGTAAGTGCGGATACCAGAAGGAAAAATGGCTGTAGCAATAGTAACATATATTTTCTATACGGAATGGCCCAATGTCTGTACATCTTTCTATCCAAGATATATTATGAACCAAGTCATGGGGTAGTAGATCAGTTTGTTTTATTTTATGCTGGTTAAGAGTTTATGATAGTATACTTTTAGCCAAGGTTTGTAGTGTCATATTTTTCCTGCATTTGGATGCATCAGAATTTGAGCGGCTCTTGGTGGAGCTTTGCAACTTATTTGATCTGGAATGATGCATTAGTCAACTCATAATTAGCCACTCCTTGGCTCTGTGTTTCCTTGTTAAAACAAATTTTGAAATAGTGAGAGAGGGAAGGAAAACGTGTGTTTTGAGTTTGTCGCTGAGCTCTTAATCAAAACTTTGATAATGTAGCAAAGAGAGTTATTTTTCTAAGCATCTTTCTCCCAAAAAATAACTCTTATATTCTGTAGCATTTATTTCCGAGTTTTGATATTTTGAAGAATCAAAACTTGGTGATTTCTAATTCTATTACTTTTCACCATGCAGATATTCTGTCTAACTCCGTTGTGTAAACGTAGTTGGATAGAACTTCAGTTCTGACTTCATTGTATCTTGAAGGCGGATTTGCTGTAACCCGATGCATATCATCTGGTGGGGACAAATACTATCTTTAGGAAAGTGATTCAATAACGCGCCTCGAAGTGTCATCAATTTTGTGTTTTGCAGAAGATTCATCACCGACAATCAATTCGAAGACAGTTTTTCTCCAATAATCTAAGGACAGTACTTTCGCAGTGGCAGTGTCTCTACACGAAATGATGAAGGTTTTTACTCTATTGCAAATTAAGGATGGCTAGGTTTATCCGTTAACTTGACATGTAAGGTATATACGTGTGTTCGTGTTTTCGTATGGATAAGAGACTTGTTTGTTTTCATATCTGTTTTTTCATTTTCCGAGATCTGTTAATCTTGTGTTTGGCTTTCCAAGTTTTGGTGGGTTTTGCATATTATAGCTAGATGCATTAGATTAAAAAAATATATATGATCCTTTGATGAGCAATTGAAACGCCGGAAAAGGTTTGAAGACCTTTTGTTTTCAATTAATTGCATGGGACTAATTGGGACACACAATTGAATTGGGTTGTTGAAAGGATTAAAATATATTTTGTATTTGGTTGCAACACCTTTTATAACATTTGGATTGGTTGTAATTTATTTGTCTAGAAATTACAACAAAATACAAAAATAACTTAGGACAACATTCAGTAAAGCGGTGATATTGATGTTCAACCCATACATGCTAATAACAATCTAACAGATTTATTCACAAAGGCATTACCAACTACAATATTCAAGAAATTGATTACAATGCTGGAACGTGTAGACTTAAGATCCAGTATTGGAGGAGAGTCAATAACTTGAAATGTATAAACAAATTATATATTTTTTCATTCGTCTAAGATTTTGTCTCACTAAATTTTCTTTAGCAATATTCTAATAAGATAATTGAAGGCATTTAATAAGACACGAAGCTTATTCTTTGCATAGCCATTTGAGGAACAGGGACAAAATTATTAATTATGTCATTAATACATATTATCAGAAAAGAAAAGAAAAGAAAAGAAAGAGAGCCAATTTATCAAAAAAAAAAAACTGAATAAAATCTAATATGTTCAAAAGATTTATTGTATTGGAAGTTCCAGCAGCAACTATATTCTATATATTTAGTTACTTTTATAAAAATTCGTTAAATATCACATAAATTTTATAACTTTGCAAATATTTACAGTGTGAAAGAATATTTGGGTTTTTAATATATAGAAAACTTCTCCCGTCATGTCAC
This sequence comes from Arctostaphylos glauca, assembly GCA_019985065.2. NCBI lineage: Eukaryota > Viridiplantae > Streptophyta > Magnoliopsida > Ericales > Ericaceae > Arctostaphylos > Arctostaphylos glauca. The sequence goes on along the minus strand of JAHSPW020000002.1, from coordinate 16,871,996 downwards.
GGCCACAAATGAGGACATGTTTCTCATTTGTGTTTTCATTTCTTATACTAAAGAAAAATCACATTCTCATTTTACTATAAAGACCACGCATTTTCACAATTTTTGTTAATTATTTGTTACAGATCCACATCAATTAATCACTTTAATTATTATGTATCTTGTTATAACAGGATTTCCAAAATCCTACTTTTATATGCTAATTTATACATTATTATTATCCCTTGCTTCTCATAGATCCAGTAATTCCCGAATAAGTCACTCAATCTAATATTTAGCATAGATCGGGTGATTCCCAAACAAGTTATTCTTTCAAACCCTTGCTAAATTCATCATTCCACTTAAATGTGTGATGAAGGAAGAGATTAACACCACAAGACTAATTTTTATTTAGTCAATAAGTTAACTTGCTTATTATGTATGTAATATATATAATTATTGATTCAATGAACAAAGTTTTTCTAATAGAACTTCTACTAGAAGTAGAAATTACGTTTCAATTAAGAAATTAATCAACTCTCTACCTGTAAGCTTCTGGTCTTCTATCACTTTTAATGTGACCAAAATAGCTAAAAAAGAATCTCACTTAGGGCTCAAAAGGCATTGTAAAATTATAATTGTTTAACTTATAGTCTTTCACGTTCAACACAGATAGATATAAATATCTTTACTATGTTTATGGATACGAGTACGTTCATCTTGATTATTTAATTTCTGCTTAATATTTAATTTTATAAAATCATGATTATCCAACATGCGAACATAAACGACAAGTTAATAATTATGAGTAATGCTAGTAATATAGATGTTCCGAACACATCCGGATACAAATATGTCCAAAACTGTTGGATGCACATGAAACCTTATGCATCCAATAGTTTCAAATACATGTGTTTGAATGTATTCGCAACATCTATGTTCCTAGACTTTTTGAATAATTATTTAACACCATTAAATAAAATTTGCACACTACCTGCAGGCCCCTGCCGTACATCTATAATTTTTCGTTGATAAAAAAAACCAGAAAGCCCCTGCCGTACATGAGAGTATGAACACTAAATAGTTTAAAGTAAGCAAAAGGGATAATGCATGTTATTATATAATGGCAGAGACGATTATTCAGCTATTGGATAATATAAACAATGGGAGTAAAAGTCAATGATTATGAAGAGCCAAGATTTTAAAAAAAAAAAAAGTCTTGGTAACTACCGCCCAGCGGGCGGTGAATAAGATTCATATAATGTCAAACAAATACAAATAATAATACACAGTTTATAAATATCAATATATATTCATAAATATTAATACACAATTTACGAATATCGATATACTTTCTATACATTATCCGCCGCCTATTAACCGGTGGTTAGCATTTTCTTTTAAAAGATGGACTTAAACCACCTGATATTTTTCTCCAACAGGGAATATATTAAAAGGCTAATACTTCCATCTGGTCGCAGTCATAGTTTATTGCCCTTCCGACCCATTTGGTAACAATCAAAATTTTACCGCTAACAAATACGCCTTTAAAAGTAGAGCACACCAAAATATCTAACCTGTGTGACATTTCCCACTTTGGAAGCCAATCTGTAGAAAAAACAAAGTCATGAGAAATTAGATTAAGATTCTAAAAAGGAAGTAAATAAGAACTGGAGATTAGTATCCGAATCTTACAAATCGCTTGATTCGATTCGGTACGTCAAGCTATCAATTCATATATTGCTGAAAATTATAAGAGTTGTAATATGTTCATGCAACGAAAAAATTTATATACTTTATCTACATGTTTCAATCGCAGAAGAAACAATCTGAAGTCATCCAATAAGATGTTTAAAAAAAAGTGTTAGACAATTTGGGTAATGAAAACCTTTTGGTGTTGAAATATTAAGAGTATACGTAGTGCAAAGTATTTGATATTCTACCCCTTTGATGATGACTGAATAACAAAAAAAAAAATAACAAGTTATTTTCTCAGGACATCGGTTTTTCTAATGGCTTTGTTACACAAAGTATAACTAGACCACAATTTTAATACAAAATACTAAATTGTATCACCATTTATCAATTATAATAAAAATATGAAACCCTTTATCCTCTAAGGTGATGTATATTAGACCCTTGTTGCCATGAATTCATAGGCCTGTCAAAGATGATATAGAGGGAGACAAAGATTGAGAATAATTTTAAATAAGTTGAAAAGTTATTTAAATCTGTTTTCAATATTAAAAAAAGAGCCAAAAATCAAATTCATCAAATCCAAAATTATTTGCAATACAACTAAAAATCCACCCTATTAGACCATTCTTCAGTATTTATATTCATCCAGAGGCATAAATATATATACGTACATGCGTTGTACATATGCATACGTATGTCTTTAATATATTTTAAAAATAAAGACCAAATCAACACAATTCACGCTTCAGAAAAGGACCACTTGAATTCACTGTTTGATAAGATAAAAACTTTAGAAATATTAGTGTGACAAAGACACAGGTATCTACTCCTTTCATCTGTTTTCTTTCTCTTTGTTGTTCTCTGTTTTTTGGAAATGAAAACATTAAAAAGTCCGCAATTACTTTCGTATCATTTTTAAACCGAAACATTCTCTAGAAACTCAAATAATCTTAGTTGTCGTCCACCGACAATATTTTGTGTTCCGGCAAAAAAATTAAAGCAGGAAACCTAAAATCATACTGACAAAATTTTCAACACAAAGGCATGTAGCATGCCTTTCTTTTGCACCTAGACTAGAATACAAGTGGGAAAGATCCAAAATTCAATAAGGGAGATCACATATAAACACTCCACCCCAAAGCATTTTTCTCCTTTTCCAAATTTGCTTACATAATTTGAAGTTGACTTGAAAAATGCTCTTACTCACCGCGCCAAAAGTCAATATACCCAAAAACAAAATCAGTAAACCCAAAAAAAAAAAACATCTTTTCCCAATATAAACTAGTTATATCATACCTTTCCAGCTTCTCTCCACATCAAGAACGCGGATATTCAAGCACCCCATCCTCAGAACCTGAGAACCTGAACAACCAAGATGCCGAAGTGGAACATGTGTGCAACAAAATCAGAAACAAGGAGTTTCAGGCTACACCTCGTAATATGTGATCTTGAAGGTTTGTCAATGGCAGATATACCAAAAAACGATAGATATACAATCAAAGTACAAGTAGAATGGGTAGTTCCACAGAAAAAGTGTGTAACCTCAAACCAGTTTATAAGCTCCGATGGATGTGTCCAGTGGAATGAAGGCTTTAATCACGTGTCCAAGTTGAAACTGAAGAACTCGAATAGTTTCAGCAGCCAGTTGATCACCCTTGAGGTTCATGTAAGTACAAAACCCATATAACTCAATCAATAGATTTTATTATTTACAGCGGAACTACAATGATACCAAAATAATTACCAGGGCTTTGGAGTGAAATCGAAAACCAGAGCATCGGTCTTGGCCAAACTCAGCATGGATATTGCCAAATTTGCTGGTCAAACAGAGGCATTAGGAAAAATTATCAAATTCCCAATCACGTGCAGCATCGGAGGGTCCACTCTTGATGCCAGATTAACAGTAAGTCGAGATCAAACTTTATCTAAATTTACCACATCCTGCCAAAAACACTTTTAAGAAATTTTCCAAGAAATGAATTGCAGGTGAAACTCGATTCTCTCGAATTCCAACCGCTACATAGAAACAGCACTGTACACCCTCTTTCTCCGATCCAGCTACTACCATCTCTATCATCATGCATAAGATATCAAAAACAAACCAGCAATGAAATGGTCAATTCTTCTTCTAATTCAGACGAGGAAGCTGAACCTATCTACAGAACCCTCAAAGCAACAAATTTACTACTTGGTAGCTTTGTGCATGAAGAACTTGAATTCCGCAAGGAAGACAATTGGGAGGTAAACCAACAATATGAATCCGTGCAAAAACCTTCATTAATCAGGCTTCTCACATTGAAAAATCTAAGGGTCAGTCCTAGAGTCCCAGAACATCCTAGAGATACTCCACTCTTGAACAAAGCATCTGGTGAAGATGGGGGTGATGACACCAATAATGACCATCACTGCCACTCATCACCCTCACAACCAGAACATGTTAAGGTCCAATGTGATTTCCAGCATTCTGGTTTATTGGGGAGCGATCGGTTTGTGATAGGAAGCTGGGAAAAAAGAAAGTTCGTAAGCAGAGATCAAAGTTCAGAGCTAGAGACAGAAATGTTTCTAGCTTCTATTGATCAGCGGAGTGAGAAAGCATCGGGTGGAGGAGCCTGTACAGTTCTGGCAGCAGTCATAGCTGATTGGCTGCATCAGAACCCAGGAATACTACCACTGAGATGCCAATTCGATAAATTGATAAGAGAGGGATCGAAAGAATGGAGAAACCTATGCAAAGAAGGGGCTAATGGCAAGAAGTTTCCAGATCAGCACTTCGACCTTGATACTGTACTGCAAGCACACGTTCGACCGCTGAAGGTGGAACATGAGAAATCCTATGTAGGGTTCTTTGAACTTGAAAAATCACCAAATGAGTTAGAACTCCTCCAAGGGGCTATGTCTTTTGACAGTATATGGGAGGAAATCCTAAGTAGTGAGTCAAGATTGGTAGAAGAAATCTACATTGTCAGTTGGAACGATCATTTCTTCGTTCTGAAAATAGAACCAGACGCAATTTACATAATCGACACGCTAGGAGAGAGGCTGTGTGAGGGGTGCAATAAAGCATACATATTAAAGTTCAACAAAGAAAGTACGCTCTACAAAATGCAGCCAAACGTGGACCCAAGAAAGGCTGTAGTTGATCAATCAAGCAAAGCAGGGAGAAAAGTGGATAAAAGAAGTTGGCAAGAAATAGAAATATGTAAAGGGAGGTCTTCATGCAAAGATTATATTAAGAGGTTTCTTGCCGCTATCCCACTAAGAGAACTGCAGGCCAACATCCAAAAGGAAATCGTTGGAGAAGCTCCTCTCCATCGTCTCTTGCAAATTGATTTCCAGTTCACAACTCCGTGCAACAACACAACCAATCATGAAGCCAATTAATCAATCAGGCCTGCAAAGTGGCAAAGGAAGACTGTATAAGCCCATTAGGTGACTAAGAACCTTGAAACGTTCCCAAAGTCTTTTTCATATCAAAATAAGCACCGATACATGAATCACTACCTCATATCTAGTCAGTAGTCACTCATTACAACAGTTGGCCCTTCACTTTATTTGAACGCTTCAAACACATTTAGCCTGTCCTGTAAAATTACGTGGTACTTATGCAGCTTAAAATAAACCATCAAATTGACATGAAGTCCCTTCAGAAATACACAGAAGTAACCTACATTTCGTACCATAAATTACCTGTAGTGCTAACTCTTCTCCTTTGTACAAGACATGAACAGGCACAGTATGTCATAGTCAGCTCATAAGGTGGTAAGAAGCCAGCAATACTTCATGAGTTGTTTAGTGTTACACTCGATACAAATATACATGACTCAAATGAATCCAATCAGGTAAGTTGAACTCTGTAAGAGAACTTGCACTCCAGCATTATGTATAAACGTTAACATTTCAAATACCGTATAACACTCACGTTTATGTGATCTGTTACACTGCATGAAACAACAAGTGAGCAAACCATAGATTATTTGAGCATTATATTCCATCTTCTGATAAAACATCCTTGTAGTCAATAGGGATGTGCAGCGGATAATTAATCCAAGAAATATACTGGACCAGGATTTCATACAAACCTGCAATTGACAAACTAACAATAGTCGAAACTTAAATTTAAATCCCAGGGCCTGTGGACTATGGCAAACAATATCAACAAGCGAGTAGCAAAAATTATCATGACAGATGCCGAAAATCCTCATCTTTCTTTTAGTCTGCTTCATTAATTATTCAAACTTTCAAAGTATTAAAGTATTAAAGCCATTAGTAATCTGTACATTGAGCCTGCCCTTGCAGAGAAAATTGGAGAATAGAACTTGCAAGCACATGCTGGAAAACCAAATGAAAGAAAGTTGGTGGTGCAAATATAATACCGAGACAGAGCTCAAAACATACAGGCGGATCAGAAGGAAAGATCAAGGACCCCATGCCTTGTCACCTTGCCATTGACATACTTGGGAAATCAGGTTGAAACAAGGAAACAAATGGTTTAACACGCATTCACCATAATTTATGCAATAGAGATTTGAAATTGAAAAGTAGACTAATTTCAATGCATATGACAAGATCTATCTTCATGTAACAAGCGACAAAACGGAGAGAAAAAAAGGAACCGACCACAAATCAATATTATTACAGTCCAATCAAAGAGCACTGAACTTGGACGGAACCACAATTTACAGGGGACAAAAATGACTTCATTATCAGGTTTTGACCCAATTGGAGAGTATATACACAGCAATTGCCCTCACTTAGAATGAAAGTAGCTCCACTTTCAAGCATCATTGGAAGCTGAAGCTATAGAGATGTAATCGCAGACTTATGGGCGATATCATACAGGGATACAAGGATTTCAGCACTAATTAATATAATAATGAGCCACTCCAGAAAATCTGACTTTCTGTTCTGAAGGATCTCCTGAAGAAAGCGAATATTGTGCTGCAAGAAAATATTGAAATGTTAAAACAACATACCGTGTCATCTGGATGGCAGTTCTCCAGATTATCTAACCAAAGAAGAAGAAGCAAAAGACAGAGATGGCAAATCCCAAACTGACATATTATACAGGCAGTACAGTACCTCCACAAACTTCAACTTAAAATCAAGAGTTGCAAATCTCTGAGTCAGCTCAAACTCATCTCTGAGATATTCCCATATCTGAGCATATTTAGCATCCTTCCATGCTATGTCTGATCTGAATACAGCCAACATACTTATTAGCAATAAACACCGCGAAAGAGTATCATAATTCTAAGAAATGAAGAGCAAATAAAATCCAAGTTTAAAACATGCGAGCAATTATCCTTAAACTTTACTAGATACCAATTGGACTCGCAATATAATGCTAAAGATAACAATAAAACCAAAAATCTTAATAGCTAAAAATAGAAGGTTATGAGGAAGGCTCAGCAAAACATATAGCCGAAATAATAACAGGTTGGGTTCCCAAATCTTTTCCTCGGAAAAAATGAGGCTCAAATGGTCTGGGTCTTGTTCTCTTCTTTCTTACAAGGGTTTGAGGTTAGGGAAACAAATTAGAAGGTCTTGAAGGACCTCACTTCAGCAGTTAAATCGAAACTTCAACCACCTCATAGATTCAAACTCTTAAAAAAGAGAAAGTCACTTTATTGAAGACAAAAGGCAGACTAGATTGGCGGAAAGAGAAGCTGCCGCTGATCCAAAAAGAGAGAAGCTGCCAAAATGCAGTTCGACTTTGGAAACAAGAGATGGCTGGAAAAACAAGAATAAGGCTCAAATTCCTAACATATGACTTACCACTTCCTATGAAAACCCACTTTTCTTAGAATGATGAAAGCATTGCGCCTTTGGAATAACATTGTACAAATTCATCTTGCATCAATGCTTCCAATTTAACAATTACCTCTCAAAAAGTCCAAGCTTAAGAATCACATCAGCTAGGTTAGAATTTGCCTTGCCCACTAACTGAAAGAGCTTTTTCCTTTCCATCGTAAAGGTACCAGTTTTCTCCATCCCACGATTAATGTCAGTGAATTCTGCAACCATCCCATCAACCTACAAGAAGTAATGTCATGACTTATGGGAACCTCTTTGATATCCAAAACTACACAATCTAGAAACTAGTAAGCCAATAAGATACTAACCTGGCGAACATAGTAATCAAGAGCAATACTTTGACCAAGAACACTGCCAATGGTACGGATCCCATCAATATTCAAGTATTGCAACATTATATAATCTAATCCACCTTGCATCCATGTATTTAAAGTTGGCTTCTCTCTCACCTCATACTCTACATTTTCAACCACAACTCTGTTTAATCCAGTGCTTCCAAATAAAATGTTTAGCATCCAACATTTTCAAGCCATCATATAAATCATATTGATGACAAAGAACTATATAAACAACTGGATGAAATGCTTAGCCAAAAATCATGCAGCGAACAAAATAATCAAAATATGCTTAGGACACTAAGCCACACATGCCATCAACCATTTGACTTCAAGTAAGAACCAAAAGTGTATGAATGGCAACTTGAAAAGGAAGGAAATGCAAAAAGAGAATAGATTTTGACTTTCTATAAGAACGGCCTAAATATACTTTGACAAAGAGGCCATCTAGTTACCCCTAGTCTTGGCCATTTGCCCTATTTTTGCTTAATACCCCTTCTCTCAGTTCTAAGAAGGGCCTTTAAATGTCTAAAGTAGATAGCTTTATTGAAGTGGAAGCATCTAGCAACCTAAAAACGTGTAGGGGCAAGTTATGGTAAAAACTGATTGATATGGGCATAGTAAGGGGAACATTTTGCAAAAGGAGCAAGCCATAGTTGTCAAGTGGTGAAACAAGCCTGCTTTTCCAAATCGTCAATCGTAGCACATTCTAGACAACAGAAATTGACCACACTAGAACTAGATAGTGAATCGTAGCTACATGTATGAAATGCAACTCTTTGACAGAGCAAGGTCTCGCCTTTCCTAAATTCTTTAAAGCGACTCTCAGGGTTCCCTTCCAAGTTGCAAAAATTCATCATCACTGTACATGAAATAAACTACCAAGTCTATCCAAAGTCGAACTTAATTGAACAAGAAGATTGGTGTTGAGTTTTCAAATTAGCAACCAAAGCCACCAATACATTTTTCAACTCTAGGCCCCAGGCATGTTTGCAAAACGCATATCGCACGCAATTCTGCGACCAACATTGATCAGCACAAAAATGCTCCTGAAAGAGCTTTCTGCTTGTTTCATTCACCTACATGATCTACCCTCGGGTTTGTCAATAATATATTGTTCTAATCTGGTGGACCATGTATTGGCCAGATAAATAAAATGCTTCATTCACTAAACTTTACTAATAAAGTGCAGAGTACTACCTACTACACAACATGTAGCTCTCTCAGCCTCCAACGGAGTCATCCGAACATGCAGAGGGGTCAAAAAACTCAAGATTGTCTGGAATGCAGTATATCTTTTCATGGATGTTACAGGGAGCAAGAAATAGACATGAGATGATAAGATTTTGTTAGAACCAACGGAATTATAAAAAAGACATCTGATTTTTTTCTCTTTCTGTAGGTCATTAGGAAAAGGCTGGTGGGGCGGGCAGTGAAGAAGTTACAAGTTTATTCATGTTATTAACTCAAGGGAAAAAGCATCTTCTAGTTGCTATATACTCCAACCCGTCCTTACCCTACTTCAACTGCAACCCAGTTTTCTTTATGCAGACGCTCGGGATGTGATCAGCAACTCAGGCTTGACGCTTGAGAATATGGGCAGGTTTGGAAAACCATGAAGTCAGGGACCCAAGGTCAGCATGAGGCAGGTGAGGTTATTCTTCGGTAGGGCATAAAATCGGGTTAAATGAGCCCTCTCCCCCACAAGGCCCATGTTTGGGGATACAATAGCGTCTTGCCAAGGCCTGTATGGGACAGGTGAGGTGGTTCCTAGCAACAGAGCGTCAGGATGAGTGAGCCAGTCCCATACTAAACCATGTCGAATCCCACTTGACACTTACATTCTTCCATTTTGTTGCCATATGCAAGGACATAAAAGTAATAGTTTTTCCATATTCACATCGAAGACATCACCCTCGGGTTCATCAATTCTTATATTGTCAACGACAATTTTCTGGTTAATCTTACATTTCTGTTAGGAAAGGGATTAAGGAAAACAGGGTGCAAAATGCAAGTACAATAAAAAAAAAAGAAGTCACTAATCCAACCCACAAGGGGAAAAATTTCATCTATTTTGTATCCTTTTGGGGACATGGCCGAGTGGTAAAGGGGGGGGTGGGGTGGGCCTGCAAATCCTTTTTCCCCAGTTCAAACCTGATACTGCTTAGAATCAAAAAAGCATCAACAGTCCTTTTCCTCTGCTACTGCTGTGGAATAAAATAGGGATTGATACAAAATAGGGATTGATTAGGTTAGCTAATATGTAACTCTGATACAAAATAGGGATTGATTAGGTTGGCTAATATGTAACTCTACTCTACAGCACCAATACCCCAAAAAAGCCCATGTACGCATCTCAGGCATGGATTCAGGCTAGATAGGCCCTGATACATATCAATAACTATTTTTAATTTTTTCAACTATGGATATAGAACAGATTTTCTAAGAGAAGTCCCACATTGCCTAGACACACAAACAATTTGCATTTTGCAGTATATAAGCATAAGGGAACCTCATCTCAACAACTAGTATTGAGGTTGAGTTATAGCAAATACCATGTAACATGGTTGGGATATGGGAAGCATGCCTCGAGGGTACCTTTTGGAACAAGAAGGCTAACCCCTAACTTTTGCAAGATATTAATGTGGGTCAAACTGCAAAATAAAATGCTCTAATAGAGATACTAAAGATTACATCACACTATGCACTGAACACTTCTGCTTATAATAAATTTGCCCCACACAAAATGAAAAGTCGCTTGTTAATCAGTGTAGCAAGAATTTCTCTTTTAATTAGCTTGCTTAGTGATGTTAGTGTTGGTTTTGGCATAAATATCCACCTCGGATGCATGATATTAACAACTAAATGAGTATATTCTTGCTTTTGGTTTCTACATACTACAATACCAAAATTTCTGGAAAATTTCCTTTACAAATTATCCTGGCCCTACCGTTCCTAATTGTAAAGATTCCAACATATCACCGTATCAGGGTCGTATTCTTATTCTGTATCCCTATCCGTATGCATGTTTCCTACATATGACATCTCAAATTAAAGGAAGCATTAGGAGTTCAACAAATAGGTATGAAATACTTGAATTCCATAACCAAGCTATGTGATAAGTCATAGTTTACCATCCTTTCTCATCTCAGGGAGCAACCCAGAAGCATGTTCCTCCACAATTTTCAGATATCCATCAACTTCATGTTCGCTGACATTAAACAAGACGATTGAGCCATACTGAAAAACTACCATGTAACAGCAGTCACTTCCACTTAAATTGGCACCCAAACCCTGATAAGAGGAACATAACATTGTTTTTAAGCTAGGCATCCAGTTGATGAATCATGAGCAGGAAATTCAAAAGTTTGAGGGCAAGATTCTATAAGAGAAATATTTTTCATATGTGCACGAGTCTCACCTTTAATGATACTGCTATGCTTTCAAGGTAGGATTACGAATTGAATGAAGAATTACAATATGAACACCTTAAGTTTATGTACTTCCTTCAAAGAAGGGCATTCTAGTTTACTCATTTAATGCAACCAAAACTAAGTGTTAGTTGAAGGTTAATCTACTGACAGCTTAAGTGCTTAACTCATTTTATTTGATTATAGAGTGTGGATATGGAAAAAGGACTATCCAACTGCATTCCAATTAGACATTAGAGAAAAGGTTTCACTCTCCTTCTGGCAAGACTGATCACGCACTAAACAAGAATATCCTACTAAGGAGCATCTCATGAAGACAAGACTATGATATAATCATTAGTAGTCATGCTCAAGGTTCCACTACAGGCAACATGACCATTTTTACCTCCTTCACAGGACCAAGGCTGGCCGGCTGGGGCTAAAAATGGAAAAAAATATAAGTGCACCCCAGTAAGTCCTCTCTGCATGCAGGAAATTTCTACAATTTCCATGCCTCACCTCATAGAAATTACCTCTACAACAGCAGAAAAATACATGTCACCTGTATAGCACCCTCACCAACCTTGGTCCTTGACCCTCTTGTAGGTATACACTACAACATCATTCAATGAAGGGCATATCATTGATCCGGGGACAAGAGGATCCTTATCAGGAGCTTTTATGGAGAAAATTGAGTTCAGGGTACACTGAATACAATGTGGAAATAAAGATCCATCAAATCCAAACATTACTATGTGTCTCTGTCTACCATAAAGAAAGGACTATACTCCTTAAACCTCTACTTAAACGGAATTACAAACTGAAGGAAAAAAGGAAACTGAAGGAAAATATACTTCCAAAGTGCTGCACAAAATGCCCACCAATCTAAGTGCGTCTATTGTATATACAAGCTACATTGCCTGCCTTCCAGCATAACTATAAACTACATTGCACATTCAGTAAAGCAACCAATTTTCCATAACACAGAGAATAGTAGTCATAATACTATTAAATAATTAACCACTTGCCACCAGACCACCACTCAAATGACATATCTACGATAACAATTCCATTACGTCAAACCACCCGCCTATGAACCACGGACACTCCTATGAAGTCGCCATACCCGCATCCAACACTCGAGGACATGGGGACATGCAAGGAGACAGCAAAATATGCAAGGAGACAGCACTTTTTTTTTTTTTTTTTTTTTTTTGGGGGGGGGGGGGGGGGGGGCTGCAACGGGAATGGGGGACCTGTAGTGAGCCGATCCGGCCGTTCATTTTGGCAACGGATGGTTCAGATTTAAATTAATATTTATTTGTAAAAATAATCAATAAATACTGATTTGAATATGAACCGTCCGTTGTCGAAATGAACGGTTGGATCAGCTCACTACATGTATGTAGTGAGGGGCTCACTACAGGGCCCCCATGTCCGGGCTGCAACGCGTTTGGGGACACGACGGGGTTAAATCTGCAAATTTTTTAATCATTGGGGAGTAAATATGAAATATTTCCATTCTTTTGGGTTAAAAGCATGATAAAAGTATACAAATACATATACATAGATACAATAGATCAGTGGATTGGCAAACCCTAAAAACTCAACCAATTCTCTTCCTCCCTCCCTCTCTCGCTATTGCCCTGGTATCTCTCTCTCTCCCTCTTGTCCCTCTCTTGCACGCAATAGAAGCCTCTTTCTCTATCAATAGGTATGTGTTCCGCTCTCTTTGAAGTATATACATATATGTGTGTGTGTGTGTGTGTGTGTGTGGGTGGGTGGGTGTGGATGTGTGTGCAATCTTTGTAGATTGCATTTTATACTAATATATATATATATAATATATATATATATATATATATATATATATATCTACATATATATGCATGCGTGTGTATACATATTGGTACATATGTACATATATGTAACCCTTCTAATAAGAGATCTCTTATTTTGCTACGGTGCAGACTTCTTATTTCCTAATCGAATTTTGATGATCCGAACCGTTCAATGTGTTTAAAACATATTTTTAAGGGTTAATGCGAGAAATCAGCTCAAAATATTATCCTAAAAGGCTTGATCCATTCAATTTTTCATCAAACTATTCCTACAAGCATTTAACAAAAACTGTTTAGATCAAACCCTTCTCGAATCTCGATATTGTTTTGAGCCAATTTCTTGTGGTGCCCTTAAAAACATATTTTAAACACATTGAACAGTTTGAATCGTGAAAATTTGATCAGAATATAAGAGGTCCGGACCATAACAAAATAAAGGATCCCTCATATACAGACATATATAGACATATAAATGTATGTGTATGTGTGTGTGTGTGTATATATATGTATATACATATATATACCTGTATGGTTGGAACCATAACATAAAGAGTAGCATTCGAATTGTTGAGTTGGCCCCTAATAGCCCCGCTTCCAGACGGCGTACTCTCGACTTTACGCATTCTTGCCTCGGAAGCTGGAGGATCAACAGGTTCATTAGCATAATAAATAACGAGATGAATTGCTGCTTTTTGTGCTGCTTTCTCTACTTTGGCTACTGTGGGGGGATTCAAACGCTAAGGCCTTAGTCCCAAGCGCTCTAGGGGGAGTGTAATAAGGGGTCAGGGCAACTCTCAAAAAAGAAAAAGCAGACAGGAACAATCACAATTACAAGTCACGAGTAAGAGGAGATGGTAAAGATACTCATAAGCAGATGCAAAAAGAGTGGATTCAGGTTCTCATGAGCCAACATCGTAAGCATACACAGACGTTGCCACAGCTGAAGAATGGGATGCTTGCCTGGTCTGACTATATGTATTTACATACATATATATATATATATATGGAGATGGCTCCATAGACCAACATTGTTTTAGACCAATATTAGACCAACATCCAAACTCTTCATTCCTGATTAAATTTTAATGATCCGAACCATTCAATGTGTTTAAAACATGTTTTTAAGGGTACCGCAAGAAATCAGCTCAAAATATTACCAGAAAAGACTTGATCCAAACAGTGGTTCATAAAACAGTTCCTTAGATCAACCCTTTTCGGTAATATTTTGAGCTGATTTGTCGCGGGTACCCTTAAAAACATGTTTTAAACACATTGAACGGTTCGGATCATTAAAATTTAATCAGAAATGAAGAGTTTGGATATTGGTCTAATATTGGTCTAAAAAAGTATTGGTCTCTTTAGCCTTTCCCTATATGTATGTACATATATACATACATATATACATATATGTATATATATATATACATACACGCGTGCGCGCAGGCATGTTTTGGTAAAAAAAATTATGTTTACACCTTACATCGTTTTCTGACTCTTTGGAATGTGTATGTATGTAAGTATATAATAGCCGTGTCCGTGTTCTCATTTTCTTAGAATTGTCGTGTCCCGTGTCCATATCTGTATACGTGCTACATAGTGACCACAAATTCAAACTGCCTCCACCAAACAAAACAATTTACAGATTGATTCTCAACTAGGTGAGTTGAAAACTCTCTATTTCACGGACATGCACTTTTAGCTTCAATTATTATTTGCACGTTTAGGTTATAGCACCCTCACTTGAGATTTTCTCGATATTGTTACTAAAAGATTTGATGTCTTAATTCTTCAAACGGCATAATGCTATCACTTCAAACGCAACTACAAAATAAAAGTTCAACTGCTAATTGACATATCTATATTGTATATGGATTGACATGGGTGGGCCCTAAGAGCAAATACACCTGTTGGTGCCAAAATGGCTTTGCCTAAGGCATTTTACATCTAGCTACCGTGCCAAAAAGCCCCAAAAAAATGGCAGGGTTGCTCCACCAACGCAATGCTATTTTGGCACAACACCACACAATTGTTGTGCGTCGTAGGATGGTACCTAACCTTTTTCCGGCCATTAGAAAGTTTAGCTGCCTAGTGGAGAGGGCGTTGCCATATTTTGCCGATGGCATGCAACATCGCTATGGGGTGGAGTTGCTCTAAGTCAAGCTCATCACCTTCCATTCAACTTCTCAACATAATCCTACATAGCTTACAACAAATATTCCACCTAAGCTACATTGGAAAGGCTAGGAACGCCGCTTCAATTATTTTATACCTAGGCAGAGCTTGAAAGAAAGAGGAAAGGTAAGGAGAGAAAAACTAAAGAAATTATTGAGCAAGAGACAGTTGAGTTTGTTAAAGCTCTGCAGAAGAGCGAATATGATGTTATCGAGCAGTTGAGGTGAACTTCAGCGCATGTCAATATCCTATCATTGATGCTCACTTCTAAGCCACATAAAGAGGCACTCCTCTACTCTCAAAGAAGCTCAAGTGCCGATGGATATCTCGCCAGATAGCTTACAAAACAAAGTAGGCATAATAATGGCACCTGGGATTATATCCTTTTCTGGTAAAGAAATTCTTGATGAGAGAATGGGCATACCAAGGCCTTTCATATCGTTGTCAATACAAAAGGCATGGTGGTGGCATGTGTGCTAATCAACAATGGTTCAAAACTGAATGTTTGTCCCAATGCTACATTGGAAAGGGTAGGAATGGATGCATCATTCTTGCAGTATAGCGGCATGGTCGTGAGAGCTTTTGATGGCTCTCAACGAGAAACAATGGGTGAGATAAAATTGCCAATTGAACTTTGACCAATGACTTTTGCCATCTGATTTCAAGTACTCAAAATCTCATCTGCCTATAACTTCTTGCTAGGTATGCCATGGATTCATGCGAAGGGGGAAATTCCGTCTAGCTTAAACCAAAAAATAAAGTTCCTAATGGATTTCGTCTAGCTTACACAAGAAAATCAAGTTCCTAATCGATGACAAGATCATAATTATGTTTGCAGAGCCCGACCTTGCTATTTAGAGAGCTCCACCCATACTTGTTATTGAATCCACAGAACCCAGACTCGTGACTATGTTACTACAATTCAGGGGGGTCACCTGCTAGTCCAAAGATTTTCGAGAACGGGAGAATGATCGCCTGCTACTTTCACAACAACAAAGGCATGGGGGAGTCACTACGTGGGGAGCAGGAGAGCAGAAAAGTCTCGATCCAAACCCACACTTTCAGTCTCGGATATCAACCTACATTCAAGGAGCAAAAAGAGGCAGCTGCCAAGAAAAGAGAGCTCGGGAGAAATCCACGTGTAAGGAATGTTGTGGTGGTCCCACCTCAGAAGGAAATATTTGTACACGGGGAAGTCATAAAGCCAGAAGAAGTCCTCATAGTGCCGAGTGCTAAAGCTGAGGACTTCCAGTCACCACTGAAAGGTCTTACAGACTTTTTCTGAAAAAAGGATCTTGTTTTCCTAAAAAAGGCCTTCCTGGAGAGTCAATTCGGCTAGAGTATCCAGGCGAGAGGACCACCAACTGCTCGTCACAACAGCTAATCAGAGCTTGCAAGTTTTGGTAAACTTACTCGAGCGGAGTTGTGTTTTGTCCTTTTGATTTATGTATTCGTCGCTTCAATTTGATGTTTGTTTCTTTCCGTGCTCGTAAGAAAATCATGCAATGGTTAGACGTCCTTGAATGATATCAATAGATGCTCGTTTTTTAGAAAACTTTACTTTCAGGGATCCCAAAATTCGTTCTTTTGATTCAACAAGCATCACAATCTTAGCACAAGACGAGTATGACTTTGATGCCCAACTAGACTTTGAGCTCATGGGAATTGAATATGATGCTTGCTACCATAGTTATTAAAGGCGAAAGGCGCACCGAGGCGCAAAGGGCAGCTGGAGCCTAGGCGCAAGGCGAGGCGCGGGCTTTATTGAAGTGAAGCGCACCTTGACGATGTACAAATGTATCACTTTATATACACATATATCACCATATATATACATATATCACTGTATATACACATAAATCACTGCTAATATACTGTATATACACATATATCACTGTATATATACATATATCATTACACGCGCGCACATATATCAGTGCACACTGCACACACACACACACATATCACAGTATATCAGTATACGGTGTATATACAATATAAGATGACTGTTATGATAGTATATCTATATACAATATATATAGATTATAGACAGTGCATATGTAGACATATATATACACATACTCGAATATATCTACATACAATAACTGTGAAGGAGGAGAAAGAACAATACCTGTCGATCAGAGAGAGAGAAATTGTGGATCGATACCGATATACAGTAAGGACCCGAAAAAAATCAAGTTTTTCACTAAATTGAATGAGGCGCGCTTTTCTCGCGCCTCACGCCTCGTGCGCCTTGTGCGCCTAATCCCAAAAGGCTCGCGCCTTGTTCAAGGCGCCTCGCCTCGCACAATGCAAGGCTCCACAGGTGCGCCTCGCGCCTAGGCACGCCTTTCACAACTATGCTTGCTACAGTGATGAAATCCCCGAGGCAATTAAACTAATGGCTTAACGACATGATAACCGACAAACCCCTAACATTGAGATAACATAAACCATTAATTTGGAAACTGTAGAAACACCAAGAGAAGTTAAACTGGAATGAACACCAAGAGAAGTTCAAATTGGAACGAACCTTGACAAACATCAACAATGGGAATTCATTGAATTGTTGAAAGCTTACCAAGATGTATGTGCTTGGTCATACGAAGATATGCCAGGGCTAAACACATCCATTATAGAGCATCGGTTGCCAACCGATCCTTCTATGGTGCTCGTGGAACAAAAGCTTAGATATCTCAAGCCAGAGTGGAGCCGTAAGATTAAAGAGGAAGTGATAAAGCAGTTCAATACTGGTTTCTTTCGAATAGTCACGTACCCTTAAAGGTTGGCTAATATTGTTCATGTGCCAAAGAAAGATGCTAAGGTTCGAATGTATATTGACTTCAGGGATTTGAATCAAAGTTATCGATACCGTACCGTACCGGCCAGTACGTACCGTTTTGGCAAAAAAACGGTACCAAGTACCTCTAATACCGTACCGTTCTCAATACCGGCCGGTACCGAGCGGATACCGGCCATATCGGCCGGTACCGGCCGGTACCGGATTTTTTTTTTTTTTTTTTAAGAATTACGGAAAAAAATAATTTTTTTTGGCTTTCTCTCTATAATTTATATATATATTGATAGTTGCGATAAATCCGATACGGTACCCGGTACATGACCGGTACCGGTACGTACCGTATCAGTAGGAAAACCAGTACCCAAACCGATCCGGTATTCAGAACATTGATTTGAATAAGGCCAGCACCAAGTACGATTTTCTATTACCTCACTTGGATATCCTGCTTGATAATACAGAGAAACATGAAATGTTTTCATTCATGGATGGATTCTCTGGCTACAACTAAATCAGAATGGCTAAGGAGGATCAAGACAAGATGGTGTATATTACTCCCTGGGGGGTTTGTTGCTACCGCGTTATGCCCTTCGGCTTAAAGAACGCGGGGACAATTCTCAAAAGGCCATGATCAACTTCTTTCACAGCATGATGCACTAGGAGGTTGACGTATATGTGGATGACATGATCGTCAAGTCTCGACAACAAGGACATCTGGTGAACCTTCAAAAAGTGTTCGATCGATTAAGCAAACATCAGCTGAAGCTAAATCCCGCGAAATGTGCTTTTGGAGTAACTTCGGGGAAGCTGCTAGGGTTCATGGTTAGCCAAAGGGGAATCAAGATTGGCCCTACGAAAGTCAAGGCTATTCTTAACATGCCACGGCCACACGGAGAGAAGGAAATCCGGTCAATTTTGAAAAACTAAACTTTATTAATCGATTTATCTCTCAAACGACACACGTTTGTGAACCTATTTTCCAGCTACTAGGGAAGAACACGCCAAATATATGGAACGCAGACTATAAGAAGGCCTTTGTTCAACAATACGTGCTCAATCCACCGGTCTTGGTCCCGCCAATCCCAGGACACCCATTGATAATGTATCTCTCGAGGACTCCCTAGCATGTGCCATAGCTCAATCTTGATAATTTCTTTAGTTTCTTTCTCCTTACCTTTCCTTTCCTTTCTTTCCAACCCTGTCGGCGGTGTTCTAAAAATCGGATCAATCAGCCGATTAATCGGCAAGTAAACGGTAATCGGTTGGTCACCTAGGCGACTACACCCAAATCGCCAAGGCAAATCGGCTAGTCACCCAGTCGGAGTCTAATCGGCGACTAATCGGACCATCAATTAGTCAGCCGATGGAAAAATGAAAATTAGGCAATTAAAACAAAGTAGTATAGATTAAGTATTACTAGGATTATAAGGAATGTTACAGAACTTACAGAGCTACAGTTCTTTGACTTGCATTACTACAGTTTTCTCTCTCTCTCTCTCTCTCTCTCTCTCACATTACACTTCACAGTTTATAGATATATATATATGTGTTATATAATATCAGTATTATATTACAGTTTATATCATCAGTATAAAAGGTGTATAATATTTGTAATATATAATATCTGTACAATGGTGTATTATATCAGAATAACCTTGAACTTTATAGAAGTATTTATTAAAAAATGAAAAAACCCAACTAATCCTCTTAAGCCGATTAATACCTAATTACTAGACCTAAGCACTAGAAGGTCCCCCACAGCTCGACTAGCGCCTCGTGATTTTTAGAACATTGTCTGTCGGGGTATAAAATAACCCATCAACAATAATGCACACTAATAGACAAAATGCAATCTAATCAACAAGATAGAAGCATAAATAAAATAGACTACCAAAAAATCTTGTTTAAGAAGTGAAAATAAACAAATTCTCAAAAGTCAACACCCAATATATCAAATAGCAATTAAAATCAACCAACAAAATATATCTGAATCGAAGGGGCTAGAAGAAGAACTTACATTTGGATCAGGTTGATCATTCCCAAACCTTAACACGACATAATTAGTCATACGGGAAGTGGGTGGAATGAAATTGGGTTTGTACTGCTCCATTAATCTCCGCAAATCCACACTACACAAATTATCAGCATGTGTGTAAGTATCAACTTCGAATAATTTGCATAACGACAAATAATCCCAGTTCCAATTTCTAATATACGAATGAAGTTACGGCGACATGTAATATCAAAGTGAAAATTAGTACAATCGTGGCCCGTAGATTTCCATTTTTGCTTTCCAAATACTCAGACCGCAACTTTTTCTGGCATTTTGTCCTTAGAGAAAATACAAGTACATCATACTCAATATAAACGTGAGTTTAAGGAAAAATACTTTGCAGTCCTTTGATCAAATTCATATCTATCCCTCTTTTACTCTTACTTGAACTCAAAGCGAGATTCTTCCCTTCACAAATTTCTTTAAGGGAACTCTCTAGATGAATGAAGTTTTTACTCCAATTTATGTTTATATCTGGATTTACATTGGAATGCTTCATATCAAATTGAAGCTTTTCGTCAAACTTTTACTCATTCTAAGCTAACGATGGGGTAAAGGGTTGGAGATGGCCTAACACCTGTTTTAGAATTCTCTCTTTCTTACATTCAATACCAGAAAAAGCAAAAACAAGGTCATCCAAGCACATTGAAGAAGGTAAAATCCAACTAAACCTAATTAGGATTTTTACCAAATAAATAGACAGGAGTTTAGCTCGGCAAGGAGGTGCACTTATGCACGAGCATATTGCCGAGATAAGAACGACATTTGCCCACATAAAAAGGGAGTTTGAATAGCAAAAGACTGATTAAAGATGTGTATTGAAACCCGAATGTCTCGGAACGAGTTCTAAAACGAGAATAATTCGACTTATAACAAGAAGTTAATAGTTGAGACTATAGAATATAAGGGTTCGGAGCGTCCGGACATGACTTGACCAGCCATGAGCAGGTCTAAACTGAGAAATTAGAATATGGGTTAGGACCTGGATTGTTTGGAGGAGAGTTTTTTAACAGCATAAGAGTTAGTTTTCAGGCGAGTTTGAGTGCAGTTGGGTTTAGCCCAGTTTGAGGAGTCCCGGTAAAAAATTCCACTCGCTCACAAACATGAAAAACAAAAAATAAGCCCATACCCAAACATCACACACAAACAGCAAAAACAAACCTTGTAGAGAAGAAATAAGCCCTGACAGGAATAGAGGACTTCGTGTCCTCCTCGCTCAAACACCCATTGTTACCGTCCCCGTCCTCCGATAACGTGACCGACTCGTTCCAGTCCACCGTGTGCGCCGATGACATCGACGAAATGCATTTGGCGGCAGCGAAGCAGGCCTCCGAGCCGAAACCGTGAGTTATTCGGGGATTGAAGCTGTACGAGTGAGAAGTTCGGCGGCGAATTAGGGTTTGGGGAGGAGAGATACAGGAGGAGAGAGACTGAGGGGGCGGTGGGAGGAGAGTACAGCTAGGGTTGGAGAGTGAGAAGAGTGTTCTGATGGCTCTGATAGTGGTCGATGATGGTGAGATGGAGGCTGAGAGAGATGGAAGTAGAGAGAGCGCCTTCATGTGAGTGTGGACTGTACGGTGCCGCCACATCTTGATCTGACCCATCTTTTGTCTGTAAACTATCTCGATCCCTTCCTTTTATACTATCTTGCTTCGTATTATAACGGGGAGGTAGCTTGCGCGCTCGTAACAGAATTATTTGCTCTATAAAATGTGAAAATAGAATAATAAAAAATAATAAATGACTTCATACTAAATTGTAGGTATAATTGTTTTATATTTTCTCTAAAAAAATATTACAAAATAAAATTTTAAAAAACATTATTTTAGTAAGAAAAATTTTTAGAATTGCAATTTTTCTCTAATTATGAAACTTATTCATATTATTTTATTAAGACAAGGACAGATTACTATTCAATACTTTCAACTATTATTTTTTACCAGTAGTCATGTCCTCTGTAACAAAATTTCAGCATATAAACTCTACAAAAATTTATTACACTACAACAAAATCAAAAGATTACGGAGACTTCGGCGGAGAGTGGCGTTCGGCTATCGTTGACCCGGTTTCCCTTGACTCATCCACCTGACTTCGACAATACACGTGGTCACCGTAGGCTGAGAACTAGAACATATTTTGATCAAAGTCGAATAAACTCTAAAGAGTGTATGTCATATGTAAAAATTTTAGTTTGTGTAATATCAAAATGTTGAATCCTTACAAGTGTACGAAAAAATTTTAACCCATCGACGGTGGTAGCTGGGACACAAGCGACTTCTCTCGCGGTTGCCATCGCGAAGATGTTGTTGCATGTGGCAATCGTGATGGGTTTGAGGAAGTTGGAGCATTGAGTTTTAACAGATTAGTCGCAGAGCCAGTTCTAGGCATAGGTTGAGAAAGCCATCGTTTTGGACCCCTTAAAAAATACTAAAATTAGGGACCCAAACTATTAAGTTCTCTTTAGTATATTAAACAAATTTTGAAATTTTAAGCTTATTTTTACATAAAAATAGGTCAAAACAAGTCTAAAAAAGGAAATTTTTCAAAGTTCAAATTGATCAAAATTTATCTTTTGTCAATCATATCCCAACAAATATTGAATGGAATAGCCAAATTATTCATTAAAAATGCTATCGTGAAAAAGCTTGATTATGAAAACTTAATTAATACGTTTGCAACTTAACATGCAAGAAATACAATATTCAAATATTCATGTAATACATTTTAATTTATTGAAATGATTATTTCTTTTGGACTAATTAAATTTTTACATGCTTTTGGAATGATAACATTTGTGTAATGATTTTTTATGGAGAGCTCGCTTCGAAGCCTCCGAAATCTCAAGGAAAAGTAATTTACCAATAATAAAAAAAAGTGAAAGGTAATGCTTAAAATAAAAATGGCAAAAGAAAAAAATAACTTAAGGACAAAGTGCACATGTCCACATGAATTTTACATTTATTATCTTGTCATATGGCCACAGAAAAATAAAATAACTTAAGGATAAAGCGCACATGTCCACATGGGGTTTACATTTATTATCTTTTCATATGGCCACAGAAAAATAAAATAACTTAAGGACATAAAAGTAATTTTAAAGGATGAAATGAAAATTGTTTGGACAGAAGTAATGAATAATAAGCACACCACCTCTATTTTATTATATGTAAAGATAATTAGTATTATATTATATGTACAAAAAGATAAGAATGACCATGAACCAAAATTAAGGGCCAAACAACGGATAGTAAACACAGCATGACTCTTTATTATATAATAAAAATAAAAATGTTTGTATTTTTCATTTATAATGACGAATAAAATCTAAAATATACAAACTATAACTAAAAGTCATTAGAAAATTATTAGATATAAGAAATAAAAAATAAAATTTTTTATTTTTTATTTTTAACGTCTTATTCGTAATTTTTTATTTTTTCATATTTTTTGTCAAAACAAATAAAGAATCACACAAAATTTCACGAACAATTATAAAAAGTTAAATAGTAAATGATATCTATTATTTTTAATAGAAAATCCAAATGAGAGAAGAAAAAATTTAAGTATATAACATTCTATATACATATCTAGACCAAATTCATCCGGAATTGTTTGATAGACACCATGTCCGCATTATTATGAAGAGTTTCATGTGTCTTGAATAGTTCTAGATGAATTTGTGGATGAAAGATTTGGTCCTAAACTTGTCATTAAGAGAAAGATGAAACATACAGATAAGATAGAAAAAAAAGAACAAAGGGTGATGGGGTGCATGTAGGGTTGTAAGTATGGATCGAAAAATCAAATCGGATCGGTACATTTAATCAAATCGACAATTTGGTTCGGAGTTTTTTCAAATCGGTTTGTTTAGAGATTTTTTTAAATTTTCAACTTGATTTTCAATTTTCAACCCTTCGAGCTAGACTAAATCGGACCGATTGATTTTAAGTAAACCCTAAAAATTAAAATATTTGTTATTTTCTTTAGTGGTCATTTTGTTATTCTCCTCATGTAATTCATAATATTTGTGAACTCTTGAATGTATTTTTTCCCATCAATTTTGGTTAATAGTCGAATTAATGGGCTAAGTCTAATCGTATTTTAAAAAAATTATGAACATTGGTAGTTAACCCATAGTTTAAAAAAAAAAACAATTGTATTTGGGCCAAGTCAAATGTTAATTGTGATGCTCCTAGAATTTAAAAATACAAACTTTAGCCTTTTTATTTTTTACATGTTACGGAAATTTGGACTTTGGTGCAATTAAACTAGAAAACGGACCAAACCAAATCGAAATTGAGTAAACCGGATCATTCTAAATTGAAAAATTTCTATTCGCTTTCAATTTATAAAACCTCAAACCGAAATTACCGAATTGGGTTTTATTTTTTTCGGCGAAACCGGACCCGTTATACCCATGACCTAATTTCCTCTTGGAGTTAGTAAACAGTTGTACAATTATATAAGTGAGAGTGAAAAAATTACATCCCATTGGATCCAAATGTAATTATGGAATTTAAAATTTGATATTTTACTTTTCGTCAATACAGTCGAAATGGTTGTTTTTTTACCAGATT
The DNA here is from genome assembly GCA_019985065.2 of Arctostaphylos glauca. NCBI lineage: Eukaryota > Viridiplantae > Streptophyta > Magnoliopsida > Ericales > Ericaceae > Arctostaphylos > Arctostaphylos glauca. Next base: position 16,847,323 of record JAHSPW020000002.1, on the reverse strand, counting down.
GAAATATGGGTGTGATAACAAAGCTTTGATATTCTCATAGAAAGCTAATATAATATCTTGAAATCCATAAAACATGAAATCACAACCCTTAATAAGTTGTTTATTCAAATATTAAGTTCAGTTTTTATTTTAAAGAAAAAATAGATAAAAGGCTTTATTTTGCTACAATGGATGAACATTAATTACCATTTGGAAAAACTCCAAAATCAAAATTTCTATTCGATAAACACTCTTGTTCGAATTTTTTTGTGAGAATTACTGACTACATCTACATGTGCTTATACATTTAATTAACTAGTTATTTTATTTGTAGATTGAGTTTGGACTAAATTATTTTGTTTCTAAATACAATCGATAATATTTAATATGTTATATAGTATTTTATCAATTATTTTTATAATATATATATATATATATATATATATATATATTTTCATCCATCTCGACGAGAAAAATAAAAATATTAATCAAAATCAAATTTTGAGACGGAACCATGTTAAATCAATAAAAGTAATTAAAAACCCATTTTTTCATCTTTATTGAATTTTTTAGACTTTCACTCATATTTTTTACTTTTTATATTTGTTTCTTTACGACAAATAATTAATTTAAAATAACAAAAAATTAATAAAAATTGAAAATAAATGACAAAAAATGACAATGGCGTTAGTATTGAATAATTTTAGCCAAATGGTATTCATTTTCCAAACATCGAAACTAAATGTGACACGCTCACTTGGGATTATTTGTTGCGGTGGAGGTGAAGAAAGGTGAATAGGATATGGGTTAGAAATATATAGTAGCAGGGCAGTGAAAAAATGATTAAGATAATATGCAGTGCAATTTTTTATAATGCATGTGTAGTATGGATAAAACAATATAGTTTTATTCATTTTGTCCTCAAAACAATGGGTCTATTTGGACTGTAGTATTTATTGAATTTTTTTTGTCTTTATGTGAAACTTTTTTGTATTTTTTTGTATTTCGTCAACTTTTTGTGGTTTATTAGTTCATCTCGACAAGAAATTCAGAAAAGTTATAAATAATGAGCCAAATTTAAAAAAAAATTAGAAAAAACAAAAATAAATCAAAAACATAATTTCTTATTCGTCGTCTTTAGTAATATTTTTTTAACTTTTTGACATAATTTTATACTTTTTAAATTTCTTTCATCGAGACGGACCAATAAACTACAAAATATTGCTGTCAAATAACAAATGCAAAAAAAATCGAATAGAGACAAAAAATAAATTAGCCCAAAAATACCCAATATATCATTTCAATCTCATATATTTTTATAACAATTCATGTCATAAATTAAAACATTATAGTTTCAAGATCAAAACTATATTATTTTGTACCTACTGCCTTCCTGAATAGGGATGGCAATTTGTACCGAACCGATGGTTACCCGAACCGAACTGCTTAATTTTTTCCGAACTGTAACCGTTTTTTTCCCCGTTGGTGTGGATATGGTATGGACGGATGAATACCCGTTAGGGTTCGGTTCGGTTATGATTAGCAGAATAACCGAACCGTTACCCGAACCCGAACTGAACCGAAAATGACGTCATTATATATATATATAATGATTTGGTTTGGTTCGAATCGGTTCGGGTAATTAATAACCGAACCATTCGGTTAACCGTTCGGTTCAGGGAATGACCGAACCCCGTTTGGTTCGGTTATGGAATATTCTCTCTCCCTCCGTTCGGTTATCGGTTCGGTTTCAGTTCGGGCATTTTGTCTTCGGTTCGGGTTCGGTTATCCGATAACCGAACCGAACCGCCCCATTGCCATCCCTATTCCCGAATACATGAAAAAACAACTTTAAAATTGAGGAGGACAATGATTTGTGTTTGTGTGGAGAGCAAGGTAGGGCATATTGAGGTGGACCTAAAGCGAGGGATTGTCGAAAATAATAATTATGTGTTCGAAGATAACTGCAACAGTACCAAAATGGTAAAGGTTTGTGACAGCTGTGGATTATTTAGAGAATAGATCTATTAATACATCAAGTTGTATATCATATCTACGTGACATATCAATATAAGATAAAATATAAGAATAGCTCTCACAAATTTTAATATGTGTTCAAATTAATTAATATAACATAGACATAATGCATAACTTGATGTGCAACGTGATGTGTGTTGGAAAATGGAATTTCCAAGAAAAATATTTTTTTAATTTTTCGAACCAAAAATCAAGTGGGACACAGACAATTTATAAAGTGGGTCCGAGTAAGATTAAATACACCTATGTAAGGGGTATGAATCGAAATAAAATTCCATTGAAAGAATGTTTAATTGACATTTAAAGTGGGGTTAGTTGAAAAGTGAAGAGTCATTTCACGCTTACCCAAAAATACCCGATCCTACATCAATTTGTTTAGGAACAATTGATGTAGATATAAGTTTCGAGTTTCACATAAAGGCTTAGCCCTTTAGGTCATCCAAATTTTGCGAGTGGGCAAATGCTTACCCAATGGCCTATTTAATAAACACATGCACATGCTACCCGCCGGGACCGGCCCATGGTCCGAGGTCCTTGGCTTTGGGATTGGACCCTGAACCTAATTCTTTTTACAGAAAAAATGTTTGGGCTTGGTGGATCGGTTTAAGTTATTGGGCTGACCCAAATTCGATCCATACATAGATCTGTAACTCTTGAAATTATCTAACAGGAATTAATTTGCATTTGGTTTGCTATCAATTGGAAATCTGAAAATGTTACTTTTTGTCCTCTCGTTCTATATTCATCCAGATAGAGAGATAGAGAGACTGCTCGAGTTCTATTTGCAGGAACTAAGTTGCCTGTGTTGCAACTAAAGTTCACTAGTCGCTATATCCTGAGAGACAAACGCTGACAGTACCTTAAGCATAATCCGGTGAGGCGGCAAATTTTGTCTTAAGGACACTATGTGAAACACATGCCCCGACTACAAACTCTTGAGATTGAAATTCTTCATTTTGTTCTTGTTTTGTTTGTGTTTTTTTTATATTTTAATTCCAATAGTTTATAGTTTCATATTCTTATCTCGATTCTTAGTTTTTAATATAAATCTGTTTTATTCCCATGCTGTGACTAACAATGTCTTAGGAGCATTGCTCTTATTTAGATTCCATTTGTTATGTGATTATTATTGAATTATTAAATTATATTGGTTGAAATATAACTTAAATATAGTTCAATTTATTTTGACTAAATTATTTATGATGTATTTTGAATTTATTTTGACTAAATTATTTATGATGTATTTTTACTATATTTAATACAAGTATTTGTTTGACTCTTAATGTATAATGAGCGAAATACTCTTGACGTAACCACATTTGGATTAAATGTTGTTTTAATAGGGTAATTTTGTCTATTTTTATATAACAGTTATAATATTATGATTGCCAACCGGGCCATAAATTCAACCAAAAATCTACAATAATTTAGTCTAAATGAACATACATTTAGACGTATTAACCATTCAATAATCTAAAAGGAATGTAGTTTGGCCAAATAGAGCTTTAGTTTAGCACTAACGACGAGATATATGTATTTGCGTGAATGGAAGACAATTACTGTAATGACCCGGATTTTTGATATTTAATTTTTTATATATATTGGATTTTTTTATTTTAGATTAATAAATTTTTCTTTCTGATTGATTATCTTGAAATTTCACTCGTGTATATCCCTTTATTTTCGCTCCGACCAGGTTCATTAAATCTTTAGGGAGAATTATCTAATATATTTTTTATATATATTAAATATTATTTTTTTAGGATTATTAAGTATTTTTATTAATTATTATCCTAACCGATAATTATTATAATATTTGAATCCTATTCAAACTCTATATTCGTTAATTCGAATTCTAATTAGATTCAGATCATCGCCTTTGTCTATTTATATAGCCCTTGACTCATAAAATATTCATTTTCACCGTTTCAGAGTTTTTGTGTGCATCTTGAATATTTGTGAGATATTTTCTTGAAAATCTCGTGTTCGTGTATGCGTGCGCACCTCTCTCTTTCTTCTTTTCTTTTTCTCTTCTTTTTCTTTTTTCTCTCTCTCCCCGGACTCTCTCTCACGGCTCTCTCTCTACTTTCTCTCTCTCTCTCTCCTGTGCCGCATGCCCTATTCTTCTTTGTTTTGATTTTTTTTATTGTTAGTTATTTATTTAGTGTTTTATTATTATATTATATAAAGCTAATACACTGTATTTCTTTTATATAATACTTAATTTAAAGTTGATTGTTACTTATTTATTATTAGTAGTGTTTTTATATTTATAATATTTTAAGTATTTACTTATTCTATTATTTAGTATTAATAGTCTACTATTATATATATATATATATATATATATATATAATATTCAAAATATGATTTTGATTGTTGATTTGATAGTGTTGCGATAATCGGATCTCAGTGCGGCGGGTGATTTTGTGGAATTTTTAGTAGTGCTTTATTCGTCGGATCAAGGTAGGAATTTCGGACCGAACCCTACATATATATATGTGATTTATGAGTAGATTTAGTTTGTGTTCGAAGATTGTGTAGGGAACATGAATCGAATTGTTAATAATTAATTATTAAAGAAATTATGTGTATTTAATTATGTGAATTAATCAAGTTGAGAATTTATTATACGTGACGATTCGTGATTTAATTTAATTTAGTTGATAAATTAAAGAACTATTATTTGTTGAGACCGATTTGTATGCTAGGGCCCACGAACGTTGTATGTGACTTAGATTTGATCGATGTTGATGATATCGCATGATTTTAGTGATTTTAATTTATGCTCGATGCATGTTTAATTAAAATCGCATGATGATATTTTATTATTGCATGTTGAGCATGACGGATGATCATTGTGCATGTATACATGGAAATTTGGCAGATTAATTGAACGGCAGGGTTAGATGATCTCATTGTTGCGATAATTAGTGATAATTATAATATTTTGGAGTTGTGGTGGATTATGGGGGATTGCGAGACCCCGATATTTTGATACCGATGAAGGGAATTGCGAGGACCTGAGGTTGTAAATTTGACGGAGAGGGATTGCGAGACCTCGATGCTGCGATACCGATGAAGGGGATTGCGAGACCCTGAGGTTGTAATTTGGCTAAGGAGGATTGCGAGACTCCGATGCTGCGATACCGATGAAGGGGATTGCGAGACCTTGAGGTTGTACTTTTGATATGGGGGATTGCGAGACCCCGGTGGAGATAATAATAACTAAAAGATACTCAATGCGGAAAGTTTTATGCACGACATTGCATATTCATGTTTATGCACGATATTGCATATTTCACGTTTGTTTATTGTTCTTTGCATGCTGTATAGAATTATTATCATGTATATTTATTTGTAAATTAGGGGTAAGGTTAAATTTTCCTATTGAGTGTTAATCACTCATTTGGAGCTACTTCTTGGCCCTTGGTATTTCACACCAGGTTTTGAGGAACAGGTTGTTGTGGTACGTAATTTGGAATTTCAGGAGACTGAGGAGGATGAGATGAATGTACCAGAATCATGACTGTACCAATAACAGTCCAATGGTTTGACCTAGGATGTCCCTCTAGTTGTTTTTAATTAATGATAATTTATTTCTCGAGTTATTGATTTTCAAAACTATTTAATGAGTTAAATTTTGGTTCGGTTGTTTTGCCAATAATTAATAAATATTTTGAGAATTGGGCCCTTTGGTTTTAAATAGAAAATTTTATTCCGTTGCTTTATTAAATGCATTTTATTATAACGTACCACAAAAACGTGGGGCGTTACAATTACACAAATAGATAGTTGAGCGAAATACTCTTGTACGTAACCACATTTGGATTAAAGGTTTTTTTAATAGGATAATTTTGTCTATTTTTATATAACAATTATAATATCACGACTTCCAACCGGACCATAAATCCAACCAAAAATCTACAATAATTTAGTCTAAATGAACATACATTTAGACGTATTAACCATCCAATAATCTAAAAAGAATGTAGTTTGGCCAAATAGAGCTTTAGTTTAGCAACAACGACGAGATATATATATTTGCGTGAATAGAAGACAATTGCACAAATAGATGGTTTTATTTGGAAATGACTAGATTATCGAATTGTTTTTTCGTCTTTATGTGGAATATTTTTACAATTTTTTGTTGTTCGTCAACTTCTTGTGGATTATTAGTTCATATCGACGAGATCTTTTAAAAAAATTATAAATAATAGACCAAATTTGAAAAAAATAGAAAAGACAAAAACAATCTAAAATATAAATTTTTGAGTTTTTTCAGTGATTTTTTTTAACTTTTGAACAAAATTTTATACTTTTTAAATTCTTTTTATCAGGACGGACCAATAATCCACAAAATATTGAGACTAAAACTGTTGGACCCACATTAAGGTGACCCATTAGTCTACACCTATTTGAGCATTATTTTTGCACTTGGACTTCACGTACTTGATAAAGCGAATATAGATAATGTTCATTATAACTAATTATAATTTATGAGAAAATATATTTGTGAATAATTAATTAAGATATCTTGATGAACTACGTGTTATAATGTTACATCTCCAAGTACTCTTCTCTTATCTATAAAAGTTAGAATATCCAACCCCTTTGTGAGTATCAATTTTTATCAATAAAATATTATTGAGTTATTTATAAAATTAGAGAGAGAAAGAAGAAGGTGAGCCGATAATTAAAAGTTGTAATAAGGGGTATATTTCCTTCTATATTCAATGGCGAATTCTATACTATATATTATTGCAGGGAGTGTTTTCGTGAAAAGACCTCTAGGAGCGACAAGTGGCGGAACTTTATTGGTTTGTCATCAAAATTTTTTAGTGATACATGTTAGCTTACCACAGTGAAAGATAATATGAATATTTTTTGAATTCAAATTCAAAAAACTTACCATATTTCAAATATAATATTTTACTTCCACAACTTTCTCTATTTATTTATGTCTACAAACATACACATATATATAGCTTTCTTTATTTAATTTTGATTTTCAAAATAAAAATAGAAATAAGTATAGCTATTTTTACATAGAAATTAAATTTGATCTACAATTTCTTACAAATATATAAAGATTATATCATTTTTCATTACTCTTGATTTTGATTTTGATTTTTTTAAAAAGTACTATGTCTTTTTTTTAACTTTCATTTATTGTATTATAAATGTATTTTACAATAGATAAATTTTAAAACATGCAAAATATAGGCAAGATATATTTCTATAGCTACAAAGGGTTTTTTATTATCGATGAGGTTGTACATTGGCGTTTCTGTCACCGTAGATCACATTGAATGAGTTGAAGTTAAATTTAATTAACTCATCCTAGGCATGTTCAACGAATCAGTAAAGTTCAACAAATTAGTTCGGTAGTTCTTTTATTTTATTTCTCTCTATAATTTTTTTTCTTTTTTATTTTCATCACCACCACCACCACTACTACTAAAACTAAAATAATAATAAAAATAATAAGTATTATTATATTTAAGTAAAAGTTTTAAGTTTTGAAATGAGATAATTAAAGACATTCAAGTTTGATAAACTCCTATTATGTATAGAATGTAGGGCATTTATGTATTTGTAACTATCTGTCTCAAGCCAATGCACTAAACTTGATTATAGATACTCATAAATGTTGAATTTAAGAGAATGAAATTTCTTAATTTAAGATTATCTCTTCAATCTCATAATGAATAACGACCCATGCAATTACATCCTTGGAAAACTTTGTCGAGATCGATTTCAGATTTGCAATAATATGCCCCATCCAAGAGAGTTTTTGCAACTTTTGAAAAACTAATTAATGATAAGGTTCTTAGATTGTGCTTTAATTTTATGAAATACATAAAAAGTATTATTTGAAATATAATTAATGTTTTGTTTTATCTGTGATAAAGTGTCCAAGTTACACAAAGATATTGTATTTTGAAGAATAAACATAGTTTAGATATTGATTTTGAAATTAAAAACAAGTCAAGTAAAAACTATAAAACATAAAAAAATTCAGTAAAATCAAATATATATGCATGCATTTTTTTAGAATAGTAAGACTAGGTAAGCAATCGAAAAAACAAATTTTTCCTATAAAGAATTTTTGTTAAAATATCAAAAATAATTTAAATTATATGGTTAGATTGAAAGTTTTTATTATTTTAAAATTTTTAAATAATTACTAAATTAATTCATTTTTCAATAGGAGAGTGATTCTCTCTCTTATTGAGAGACGTCATATGTACATGTTATTATAGTTTTATTGCTTTTATACACATTAACAATTGATTATCAAAGTGCGTATTATCATAGTGGCATGAAAGAGTAGAAAACCATATATAGTGTAACGAAAAAAATCAACTTTGTAACTTTTATCTCTTAACTTTCAAATTAACCCGTGCATACCACGGGTTTGTTGCTAGTAAATATATGTTTACTATTGTTTCTTGAGATATATTAATTCAAGATCCTATCAAGATTCATTTAAAAAAATTGAACAGAGACAAAAAACTAATTCAAAAAAAAAAATTTAGGCCAAATACGAAATATATGGATTGATTTGTTAGGCCAGGGTGTCAAAAGTTAAATACAGAAATTGAAGGAGGGTACTAATGGTTTTCGGACAATAATATCCTTTTCATAGGACTTGTTTGAAACCCAAATAACAAGTCTAAAGACAGTTGTACAAAAATACCTTTATTGGCATTCATTACTTTATTTTGTAGCTATATTTGGAAAGTAATAACAATTATATTTTATACTATTTTAGCATATGCAGCAGATTCTCAATATTTTATACTCCATTTGAATATTCTATGATAATAAAAAAAAGAGCGTGGAAAGAAGCTCAACTTGAATACAAACAAACTTTAAATATTAATTTGTGGGGGTTGTGAATATTTTTCTGTCTGAATCACTTCAATAGCTTGCGCAATGAATAACAATTAACTCAATGGATTATTTTCAACCAGATGACAATTCGATGCTAAAGTCAGAACCCTCAGAGATCAAAGCACAATGATAATTGCACAATAAATGATAGCATATTTAATTAATGGCCTATGATCTATTACTTATAAGTCATTGAGTGCAATATTTGGTAACACAACTTATAAAGAATCTTTCCTTATTTGTTGATATCAAATCACCATCTTTCCATATGAGACAACTTTCCAAACATAGTGTATTCCCATACGTGGCTATTACCATACTTGTATTTTTCTATTCGGAATCTGCCACTATTACATAAAGTTCCACCGCCTTAGCCAAATGGTAGGATGATAGGTCAGCGCTTGGCAAAGCCCATGTCGACTTGTCTAGAAAGGGGTCCGTTCGGCAATACACTGCCCATATTCTTTTGCCCTGTCTAATTCTCATTTAACCAAATTAGGTCGGCCCTATATTTCGGCGCTCTACATAATTTTTTTATAAAAAATTATTGTCGAATAAAACAAAACAGTCATATTCAATTAAGTTTGGCAGATAATGACCTTGTAAAGACGGGTTTGAAATCTCAAATATTGATCATATCCATTCCAAACAACTTACTATAATGAATCAAGGTTTGGAACTTAGGGCCTGTTTGTTTGATGGATATGGAGAGCATGAGATTAAGATATGAAATTCTGAGATACATAAATTAGGTGTTTATTTATTTTTTTATTACAAATCCCCTCCTTGAAATAAAGCAAGAATGACAAGATTACCCACACAAGAAAACCCCTGCAATTCTCCAACCATCAATTTGATCTTCCACGCCTCCAAAAAAAAAATCCCTACAATTCTCCAACTCTTCGTTTGAGTGTCATGATTATGTTAGTGCGTATTTTTTAATTTTTTATAAGTACAACAAATTTCGTACAATAAGATTTGTAACTTTTATGTGTTTTTTTAAAAAGAATATTGTTTGCCTTGTTAACTTTTTATAGTTAGACTATTATTTTTACTTTGTAAAATAAGACGATGGGTAAACGATGGTTTCACTTCGTAAAAGCATTGTTGTAGTCCAATTTGTTTGGTTAAATGAGAAATATAAGTTATTCGTTAGAATTCATAGAGGAAAAGAAGTTGCAGCTCAATTTAATTGTATTTTTTAACCAATTAATACTTTTTAGTTATTTTTATTTTTATTTTATAAAACTAAATAATAGGTAAATAAATTGGGAGGACAAGCGGCTCCATTTGGCCTCTAGTATCTAAACTATTATTTTTTATCTTATTCAAATTGTTTTTGCATTTATTATTTTTATATCAATTTTTTTGTAGTATATTGATTCGTCTCGATGAAACAAATATAAGAAATATTCATTTGTGTCTAAAAATTAAAAAAAACACTAAAGATAAAAAATAAGGCAAAACAAACGCTATTTCGACTTTTTTCTTTATCTTTTCTAAATTTTTCTATTTTTTAGAAATAATTTTATACTATTATGAAATTTCTTGTAGAGACAAACTAACAGTCATAAAACAATTGACACAAAATAAAAAATTATGAAAAAATTCAAATAAGAATAAAAAATAATTAGACAATAATCTAATAAATACAATAGTCCAAATAGGCTTGTCATGTAACGGTCGTATAAGGGCAAAATGGACAATTAAGATTCAAGTCTCACTATATCAAATTTCATATCTTAAGATATCCATTCGAAACAAACACATGATGTCTTTTCATTCCATCCGGTTTGATATCCACTGAATTATATCCCACATCTATACTATTATGTATTGCAGGGCAACTTTTAGTGAAAGTCGTCATGAGCGTAACAAGTGGCGCAATACGATTGGGTTATAAATTAAATTGACAAATTAAACAAATATTAATTGAATAATTATCCCTAACAAATCATATTAATTGAATAAATTAAATTTTAATGAATGTTTATCCTTAACAAATCAAATTCAAACAAGTACTTATCCTTTTTTATCAAAAGTGCGCCAAGTGACAAGTCATGATTAGATTAAAAATTTAATTAATAAAATAAGTCCCGAATTGCCTTCTAAATAGTTCAAATTCAAAATAATACTTGTCATTTTAATTAAATAATAATCCAATTTCTCTTAACAAATTAAATTCAAATGAATAAGAAGTGGAGTTTGAATTCATGTGCACCATAAGTCCCGAACCCAATAGCCAATAATCATGTTTCCAAGTTTTTGCAAAAAGTATGGAGGCTTTGTCAGCGAAATTCACAAATACATGAACAATCATTTGGATTGACGAATTTATTGTGATTCTGAGTTTCTGTGTAGGAGTGTTAAAAAACGAATTAAAAGTGCATTGTTATAGGTGATAACTACGACTATTGTGTTATAGTCTGGTGCTTGAAATTTTATACGGTAAGTCTTCTTTTAAGTTAATGTTTTTGTTTGCGTTGTGTTTATTCTATTTTTTCATCCAAAATTTTTTTATATATTCACATTGACCCTATTGGCTATGAAGTGTACAAATAATTCTAATTTAATTTTTTTTTTTTTACGTATTAGACCATAATCTCTGGCTTAATTTTTTGAAGGTGTTTGAAATTCTAAGCATATTTTTCTATTTTGATTAACATAAAATTTATTATTAATATTTTGCAACAATTGTAATTATTATCCATAACCTCTAACTTGGTTTTTTTTCCTTTGAAGACTATTTTATTATATATTCGAAACTCTAACCCTATTTTTCTGTATTGATCAACATAAAATTTATTTTTTCATAAATATTGTGGAATAATTACAGCTATTATCCATAACTTTAGGTAGCTAAGGTTAAATATTTGTGCACGGTTTTCTTTCTTTACTAAATTAGTAATTTAGGTTAAAACGTATCAACTAAATAGAAACTATAATGCTATAGAGATAAGCATGAAAACAATAACTCAATGATCCGTAAAGAGTGGCGACAATGATGAAAAAAATCTAATTATCCGTAAATAGGCATGAAAAAATAAAAATTATAATGCTGTAGAGATAAGCATAAAAAAAATAATGAAATGACAGTATAATTATTATTTTCATCTCTTTATCACATCCAGATGAATTTTTTGTATTTTTAATACAAATTTACATATTATTTCTTTTACAAATTTAAATCTATTCTACACATTATTATCCAAACACTTTGATTTATAATATAAAAACTATAATGTAAAATTTAAAGTCTAGAATTTCAAAAGTAATTTAGTTCCGAACTTTTGTTGATCTCGATTAATCCGTAAAAATAATTTAATTCCAAACTATATTTGGTTGATGCGGTGAATAATATATACATTTTTATTATTTTAAATTCTAAAATAGCGCGTGATTTTGTGTTCGTATCAATAGAGTAGTGCATATTTATTCATCCCGTGCATAGCAAGGATTTTTTGCTAGTGATTTTATATTCCACCACTTATATCCGGACAAATAAACGGGCCCTTAGAGGTATGCTTTCTCTTAAATATCGGGTTTAAAACCTCTCACATGTTATCAATACTTATAAAGTCAGTTCATACGAGACAAAAGGTTCAATCTTTAAATGAGGTGCCCTCAAGTGGACGATGAGATTAATCTCCGAAGACTAATTGACATTAAATTTGAAGTAATTAAAAAATTGACAACGGTACCTTGACTATAAAAAAAAAAAATTGCACATCATTTCGGCTAGGATATTAAAATAGTAGTTTGCCAACTGCTTCTTGTTCGAATGTATCTATTTTTGCAATAAGGTACAAATTTATTATCTTCTGGAATGTGGTGTTTACTGAAATACTGTCTTATTATTTTTCGTCTTTATTTAATTTTTTTATAATTTTTTATTTTGCATTAATTTTTGGTTATTTGTTGGTTCGTGTCGACGAAAGAAATCTAAAAATATAAAATTACATCTAAAATTTAAAAAAATCAAAAAATATAAAAAATAAACAAAAACATAGTATGTTTTGATTTATTTTTTGTCTTTAATGATTTTTTATTTTTTGATATAATTTATACTTTTTAGATTTACTTCATCGAGACGAACCAAAAAATCTGAAAAAGTTAATGAAAACATAACAAATATTAAATAATTTATGCCAAATGGACTTGTTCGGGATTCTAATAATCCAATACTTCCATAATATTTGACTTTTTCCATTGCACTTTCCAATTATATCATGATTTTTTTTATTTCCCGAATTATTCCAACCAGCGAATTAGACCATCCTACCAAAAAAATGTCCAATTGGATTAGTTTTTGTTAGGTTGATTAATTATTGATATTATTAGATAGTGACGGATCCAAGAATTAAATTATAAGGCATCAGTTTGGATCTTCATCCTCATCTCTTACTCGTGACCCTTTTTAGCCTCTTACTCATGTGTATTATTGATTTATTAATTAACTTAAATAAAAATAAATTATTCAATGCTTTAGGGAGCATCACAAGACATTTTTTGACCATAAATGGTGCGGATATAGATTTCACACAAATATATAATAAAGAGGGGACTCAGAACACTCATGACGGTATTCTAGAAACACTAAATAATTTCTCCTAAACAAAATATACGTTAACAAATAATTTATTTTAAAAAATAAATTAGGGGTGACACCATCCATCTCTATGTGACTAGGTCTGCCTCTACTCTTATGATTAAAAAAACCACTTGTTTAGTAAACAATACATACTTGACGGAAACCAATAATTTTCAATACAAATTTATGTAATTATGTGCCTATCAATTTATAATTAATATTTTGGTATAAATAATACTGTCAATGATTTTTTAAAACTAAATGCTCTGATAATCGAACTGAGATTGTGATGACCTACAATAAAAATCTAAAGAAGCCAAACCCCTTAGAATAAGTCTCCTCTCTGGTCTCTTTGACAAGTTTGTTTTTCGAATAAATGATGTACACACGATTTGACAGATTAATATTTTTTGTTTGGTGATGGTTAAATTTAGAATGAGATAAAAGAATTAATTATTAACTAGTATCACCTTGACTTGGTGGTATGGTCTCCTAAGGGATACTAGGAGAAGGGGTAGTCCTCCCCTATCCAATTCTTCAGTTAACTCTAGTGAAACAAATACTAAACTATCACTAATCACGGAAACACTAGTCCCTGTAGCCGTGTGAAATCACCTCGAAATTTCATTTGAATGATCAAAATCGTCTATTTTGTTAAGATTAATTTCTCTAGTTATCACAAAAAAATTCAACTCAATCGAATATCGGTAAGTGATTGAGCTAAAAAACTAGTTTTTTTAATTTTGAAAATTTTATTTTTTAAAGCTTAAAAATTATATGATTAGATCGAACGCTTATCGATATTTGATTTTGATCTGAATTTTTTCGTGTCAACTAAATAAATTAATCAGAATAAAATAAATAATTTTGATCATCGAAATACAATCTTGAGGTGGTTTAAATGGCGAAAGATAAATAAAACTAAACTCAATCTCTTGTGTCTCCTATAGTCCTAATTCCATCCATTTAGTTTGAGATCCAACAAGCCTTACAAGGAGTGGAGGACCGTCGAGTCCAATCATTTGTGGATTTTTTCGGGTTCATTTCCAGACTTCTCAGGCCATTGAAGTGGACTTCGAATATGTACAACTTCTCTTTGTCGACGTTGTAATTCAATTACACGAAAATTCAACACAATCTCTCTCCACTTTCTGTTTGACATGAATCAAGTTGGAGATCGAAAGAGTTGTTCAATTGGAGAGATTGGTCCTGCGTATGTATGTATACACGCGGGTAGAGACAGAGAGAGAGAGACTATTTTTTTGGAATTTGCTTAGGTTAGTTCTGGCTGAAAAGTTTCATCTCACGGGACATGATGAACAAACAAACTTAAAATTACGGTCACAGAGTATTAATGAGTATGATTTCTTAATAAATAAATGTGCAAAAAATATAACAAAACATTGAGAAAAAACTCACTTATTTAAGTGAATGCATACTAATAGAGAGATTCAATGAATATAATTTTGAACACAAGTTATAAAAAGTCAACAATTATTTAAATGACTAAAAAAAGAGTTGAAAAAAACCGAACAAATAATTGAAGACTTTCCCGTACTGGAGGTGGGGCCGTGGTAAGCTCCTCTACGGTGGTGTATATAGACCAACGGATCTTATCTTCGCAGGTCCAGAAGGCCCAGAGAACCTACATTAGAGACAAGCTAACAATAAAAAAGTAACCCAGCCATAAAGTCCGTCTCAATCCTGTGGCTTTCAATACATTTGCCGTACTTCCGCGTTCGCTTCTCTCTCCTCTCTTCTATCTCTCTCTCGCTATCTGTCCTGTTTTGGATAATCGAACCCCACTGTAACTCGTAAAAAAGAGGCCTCAGGAATTCAAAACCCTAGCCATTTCCATCCATTCCCTTCTTCGACCCCTTCAATGTGACCGCGCTTTCTCCCACTCCCTCCGCGCACATATATTCACTAATTTATGTGCACGTATAAGCCTCTGCATTAGGTAATTCCAAACATTTTTTTTTCAATTTCGTTATTGATTGTTTTCTTTTCCTTTTATGTATATCTTACGGACGTACATTTTCGTTTGCGGTCCTTGTCTCAAATGCATTATTTTTTTTTCATGATTCTGATCCGGCAAGGAAAAGGATGTTGTAGATTGTTTTTGGTTTGAAATTAGGGTTTGTAAAATCTCTATTGACGTTTGTCACGTTTCTATACTTTGTGTGTGCATGTATATGCGAAATGTGAACATGTGTTTTTCAAATTTTGGTTAGGTGTTTATTGCATTGGGTCAGACAGGGCAATCATGAGCAACGAAGAAGAAAAGAAGTGTCCTTTATGCGCTGAAGAGATGGACTGGACGGATCAACAATTGAAGCCCTGCAAATGTGGTTACGAGGTATGAACGAAACTACATTTATGTTGCACGTTGGATATGAACATCGTTTGTTCGGATCTTTTTTTTTGTTCTTCCACGTCGTTAGGGTTTCTTGTTTTCCATGGTTATGTCTTCTGAATGCGTTTTGTGATTTGACAGTCGTTTGTCCTTTAAATGCAAAGGAACAACGTATAAAGATTTGAGAATTTCGTCAATTATAGATTTTGTTTAATTCTCTTTTGTGCCATGTTTGGATCTCGACCCGTTATTTCGTGATACCTTGATGTTTTTATTCAACATATCATGTGTCTCCTAGCAAATGGTATTTTTAATACGATCGTTTCAACTCTGCCTTGGAAAATCAAGTACACACCATTTGTCATTTTAATTAGTCAGGTGTGCATTTCATGGTTGGATTATTGTGTCATGGTTTCTGCTCCGTTTTCGGCAAAATGCAATTTTTTAGTTTAATCCGCGCCTGACTTTGATGTCCGGAAAAACTTCTTCTTTAGTCATCTCATAATATCCAATAGAGACTGGAGATTGCGATATACACCAGAACATATTGGTGGAAAGACGAATGCCCATTGCCATATATAAGTGAAGGCTTACGTTCTTCCTTGTACAAGGCCTATCTATGGAAACTCGTGAAGAACAAAGGTGTTGCTGGCCACATGAACTTGAATATATCGAGGCTCACTTTGCACAGATCGGAAAAAGAGAACTCGAAATTATACAAGGTGGGGATGGGTGGCCTTTTGGTCATATGATTTTGGTATAAGAGCCAACCCTACTCTGTGGTGGGCTGTGTGGTCTTGTGGTTAGAGGAGTAGAGGCTCCAAAGAGTAGAGCCCTATGGTGGTGTACCCTGTGCCCAATGGGCTGCTCATATGAGACCATATGGCCAGCTATCCCATAATTCCAGCCAGTCGAAGAACATTGGCAACGTGATGGGCGGGCCCGACACACATTGAAGGGGGTAGATTGTAACTACCAATTCCACGTCAGGTGGGAAGATTTGTGCAATACCATGTAAAGTTATTGCTTTTAATATAGCGTAAGTATTTGTTTTGATTAGTTTGTAGAGAATTCTGTAGCCCTCTTATTGCTCGACCATTTTTTCCATTTTGTTAAACCGACTACAGTTAAAGCATACTTCTAAGCAGGAAATTTTACTGTATCCTATGCTCACATCCTATAAGCACATTTTTGTTTTGGTTGTCATGAACAAAGTACAGAGGACATTGTTTTTAGATTGAATAAAGCTTATTCTTTATTAGTATAAACTAATCTGAACTTTGGGATATCAAAATTCTGATCCTAGGATTGTGTTGGATATCACTCACTAACAGAAAATGCGGGTTTGATATCAGACTAATGGCCCTTTAATTTTTTTGAAAGGAATTGGGCGTTGGCCTTTAGGAGCCTGTCGTTCACCATGCTTACCAAATGTTCTACTAGCTATCAACCAACAAAAGTACTCAGTAAATGGAATAAATCTCCGCGGTGTATGTCAAATATGAACCAGTGATATGCTATCGTGTCAATATTTTCCCCTGGCCTCCACCAGTGGGAATCTCCACGGGGCGTTCTTGACAGGTTGTCTAAGAAAATGCATATTATTTTATGTCTTGACGAGAAATGTATCCATTTGAAAGTCAATTTTTGACATTCTGATAGTGCTGTTCTGTTTCTATTGCTCATGAAGACTGACAGAAAATGGGCAATTGCCAGCATTTATGGGTGCTCAAGTCTTGAATGTTATGTGGGTCCCTAACATTGGCCTAATCGCCTTTTTTCTGTTTGAACCGGGGAAAGCAGATTTTGACACTTTTTTCACATCTCATGGTAGTAATCAGGTTTTAGCACGTAGATAAACCTTCCCTCTTCGTTTGTATTATTTTGAGATCTGCCCATCTCATATATCTTAGAAGAACGAAACAATACAGTCTTCAGATTGCTTTGATCTCTATGGGTTTCTGAGAAGAAAATGTCTGTAACTGTTCAAGGGTCATTGATTTGTCCCTGGCGAGATGTGTGAAGTTACCATGAATTCCCCCTGCGAAAAGTGTTTTTTTTTTCCCTTTGCATTTGCCCGCGGTTCTTTTATATCTCATTGGCATTCATACACGGTGGAGTATTTATGACTTGCAATAGGATTCTGTAGTGAACTCTTTACAGAGAGGTTTGGTCTAATAAGAAGTTGCCTCTGTCATGAAGTTGTTATTAGTTCACAAAACAGGAGGAAATAATGTTTGATCAGGAAGAGAGCGATTTTATATTCTGGCACCTCGGTCTCTGTGCCATTGCACTCGCGACAGTTTTTGCATCTGCTTTTCGAAACTGTGGCTCCTTTATTGTTTGTTTCTCAAACCTATCTAACTTCAGAAGCAAAGTTTTAAGATCTTCATTGGCAACGAAGTTGGTTCTACACGAATTCATCTCGTCCATTTTAATATTGGTGAACTTAGAATCGTAGATTCTTACTGCTGCGCTTGATTATGTACGAGGCCTCGCGATTCTTCCTATGGATGTATCATTTTGCCCATTCATTTGTCCTGAACTGTGCCCCCAATCTATTTCTTTCGTCAGCTAACATTGCTTAGGTCATAAATTTTAGCTTCTATGCTTGAGATTGTTGGCTGTTCGAACCGACCTTCATTTGGCCCTATGAAGCAAGGGTATGTATTTTTCTATACTGGAGCAGTACCCGTTACTCGTACGGCAACATTTTCGGAGTACCTAGTACGCCAAAAAACAGATTGTTTTTTTATTTTTGGGTATGACGTCGGTATGGGATGAGTACTTTTGTGGGTACAGCTCTGTTATGCTTGTTTTTTTCTTTATTCCTTTGTTCCTTTTTTCTTATGTTGGAGATGCTCAAGGAACAACTAATGCTTTATTTTTTCTCCTTCCAATTTTAAGATCCTATTTTCTTAGTTGTCGCTTTTTTTTAAGCAAAAAAAGTATTTTGAAGTACCCAAAAAAGGCATTGAGTATCTAAGAAGTTTAATAAGTAAAGGTGGACATGTGTAAATGAAGAATGCCATGCTTCTCTTTGGAGTTATGTTAGGAAAGCATAGAAACAAGAAGAAGATCCAAATGTTTAATTATAAATAAAAGATAGGATGAGGAATTCTACGAACTACCGAATTGAAGCAGAGAATGTGAGTTCTATCATGAAGTAAGGTGCATTTGCATAATTGTTTTTGGAAAATTGATCAAACTATGCCTAATAGAGTAGATAGACGCAAGAAGTTTAACATTATCTAGAATTCTTGAATTTGTTGCTATTTTTTTGATATATGTATATGTATGTGTGTGTGTGTCTTTATGCGCGCGCGCACGTGTGTGTATATATATAAAATACAATATTTAACAAATATAAAAATTAAAGACGTACCCCAGCCATACTGCTATGGTGATTTTTTAAGTTTTTGAGTACCGTTGTACCAGTATTGTACCGTATACATATGCCGTACCCATGCTCATGTTTCATAGTTTTTGCATGCTATGTATCCAAGGAATTAAGCAGCAGTTGAAACTCGTAGCCTAAATGGTCACAGATTGGGCTTGGCCCTGCAGTTTATGGTTATTTATTTACATTTTCTACTTATATATTTTGAATTGTGTGTATATTTTTGCTAAGTGATTGTGTGTATATAGTCGCCTCAAAAAATTGTCTGTACATTTGTCTATTTATAAGGATATTTGCAGGTATATCTAATATGGGACGGTATGCCTCTTTGTGATTTTTATGATACTGTTTCAGTGAATTCCATCATTATGTTGTTCCCTTTATAACAGGTTTGTGTTTGGTGTTGGCACCACATAATGGAGATGGCAGAGAAAGATGAGTCCGAGGGGCGATGTCCTGCTTGCCGGAATCCATATGACAAGGAAAGAATTGTGGGCATGGAAGCAAACTGTAAAAGGTAGCTCTTCTTCTACGACCATTTTATGAGTGCATTAGAAATCAAAATTTTTACATTGAATACTTCCTCTGATTAGGGTGGTGGCAACAAAGAAAGATCAAAAAAATAAACCACAGAAGGCAAAACAGAAAAAACCTGAAGTAAGTAAGGACCTAAGTGGTGTTAGAGTGATCCAGCGGAAAATGGCATACGTAATTGGTCTTCCCCTTGGTCTAGCTGATGAAAATGTGAGTTTCTCTATTCTAGTTTCTTCTTCATTATATCTTCTTTGGTAAGACAAGTGAGAGCGATAACTACTGTGAGTATTCAAGGCGTGACGGTTAGACCAAACGGTGAATTTAAGTCGCCACTTATTTTGAATTGGATTTTTCCCTTTTTCCTGGTGTCTTAGCATGTTTTGTGGTTTTTTGCAGCTTCTACAGCAGAAGGAGTTCTTCGGTCAATATGGAAAAGTTTCGAAGGTTTCCCTATCTCGGACAGCGGGTGGAGCTGTTCAGCAATTTGTTAATGACACTTGTAGTGTGTAAGTTGAGGCTTGCAACCTACATAGATACCATTTTAGGTTTAAGCATTAGTCTTATATGATTTCCTTATTATTATTCTAAGTTCTGTATTGTTTATATGGCCTCCAGACATTTTCTCTTCGATATCATCGTCGTCTAGAGTCGTTGTGTTCCCTTTATGCTGTTTGGAGGCTTCAGGTGTGGTCAAAATACATTAAGGTGAAGTGGCTCCCTGTCGGGAACCCACTAATTCATGTGTGCTATTATGGTGAAGTGGTTCCTGGTTTATACGTACCCTGGAACCCACTAATGCTACTCTCTGCCTTGTCCTTCTGAGGAGTGCTATGTTTTACATCATTTTCGTTGGAAATCTTACACATATTGCTTATTACTACATTTTTTAGTTGGGCCACTAATGAACTATGAATTTGTTAGTATGTATTCTCACAGACCTTTTTGTTAATGTCAAAACTGTGTTGGTACGCTATGCAGCTGCTTTTAGGTGTTCTTTCCCCCCCTTTTTTGGGTTATCTGTTGAGAGAATATCTGGTTTGGGCAGGATGCAATGCTATTAGTCGTGTTGCTTGCATCCTATGTTTTCAAAGTTGGACCGGGGCAGTTAAGATTGACCTGTTTCCTTTTATTTTGTTTTATTTTTTGGGCAATGCACACGAACCCCATAAGTAGGCAGATTTCTATACTGTCCGAATTAGCAAAATTTTGAGCCGCCTGGTGTCACTAAGATAGCTGGACTAATTACTTGGCATTTTATGTACCAAACTTCTGGTTAGGAGATGTCTAGGCTTGATTTCAGGTACCCACTCATCAGAAAAGTATTGGTGAGGCAACCTGTAGTGTCCCTTCTGCTTGTCAGTTATGGGACAAGAGCATAAGCTTGGATGGACCAAGCAGTTTGTGGCTGGCTTCAGCTCTTTAGGCGGATTTGCTAAATTTATTTGTATCACAAAGCTCTCTAGAAATCAGAGTAGAATGGGGTGGAACAACTTAGAAAGTTAGCCTACACAAACCTCAATTTATTAATGAGACAACAATTGTGGCTACCTCAGGTTATGTTATTGTAAATTGTGGCAATTGATATTCGTTTTTGATCAATGTTGTAACAGTTGTCAAGGAAAAACAGTAGAGCATACGTGGAATTCCATTTTGCCTAATTTAATGGTCTCTCTGACTTTTCTGGAGATATCGGTCATGCTTGACTATCTTGCGGACTGCGGTGATACCATCTCTACTGGTCACTACTGAATTTAAAGATTGTTTGGGTATCCAAGATACTTTTGTCAAAACTTTCCCATTATTCTGTACCAGTTTTTCCATATTGCAAGGCCAACCACGGTTCTTTTGTGCATGTTATGCCATGCTACCAACTAGTAGGATGGTAGTACGAGGTTGTCTTGTACTCTCCACTACTTGCCAGGTGTATACTAAAAGACAAGACAATTAAATACGCCACTGTGACTTATTTTATTTAAGCTCTGGTTGATCCTCCTTGCTTTTCTCTCCATTTGGCTTTTGGTTGAGACTATAAAGTGAATTGGTTGAAGCACTCAGAGTGGCATATGGTACACTTAAGTTTTACAAAAGAATTTCTATAAATATATGCGTAGTGGTAAACCAAAAAAGGTATCCAAAAACATAGTGGTATCGTTATGTACCGTACCAGTAACAAAAACGGTATCTGATATTCAGAACATTTGTTGAGACTTTGTTATCTCAAAATTAGTAATGACATGTCTTGGGATTCTCGTGATAGCTTGATACTTCAAGGCTTTATTTGGTTCTTAGATTTATGGAGGGCAAATAAAAGATAAAAGAAAAGAAATTGAAGAGAAGTTAAGTCTTTTCTCTTTGTTTGGGTCATTTTGGAAGAGAAAATGAATATATAGTAGTCAAAATGTGTTTATTCTAATTAATTTCACAGTTGGATCCATGGAACTTATGAGAGGATAATATATATGCATTTTGTCTTAATAAGCTCTGGTACTTTTGTGACTTTCGCAGATATGTGACTTACTCGAAAGAGGAGGAGGCCATTCGGTGTATTCAATCAATTCATGGTTTTGTTCTGGAAGGTAGGTTTTTAAGGTAAGGACATGCCCTTTTTTCTCCCATTAATTGCTTAAAACATGCTGTTTGTTACTTATTTTTTTGGATGAGCATTGGAAATTTGGTTTTGCAGAGCATCTTTTGGAACTGCTAAGTATTGCCATGCATGGTTGAGAAACTTGGTAGGAATATAAGTTGGTTTGTGATGGGTGTATTGGTTATGTCGAATTTTATTGTATGCTGCACAGTCATATAAAGTGTTTTTTCACTGCGAATGTTGTTTCTGTTGGTCCAGCCTTGTACCAATGTTGCTTGTTTATACTTACATAGCGTCGGTGCTGATGAAGACAGTTTCAGTAAAGATGAAGAAGCTGCAGTTCATACAAGGTACTATAAACATGCAGAAGTTTTGTGTCTCTCAAGTCTCAAATGTCTACACATTTCTTGGAAAACCTGTCTGGATTGTTGTAATATTGTCAGAAAATGAGGCTTTTATGCAATTTGAGGTCGAATTTATGAGAAATAGATTCATAACATCATCTTCAAATTTTAGCTTCTCCTGTTGGTGGAGAAACTGAACAAGAAACTGAAATCACACTGTCCATTTTTCTTGGCAGTGACTGATGTGGATTTTATGTAAATTTAATCCCGATTCCCTCAAATCTCCCTAGGTATTCAATTGTCTTGGAATCTGAAGTCACAATTTGCACGACACATGCAAATTCTATGTGGACTGAAATTTGTGCATACTTTACTGACTTAGACATATGCATTCAACACTTTTTAAAACGCTTACAAGGCTTCACCAATATTGTAGAAAGTTACTCCCTACTGCATATAACGTTGTCTACTCTATTGGATGGTCTTATGGATTTTGTTTAGCTGACCTTGAAGTAATGCCCAATACATGGTAACTTTTGAAGTCGACTCCTATAGTGATTATGAGAAGATGACTTCCCCACTTGAATAAGGTGGTTTATACAAGTTTTGATGCTTTGCACCATCTCTTTTCTTAATTTTTTGTGTAGAGTTCATTTTTTTAATTCCAGGTATAAACAGCTCATTATGTGCTTCGTCGTAGTCATTGATGTGTACGTGTGTATGTATACTCATTCTGACGCTACTGGATCTGTTTGCTTTCACCATGCACTTACAATGCATGAGGGCTGACTAATTTTGCAACACTTGGGAGGAATTTTGTTCTCTGAAAAAAGGAACAGTGTCTGGCAATGTTTTAACTAATTGACTTTTCACCTGGGATTTTAATGTTGCTTACGAAATCTATTTGTCAGGTACCCTTGATTGGCTTGGTTCCTTCCCTTTTTCCGTATCTCTAGGAATTTGTACTCTTTATTTTCCAGCTTCTAGTTTTGTTTTGTTTTACTCTTGTGCCTGTTCTATAGGTGTCAGTTTCCTGTCAAGGTTGTTCGGTGCTAACCTTGTGTATGGTTAATTCCACTTGCATTGTGGTTTTATAGGAATAGAGTTCACCAAATAGTGGGTGCCACACATAATATGCAACGGCGGTCAGGGAATATGTTGCCTCCCCCACTTGATGATCCCTTCAATGGCAATAGAGTTGCTACTGACAAAGCAGTAGTTGGAAGTGCCCAAAAAGTAAGATTTTTCCATTGCCAAGTTCTGCAATTGGTTAAATATTTTTAATGCGACCTTTATCATTCTGCTTGAGATACACAAGTTTGGAAATTGAAGGATCTTAGTAAAACTGATTGAATTGTTATGGGCAGCCTTATCTAATGTTTTTTCTGTGGTTGTCAGGACACAGTTCATGCATCATTAACGTCCAACGGCCACTTGAATTGTTCACATTCATCTCTAGATAAGGATGGACGCATTAAAACACCTAACAAAACTTTTGTGGATATTGTCGGAGGGTCTAGTTGTGGTCCAGAAAAAGATGGTACTGTTGCTGAAGACATGAAGATACTGAGCTTGTGCGCAGGCTTCTCTTCAGTAGCCATTGAAGAAGCCAATCATCTTGAGACTGAATACTCTGATTCTATGCTTAATAAGGTTTCATCTTCGTGTCACCTGCCCATTGACTTACCGAGGGATAAAGATTCTGAGGAATATTTTGTCAAACCATTTAGAGAAGCTTCACAATTTTCAATGTTTGAGAGAGCTTATTTTCCATCCAGTGAGGAATGCATTGGAAATGGACATTCTTTTCTGTTGTCAGATTCAGAAAGACGAGTATTGCCTGGTTCGTGCAGTGAAGTGAGAGAAGATTTCCTATCATTTGATGATCAGAGATCGAAGGGTTCTGACAGCTTAAGTCAGGGGTCTTCTGTGCTTTCTTCATCTTATCCTAGTAGGATTCCTGACCATTCTAATGATCATGCTCAGCAGCGTAAAGAAACTCATACTTTTGGAGATCACACAATGGAGTGGAGCACTGTACATAATCATGTTGATGAAGCTTCTATACCATTTACATGTGTAAATTCAGCATTCATTGATGGATACAATGAAAGAAACTTGAAAAGTTTTGCTGAATTTGGTCGAACTTTGAGACCTTCTAATTCATTCTCGAACGTGGAAATAGTGGAGCACTTGAGAAGACTTGATGCTAATGACATTGCCAACGACGCCGACACTTCTGCATCGGACGTGGTTGAAAGCAGTATAATCTCAAATATCCTGTCAATGGACTTTGATTCCTGCGATGATTCTTTGACCTCATCTCACAGCTTAGCTAACTTATTGGATGGAAATGGTGGGCGGCACAGTTCTTGGAATTTCCGTAACTGTGACGAATCAAGGTTCTCATTTGCAAAAAATGAGAATTCTGGAAATCAAGAACCTGCTTTCGACTCATCTTTCAGTAGCACTGGTCAGGCGTCAAGGAAATATTCCTCCCTGCCGGATTCTAATGAAAAGGAGCAGCACTATTTGTGGGGGACTCAGAATCATGGTAATTGTTATTATATGTTAAAAAATTGATGTTCTCTTGTTATTTGGCTTATTCTGTCAATCTAGCTAGAGCTCATCTAGATTTTCCTTGTCCCTCCTACCCACCATCCCAGAAAATACAGGTACTGTTATTCTCTTACCATTCAAGTCGGTGACTCACTATTGCTTTCAGTAGCGTGTGAGACTTTTTCTTCAAAAATGTTCTCAAGCCCAATGTTAAAGATCTATAGTAGTAAGAAAACAAGTCTCATTTTTATGACCTTTTTATTTTTCTCTCTTTATTTTGGGGAGAGATTTGTTCGTTGATTTTTCTAACTATGTATATATTTCCTGTAATAAGCATAGCGTATTATACGCCATTGGTGTTCCCACTTCTGTCTCTCTTTCAAATGCTATCCCGTCCACTCCTAATTGCTGGTCCATATATCCTGAAGTCCTAAATTGTTAGCTGTTTGAGAACTCAATCTATAGAAGTCTTCCAGTACTCTCTTACAAATGGTTTTCAGTGTTTTCAACACCGATAATCAAGGGGCATTACTGGAATTCATGCCTTCCATTTCGAATTTGAATGCAGTGATTACATTTCTCCTTAAAAACTTGGAATCTGAACAGGGACCAATAATACAGAATGGAGAAAGTGTGTTTTGTAGTATCTCTTTGTGATTGCTGGCTTTATCTACTTTGTAACTTTGTAATCTGTCCAATCAGCGTACTTTCTACTTTGAAAGGTATGTAGGGGTCCTGATCTTGGCTCCTTTTGGGCATTTAAACTTTAGGTTGCCCCTTTGGATTCTGTTCATAGAAAAACTGTTATCAAGTTGCCTTCTGTTTGTACCTATTTTATGACACTTTTTCTCCCTTGTGATTTCTACTAAAGTGTCCAGGGCTCAAAGTTTGATTCCACCGGGATTTTCAGTGCCATCCAGAGAACCACCTCCTGGGTTTCCTCCGCGCGAGAGAACAAACCACACTATGAGTGTCACCTCTGGTATACTTCTCTCTTTCTATTTTAGGTATGTTTGATTGGTCGGGTTATGGCTGAGGGAGTACAGCATTCTTTGTGAGCTTAAAGTTGAAGCTTTCTTCACTGGGGTTTTTGTTTGACCCCATGAGTAATCCCACCAGACAAATAGTGGCGGGACTACCTATACCACATTGCTTGCCTAAGCTATTGTATAGACTGTTTTGTGGTATTGCTTGCGAATGGATTTTTCAGACCAAGAAATGCAGTACCCTGGATTTTTTACTTGAATCTCAAATCTGATCCAGCCAACCAAACGGGCCTTGGAGGATTATGCCATGACTTCTTGTTTGTACAAACTAAGCTTGTCTGCTTTCTGTACTTCCTTTTCATTTCAGGGAATCATTTGTTCAAGACCTCTTCCTTGCCAAATGGTCAGTACCATACGGGATCTACAACAAATTTTAGCAACAATCGTGATTTCGATTTTATCGATCCTGCTATATTGGTCGTTGGGAGGGGTAAATCAACAAATACGCAGAATAGTAACTCAAGCTTTGAAACAAGGCTAACTCCTACTCCGCAGACCCATGAAGACGAGGCAAGACTTTGGCTTCTGATGCAACAAACTGCATCGGGTACACATCAGGACCCTAAATTTCCTTCAACCTACGTGCAAGAGACTCCTCCATCTGTTCATCAGGAACTCAGATGTCCGGCTCGAATGGGAAACTGGTTTTCTCCCACGAGTGATACTTTTGGGCTTACTTCGATGCTTACGGATCCTCACCAGTCCTATAATCCCTCTCACGTTCCACAGATGTCTCAGCAGAAGTATGGGAACGGACACATGTCAAATGGCTATGGTGGGCTAGGTCTGGATGAGGCCCGACTGAGGAATGAAATGGGTGCGGCGGAGATTCAGAGAAACGATAGATTAGGATTGAACAAGTTTTTTCCGGGGTACGGGGGGGATTTAATGTTGCAGATGCCCAGCACAGCTGATGTATACAATCGGGTATATGGGTTGTGAAAAAATGTTAATTGCTTTTTGCAAAACTGAACTTTGTGGCAATTGTGGTAATGTTTTTGGTTGCCAAGATGACCCCCTTGGTCTAACTAACTGTTTGTTCGAGGCAATCAACGTGGAATGTGATCACATACTATCATGAGTAAGGCTGTCTTTGAATCATGGATTTATGGCTTATGCGATTAATCAGGGGATAGGAAATTGATAGGGAACCAAAGATATATCAATACAATATATTCACTTTGAGTTGCTCATCTTTTTCTTGTCCCCGTCTCGCCTTCCATTTATCCATTCACAAATCCATGATCTTAACAGTCTTTAGGGATTTGGGTTTTGTAGTTGCTTTAGATTAGAAATATCATTTTAAGGACACCGTCTAGTTGGTTGGGGTGGACGCAGAGGTCCTTTGTCAGTCTTGGGAGGAGGAAAACTCAACAAATTCTCAAGTAAAATTCACTGCTGAAAACTATCTTGGGAGGAGGAAAAAAGCTCGAGGGCATATGTATCATGGGCAAATCTATACTAGGTCAGTGGACATTGGAATTGTAGGATAGCTAAGTGGACATTAGATATTTGTAAATGTGGAAGGAGTTTGGTCATCACTGAGGAAGCTAATAGTTTGAGCGGCAAAAACAGAATGGAATTTATTCGAGTGCTATGAAAGATGAGAGGTATATAACATCTAGTATCTTTAGGTCAATCACTTGATTCCGTTTTTGTTTTCCAAATTGAAATCCCACTATTCATGTGCCTCTTGCCTGGATGGCACATCATCTTGTTTTCACACAGAGAGAGAGAGAGAGAGAGAGAGAGAGAGAGAGAGAGGAACCATCTTATTTCAGTTGCATTTGACAAGTATTAAAAGTTAGTTTGCTTGATATGTTGGATACCATCCACTTGTTCCGTTTATTTTGGTCAAAAGGAAATGGAAAAGATAGATGAAGCACATTGTAGTTTCTACTTGCTAGGAAAGCAATGTGAATCAGAATTTGAGATATTAAAAGAATTATTATTTTGTTGTGCAGTGTAGAATTTGAAGACCACTTAGATCTAATTTGCGTGTGTTGACATATCAAGCATCTATTTTCATGGTAAGTCGACAAGGTTAAGAGGCTGAACTAAAATTTATGAATAGTGGGTTCCAAATTTATATAGCCATTGAGAATTCAGTCTGAGTTTGGTATTTAAAATTCAATCACGAAGAAGGAGCAGGATCTAGAGAAAGTAGAAGAACACAAGAAGGAAACAGTTATTATTAGAGGCTTCAATTTGATTTTAAACAAGAGAAAATATCTCCTTTTATAGGAGAAGGATACACTTCCTTACAGAATACAAAAAGCTGCAAAGCTTACTAAACACCCTAGATACGAAGTTTCCTTATGAAGTTTATACGAAACTTTCAAAGTACAAGACAAATAACTTTTACAAACATCTTTACAGCACATATAGACTTAACTTTAACATGAAGTTTTATACTTTTACTTTATTTGAATTTTACAACACACATTAATAGTACACACCACACGACAACAACTTTATTAAAAGTAGTAGTTTTAACTTTATCTTCATAGCAACAGTTGGCAAGCACTCGTGGTAAGAATCAGTCTGAATCATTTGAGGAGTAATCTGAATCATATCTATTAATATAGATTCAATAATGCAGATGGTCTAGATGACTTTTACTCATTTCTCAATGAGATTGGTTGCTATCAGATATTCTTCATTATGCTTCTAATTTGCACTTTCTAAATGAAGAAGGGATGAAGGAATCTAATTTGGGCTAATACCATTAAGACTGCACATTGTTTGAGTCCAAACAAAAGTATGACCTTGAATCTTGTTGAGAATACCATTAATACCATTAAGACTGCACATCGTCTGTCTTTTTCTTCAGGGAGGAACATTGTGTGGTAGGTTTTGTGCCAAGTTATGGAACCATCTGAATTAGGGATACTCTGACTATTGTGAGATGTCCAAAAAGCAAAGGTGAGATGGAGACCCATAGAATACGAAATTTCTGTGAATTTCTTTCGTCAGAAAGCTATATCTCCAAAAAGCAAAAGAAACTTAAGAAACTGAAAATACTTGACTTTGATCTGGTATAAAGCACCTAGGCCAGATAATGAAACAATGTGGTTTTTCTAAGAGGTGACACTGAAAAGCAAAAAGAAAGTTTTTTGGCTCAAAACAAGAGATCCCCGGAAAACAACTAGGAGATGTGATTTTGAAAAGAGTAGTTGTTGATTTTGAGAACTGATTGATTTCTTTTTTCAGGCGAGACAAAAAATTTGGAAGAATGTTGGTTTTCCATTTGATATGAATATCATCAAAACTCTAATTTTTTTGAGTAACTGTGCTTTTGGAAAATATTTTTGCTTGAACTTCAATATGTTTAGAAAACTCATCATGTTAGTTTCAATTAAAAAGTGATGACCAATTAAATGAAACTCAAACTTTTCAATTTTGCGTTTTATTGCAAGAATCCCCTTGTAAGTAGAGTGGTAATGAAATTTTGTTGGAGAGAATGCTCCACTCTTATAAATCCAAATTTTTCTCTTCTAGTTTTGACTTTCTTCAAGGAAAACTGCACTCCAGAACTGATAAGATGCATCTATTTGAAGGATTCTTTTACCATCTGAGGGTATGGTTAATGGTGGAAGGGTTTTTGCAATGATTTTAGGGTTTTGACAGCTTCCGTACAATGGAGAGTCCAGGGAGGAGGATTCTTCTTTAACAGAGAAGAGAGGGGTATTTGATATCGGGCAAGGTTTGGGATGAAGTCAGCCATAAAAATTCCAAGAAACTGTTGTACTTCTTTGACTATGAGATGTTCATCAGGAAAGTGGTCAAGTTGAGAGGCTATATGGGGCTAAAGAGTATATTGACCTCTAGAAATATGCACTTCTAAAAAAATTAATTTCTATCTGAGCAAGAAGCATCTTTTTCTCGAAAAGCATGATCCAATGAGATTGAACCAATGAGTGAAAAGATTATAATAGGGCAGCATGAGATTCAATATCAGGAGAAAACAACAAAATATCATTTATGTAGACAACGGTTGAGGACAGAATAGGAGTAAATACTCGAATCATGGCTTTTTGAAACAAAGATGGGGCTGTTTTTAAGCCAAAGGGCATGACTGACCATTGGAAATGGTGATTTGGGATACAAAAGCCAATTTTGGGTCGGTTATCTGGATGAATTTCTAATTGCCAAAAACCCGCCTTTAGGTCAAACTTTGAAATATTTGATCTTTGGATAAGTTTGCAAAGAGGGCACCTCTACGAGGAAAGAGAAATTCGCTGTCCTGGAGAAAATGGTTGAGAGGCTAGTAATTTATGACCAAACAAAAATTTTTCCTTACTTGTTCTGCTCTTTTGCTCACATAAAATGCTTCACATGCCCACTGAGAAGAAGTTGATTCAATTGACCCTTTTGTTTGAAGTTGTTGGACTTCCTGGGGAGCAAGGTGGTAATACTTAGGATTCATTCCTTGGTGACTAGACTGGCTTTGGTGGAATTGATAGCTTTATTTTTCTTGAAGGGAAGAGTAATGAAGAAACTTGGGTTGTGCCATAGAGGATTGGAGCATTTTGAAAGTAATTGAGAGTGAGACTCTGCATATGAGGTTTGGATCAGGGTGGATTTTATGGTGGAGAAATCTTCAAAAGAGAAAATGTTTGGCTGAGTGGTCCATGGAAGGAGATAGTTTTTGTATTTTAGTCCTTTCTTTAACCACATTACTTTGTTTAAGGTTTGCAGAATATCAAATCCTAACAACAAATCTTTTCCTAGAAGATCAGAACCATAAACTTGGTGTTTTATGGTGTATCTTGGAAAAGCTGAATGAAATTGGTTTGCTGATTAGGGTTATGACAAAAGGTTTCTCCATTTGGAGCAGTGAAGGGTCTAAAACAAGATTGCCAGGGGTAGGATTGCATGGTTTAGGATTGAGACTGCTGCGCTAGTATCAAAGGAAGCAATTATTGGGATGAGTTTTCATATTTTTCAAGTAAAATCTGGACTCTGGCTAGAGGTTGGGCCATGAGAATATTGGAGAATTCAAAGGTTTGGATTTGATAGGAAAAATGATCAGATTCATTAGACTCAGAGGAATAGTCGATTCATCAAGGGAGAAAGCTAAAACTGTCTTCTATTGTAGCTTCATCATCAACAGAGAAAAATGACTCAACATCTGTATGATCAAGATCTTCAGTAATGAGGGCTAATAAGCTCGATATTTGATCTCTTTTGGACATTTGTGGACATTGCGTAGCATAATGGCCTTTTTTTTTCCCCTGCAAATGTAGCAACGATCAGACTTGCGATAGCCTCAGAATTTCTTTTTCTTGAAATAGTTTCATCTTTTTTGCTTGAAAAATGTATGAGGCTTGTTGGATCTGGAGAAGGCAATTTCCATCTTTGAAAATATTTAGACTTCCGAGAAGATGGAAGAATGGCTCAAATGGAAAAGAACGGGGCAAAGTCTCCACTTGGTATTTGAAATATACTCATGCACGAATGTTTGTTAATGCTCTCAGATGACATGCAAGTGCCGAAACATAGATTTTGCCTAAGGAGTGCTGCCATTTGCAAACTTTTTATTTTTCCTTATCAATGGATTTTGACTTTTTAAATTTTCTCAAATTAAATTTGATTGAATTATCCTTGACCTGTTACTAACATCATTCTTGTGGTTGTCTTCAGGTGCAATTTTGTAAAAAAAAAAAAAGGGAATAGGCATACTATTTTGTTACTAATACTTGTTTTGCAGGTCATTGCATTACTCTGAAAGGATTCCCTCCAAACATTTGTAAAATAAAAATATATATATTTCAGCATATGCAAACATTACATTCAGCATAATATACCCAGTTCTCTTCTCAATCTCCATTCTACTTTTTATTTTCACCCATAGGAATAGGAGGAGGCTCAAAGTACGTGACGATCGTCAATGATGCTTTTTTTTGTAGCCAAAGACAGTTTTCATTAAAAAAAATACTCCAACCAAATCACAAACCAAAGATGGTACCCTTATGAGGCAGGAGGTTTGAAGATTTGGAAAATGTGAAAACCATGCTAGAACCATTTGGAAGGAGTTGTGCTGCCATAAAGAGCTAACCACGAAGTTCATCAACTCGACGCATCATATAGCCCCGTTCAAGGCTCAATTGGTGATGTGCGTCTTGAAGTAGGCGTTGGTACGCCTGGTTAGATTCATGAAGGGCATTGCGGATCAACAACATAGAGTGGCGTTCCTAGGTCATGTTATTGAGTTGCTGCTGCATATATTGAAGAGTTTCTTCCAAATCAACAACCCTAGAAGATGAACCGGCTCTTGCCTGAGCATCATACAAGGCTGTGCTCAGGGAGGTAATCTCTTGCTGGAGGAGAAAAATCCTCTCCTCGTTATCATAGAGAAGGGCTCTGGTTTGTTCATAACTAGCTTCCGAGAACTCTCTCACAATCTCAGTGGCCTGTTGAGTATAGACAGCCGCCTCCCTTGGAGAAAAGGGGCTTCCCATGACTCAGCATACCAGGCGTGTTGGCTTGGCCTGGTAGGCCCTCTCCAAGGAGTAGGGGCATCATACCACATGTCTTCCCTTGAAATCTCGGATTGAATTCAATCCAAATAGGAATCACAAACTCCAGGTGCATCGCTCGCAACAGTAATTTGTACGATGGTTCTCGTATTCCATATTATAAAAGCTTATTGACCATCTGATCCATGGAGCCAAGACTACAACAGAAATAGAATTCTGCACCGACCTTGCTGGTTGAGGAAGGAGGGACCCCTTGAGTCACTCCAAATTGCCGGAGCACCCTATTCTTAAAGTAAGGGACCACCACCTACAAACCCACCAGAGGTAGAAATAACAATCCATGACTAGAGAGAGACAATGGAAATTCAGTGGCTCAAAAAACACCAATCTCCTAGACAATGGTGTCTAGAGTAATATTGTTAAGCACTTGGATCCATCGAGATCGTTTATTTGGTATGCGAGGAATGTTATCTTGCAAAAAAGTGATGCGGCGCACTGGAATCTCCCTAAACCATCGATGATGGGTGGAATGACTTCGGAAGAGCCGAGCGACCATCCAAACATATAATAATTCTGCGCCTGACACGAGGGGGTTATCTTGACTACCTTGGGCAAGTGAGACTGTGATAGATTTCTGCCAATATAGCTGGAATAATAGTCTGTCGTTGGATCACAACAGTTACCAAGAAAGTGGCTCTCAGGTCAAGAAGGTTGTCCTGACGAGGAAAGAACATACCCGCTAAGAGCACAAAGGCAAGTGCATATTGGCACCATCGAGAGCGAGCTTGACCACTGAAGAGGCGTATAAAGTTAGGACCAGTGGGTCGAAAGTTCTCAATATGCCAAAGACGCTATACATAAATGCTATCGAGATAGTCGGGATACTGCCAACTTCTTCTATCTCAACAGAGTTTCTTCTCAATCCAACAAGTTCAGCAAAAACTACTCCAGGTCATCGTCTGCTAACAAACTGTCCAGGGCTATGTAGTTTAGGCCTCATCCATAGCATGTGATGATATTCTTCTAAAGTGGGAGTGAGCTCATTCATCCCAAAGTGGAAAAAATTCAGGGATCGGACCCAGAATCAGAAGATAGCATCCAGAAAGCCATTGGGGATGGTCACACTAAGTAGGACAATTAAGCTCCCAAAAACGGTTTCAAACTCAGTTTGTTCCTCAGCGGAAGAGCTCAGCTACCAGGATAACAGGAAAGCTGCTAGTTCAGGCAAAAAAGACATGCTGGCACAAGTAAATAAGAAATTCAATATCCTTTTTATGAGAATTAGTTGATGTTATATAAAGTTGCATGCAAGCGTTATAATAAAGAAAAACAGGAATACAATTCATACATGCATTCAAACTAGGAAGGAAACACAGATATCATGAAAAAAGATCTCGGGTCAAGTCTTCAAATACATATTATGCTAAAGTATATAAAAATTGAAATACATAAATCATCTACACCATAATGTGATCTTTGGATTTCTGGAAACTAAGGGCTATCGTTTTTCTCCAGTTCAAACCATACGAGTTTACTGCACTCATCTGCCTCGGAACGCGCTGTGAAAGGTTAAGGTGGACCCTAAAAAAGGGCAAAGAAATAATCAGAATAAAAGATGAATACGAATAATGATGCAATAATAGATAAAAGCGAAGGGAAATAGGGGTGAGAAGTAGAGATATACCTGTGAAGATGATGCACCGGCCCAATGATCAGAGAGTGGCATGTCCATTTGGAGGAAGTACAAAGGTATTTGTTGTTGTAATAGTTGTTGCTCCCGTTCTACCTATCTCGCTCGCTACCTTTCTAGTTCCGCCTGTATCCTATCCCTGTCACTTTACAGATCCCTATACATTTGGCTCGATGCCATGTCGGTCTTGACTCGGGATCTCTAGGGACGATACACTTGTTCCCTTTGGGTAGACGCCCTTCCCATCACAGGGGCAAGGTGAGTGAATCATCCGATCGATACATTTTGAAACCAGGAGGAATAGTCACCCCGCACTATATAAGAGAGTTGATGCTCACAAGATCTGGACAGAAGCCAAAGCCGTGCAATCCAAATGCAACCGCTGAAGGGTCTACTGAGATCATTGTCTGTCTTGTTAACTGTTGAAAGCAGCGCTTGCCCAAATGGAGTTCCCAAGTCTTGATGCCAAAAATGAAAAATCGGGCCCAGGGCATTCGAGACATTCTTGCAGTAATTTCATGTTAACAAAAGGGCACTAAATTACCTCATCTGGGGTAATTTGTTCTAATTGTGACTAGGAGTAGCCAAGTTCGGAAACCTGACTGACCTAGAATTGGGCATCGACCATCTAGGGCACGAGGGAATGCGTTCTCATTCCTCATAGGGGAGGGGCAATAGAAGGAAAATGTTCAAAAGACCACCACACAAGAAAGGACCAAAAGCCTAGTTGCGTGGTACAAGGGCTGATAACCCTACGATGCATAGCTTGGAGGAACGCTCCGAAAGTAAGCTGACCCCAGTTCCGTGGAGCACTGCCAGTGAAGTAGAGATATACTTGTGAAGATGATGCACCGGCTCAATCACCAGAGAGTGGCATGTCCATTTGGGGGAAGTACTGTAACGACCCGCTCCCGCTTTGTACAATACTGTCCGCTTTTGCCGCCCAAATCCCATAGACTTCCCAGTAGGTCACCCATCCCTGGATTGCTTCAAGGTGAGCACGCTTAACTGTGAAGTTCTATTTGGTATTGGCGCCATCACGGCTTTAAAAGGCCTTGTACAAGGAAGGTTTTTAATCTTATAAATAATACCGAACTTATATCCACCAAGCGATATGTGAACCTTAACCACCCATCCAGACGTCCTACTGAGACTCCATCTCCCGGACGCCGGCCTCACAGCTGGCACCACGGCCTGGATGGGGTGTCACAATCTCCCCCACTTAGGAACACACGTCCTCGTGTGGGGCTGAGATATCTCACATTTTCGATTGGTGTAGGCTCTGATACTATTTGTAACGACCCGCTCTCGCTTTGTACAATACTATTCGCTTTTGCCGCCCAAACCCCATAGACTTCCCAGTAGGTCACCAATCCCTGGATTGCTCCAGGGTGAGCACGCTTAACTGTGAAGTTCTATTTGGTATTGGCGCCATCACGGCTTTAAAAGGCCTTGTACAAGGAAGGTTCTTAATCTTATAAATACTACCGAACTTACATCCACCAAGCGATATGGGAACCTTGACCACCCATCTGGACGTCCTACTGAGATTCTATCTCCCGGACGCCGGCCTCACAGCTGGCACCACGGCCTGGCTGGTGTGTCACAAGTACGAAGGTATTTATTGTTGTAATAGTTGTTGCTCCCGTTTTGCCCATCTCGCTCGCTCCTTTTCTAGTTTCGCCTGTATCCTATCCCTATCACTTTGCAGATCCCTATACATTTGGCTCGACACCATGTTGGTCTCGACTCGGTATCTCCGGGGGCGATACACTTGTTCTCTCTGGGTAGACGCCCTTCCCATCACAGGGGCAAGGTGAGTGAATCATCCGATCGATACATTATGAAACCAGGAGGAATAGTCACCCCGCACTATAAGAGAGTTGATGCTCACAAGATCTGAACAGGAGCCAAAGCCATGCAATCCAAATGTAACCGCTGAAGGGTCTACTGAGATCATTGCCTGTCTTGTCAACTGTTGGAAGCAGCGCTCGCCCATATAGAGTTCCCAAGTTTCGAAGCCGAAAATAAAAAATTGGGCCCAGGATATTCGGAATTCTATTGACAATTCGAGACATTCTCGCGGTAATTTCATGTTAACAAAAGTGCGCTAAATTACCTCATATGGGGTAATTTGTTCTAATTGTGATATGAGAATAGCCATGTTCGGAAAGCTGACTGATCTAGAATTGGGCATCGACCATCTAGGGAACGAGGGAATGCGTTCTCATTCCTCATAGGGGAGGGGCAATAGAAGAAAAATGTTCAAAAGACCACCACATAAGAAAGGGCCAAAAGCCTAGTTGCGTGGTACAAGGGCTGCTAACCCTACGATGCATAGTTTGGAGGAACGCCCCGAAAGTAAGCTGGCCCTAGTTTCGTGGAGCGCTGTCAGTGAAGTCTACCATACTTACCAAGCTGATACTAAACCTACTCCGTTTATTACTAAGGAAGCAGGAGACTAGTATGTAAAGCAACAGACGCCTCTGTCGTTGGTAAAGTTCAACGCCACTACTCACGTTGGTGTACAGGTCGGCAGGCCCCCTCAGTGAAGAAAAAGATATTAGTCTCCCTTGGAGGTCGTGATGATCGATACCTAAGACCCGGATGACGTCTTCTATGGTTCCAGAGGGAGCGCACACCAATTGTCCTTGACCTACTCTAAGGCCTGCGATGGTCGTCCATTCAAAAGGGATCACCCCAATTTCACAGTCACCTATATGCAAGGTGTTAGTCTCACTAAACCAATGTTCAACAAGTGCGTTTATCAGATTGTGAGTAATTCGGAATGGAGAGATCGATAGAAAGTCACCCAGACCCTGCTCATGTAGAAATTTTTTATAACAAGTGTGGGTTGACAAATAAGTGTTATAGGCAGAGGACCGGCTACCTCTAAAAGGTTGGGAAGGTGGATTTTGATGGATTCGTAAGAATACCGAGGGATGGGAGCTTAGGTGATGCAATAAGGGAGTGTCTAGTACCACAACTATATTTTCATCCGGTCCTATGATCGTATCATCTCCCCAAAGCTTAGTGCCATATCCCGAGACTGAAAATTCCTCAACAACAGAAGTCCCAGAGTTTAAAATGGAGGCCAAGTTGGCATTTCTACTCGTCTCATCAATGTTATCATCACAAGGAGTTTCTCCCCTCAGATGGGAAATCTTGGGCTGACGACGCGAACATGAAGGTCTAGAGGAAATAGAACGGCGAGGAGGCATCTTGCGTCAAAAGAATACAAAGGATTCAACTCTTATCTAGATTTTAGGATTTCCACCTTTTTGTCTTTTCTCATACCTTGAAATTTAAATTGTTAAGTCTTAGAATCATATTTTTACGACTTACTTTACATTGTGAAATCGTATTTTTAAATTTTTTCATAACTGAAATCGTATTCTCGGAAATTATTTCAAGTCTTAAAATCGTATTTTAAGACCTACTTTATACGTTGAAATCATATTTTCAAAATTTTTCATAATCGAGATCATATTCTCGGAAATTCTGTTAAGTCTTAAAATCGTATTTTTAAAACTTACTTTACATGTGGAAATCATATTTTCAAAATTTTTCATAATCGATATCATATTCTCGGAAATTTTGTTAAGACTTACTTTACATGTCAAAATCGTATTTTTAAAATTTTTCATATTCAAGATCGTATTCTCGAAAATTCTGTTACATTTTAGAATCGTATTTTTAAGGCTTACTTTACATTTTGAAAACGTATTTCAGAATTTTTCATAATAGAGATCGTATTCGGAAATTCTGTTAAGTCTTAAAATTATATTTTTAAGGCTTGCTATACATTTTGAAATCATATTTTTAAAATCTTTCATAATCGAGACCGTATTGTCGGAAATTCTGTTAAGTCTTAAAATCATATTTTTAAGGTTTACTTTACATGTTGAAATCATATTTTTAAAATTTTTCATAATTGGGATCGTGTTCTTGAAAAATTTTAAGCCTTAGAATCGTATTTTTAAGACTTGCTTTACATTTTGAAATCATATTTTCAAAAATTTTTCATAATCGAGATTGTATTCTTAAAAAATTTTAAGTTTTAGAATCGCATTTTTACGACTTACTTTACATGTCGAAATCGTATTTTCAAAATTTTTCATAATCAAGATCGTATTCTCGAAAAATGTTAAAAAGTTTTAGAATTGTATTTTTTAAAGGCTTACTTTAAATTTTGAAATCATATTTTTGGAAAAATATTTTGGGGTCACACTCTTGTAAGATGTTTCAAAGTTGCAAAATCATGGGAGTTCATTATATTCAAAGTTGTATTTTTAGGGTTAATCTGTTTCTTGTGTTAATCAAACTTTTCAAAAATTATCTAATTTAATATTTTCGTTCATCCAGATTCCGAATAAAGTTGTCAAGTCTATCTATTTATTTATTTTAGTTTCAAAATCAAATTTTTGAAACTAACTTTATTTACTTACTCTATTTCAAAATCAAATTTTTGGAGGTGTCCATTTCTCTTAAATTTAGTTTCAAGATTAAATTTTTGAAATTAACTCTATTTACCTGTTCAACTTCAAAATTAAATTTTTGAAAGAAATCTAGATTTACTTATTCTACTTCAAAATCAAAATTTTGAAGTTATTTACGTTACTTGTTTTAGTTTCAAAATCGAATCTTTGAAATTAGCTCCATTTACTTGTCCTACTTCAAAGTCAAAGTTTTTGAAATTATTTAGTTTCACTTGATTTACTTTGAAAATCAAAATTTTGAAATTAATTTTTTTATTCCAGTTTTTTTTTTATACAAAATCAAAATTTTGAAATCATCTTTCACTTATTTTGCTCTCCAAATCAAATTCTTGAAGCTAAACTTTTGATCACTTGTTTTATTTTAAAATTAAGTTTACCCTGACTTCAAAGTCAAAATTTAAACGCATTTTTATTTCCATGTGCTAGAATTTTTAAATTATTTACGCACGGATTGTGTTTTGGCTATTTTAAGTTTTAGAATTAGGATTTTGACATTATTTTGTTTTGCTCACTTCAAAATGAAATTTTTAAGAAAGGATTGACTTGTTCTCGTTTGGTTTTTGAACCAAAAATGAAAATTTTTATTTTAAGTGGCTCACGTTTTAATTTTTAGTGGTTGCATTTTAGGTTTAGACTTTTTCATGCATGTTAAAAAAATAGAAAAAAGAAAGTTTAAAATCAGTGTTTCAGATGTTTTCTCATAGTTTATATATAAGCTTCTATTGAACGATCCCTCATTTTGCTAAAATGAGTACTTTTTATTTTCTGATCAAATATTGATGATCGAAACTGTTCAATGTGTTTAAAACATATTTTTAAGGATACTCGTAAGAAATCAGCTCAAAATATTACTAGAAATGACTTGATTCAAGCAGTTTTTCATAAAACTGTTCATGTCAACATTTATGAACAACTGATTGTATCAAGTTTTTTCTGATATTTTGTTGAGCCGATTTCTCACGGGTACCCTTAAAATATATTTTAAACACATTGAACGGTTTTGATCATCAATATTTGATCAGAAAATAGAAGATCTTCATTTTAGCAAAATGAGGGATCCCTCAATAGAAGCATATATATATATATATATATACACACACACACACACACACACACACACACACACACACACACACACACACACACACTAACATCTAAACTTTTTATTCTTGATTAAATTTTAATGATTCGAACCGTTCAATGTGTTTAAAATATATTTTTAAGGATATCTGCGAGAAATCGGCTCAAAATATTATCAAAAATATTTGATCTAAACAGTGGTTCAAAATGCTGATAAGAACTATTTTATGAACTACTGCTTGGATCAAATTATTTTCGGTAAAATTTTGAGCTGATTTCTCGTGGGTACCCTTAAAAATATATTTTAAACACATCGAACGGTTCAGATTATTAAAATCTAATCAAGAATGAGAAGTTTAGACAATTACACCAAATTATTAAATGCTGACGTCGTCTTTGCACAGGCCAATGTACGAGAGCAATATTTGTAAGACAATTACACAAAATTATGAAGACCTCATATTATTGATCAGTACGATGATGCAAGTTTATTGACAATGACTAGAGCAAAAACAGACAACGCTGACAGTTTTTAGTTGTTTGGATCAAGGCCTCCGGAGCACGATTTCTCAGTCGATGATTTCAAACTTCAAGAAGTATATATTATTGATCAATGTGTCGATATGAGTTCAATGGCTATATTCGTGGTCCGATCTGAATTCATTTGAAGTTTCTTTGTCAAAAATCGATGTTTCAGTGCGCGTACAAGTGAGCAGGAGTATTTTAGTAAATTTTTAGCCATTTGCTGACATCATCAGGTGCATGTTGGGCACAACTTGGCGCAAGTGGGGCGCAGGTTGTGTCCAATCATATCTTAAACAATTATTAAACAATTAGCGACCAATTGGCACGATTTGAACACACGATTTACGATACGATATTTTAAATTTCGAGGGACATAAATTATTGATTAGCATGCCGATACGAGTTCAACGGCTGTATCCGTGATCCGATTTGAGTTCGTTTGAAGTTTTCTCGTCAGAAATCAGTATTTCAGTACGCGTACAAGGACCAGGGGTGTAAGTGTAATTTTCAGCATATCTGCGCAACTTGGGCACATGCACAGCGCAAGTGTCCAAAATTAATCTGGCATGGCTTTGGTCAAAGAAAATAATATTGGTTCAGTAGTTGCTTAGTATTAAGGGTTTAATTTTTATTGGTCCTAATCGCTTATGAATACCCAGCAATCCTTACATTTCAAGGATCAGATTTTTTTAGGCCAGACCACCTCTTCTCTGACCCGAAAAATATTTTGGAGCTCTAAACCAAATCTCAATAGAAACAGGGAGCAACATAGTATTATTTGTTTCTTTTCTCTCCTCTGTCTTTCATTTTTTCTGTTTGCATGTTTTTACTCTTAACGTTATCCGACTGTTCTACATTTGAGTGGTTCTCAACATTTTAGTTTCGGACTCTCGATATCACAACGAGATTAGGATTAGGATCCTTTAGTTAGGATTTTCGGTCCAAATACAAGCAAAAACTCTGCTATTTTTTTTATTATAAAAGGATCCGAAAGTATTTTTGTTTTAACATAGTATAGGGTATCACCAAGATTCAATATATATTGTTATGCTAATTTATGTTTTAACTTAACCTTTCGTGTTTTTTTCACTTGTAATCGACGGATTGTGATATTAATACAAGGTATATTGCAACAGCTGTTCTATTTCAATTTCTGCTTCATTTATTTAATCTCCATTTAATTTTCGCTCTCTTCATTCATGTAAAGACCCTAAAATTTTTAAATAAAAATAATAATAAAAAAAATTAAATAAATTTTGATGTATGAAATCATTTATTGATTTAATTAGTTTTGCGCGTTTTTTTTTAGTCATACTTGGGTTTGTGCATGTGTGTGTTTGGACCTAACCCGTCAGGCCAATTACCCTTGAGCCCA
This sequence comes from Arctostaphylos glauca, assembly GCA_019985065.2. NCBI lineage: Eukaryota > Viridiplantae > Streptophyta > Magnoliopsida > Ericales > Ericaceae > Arctostaphylos > Arctostaphylos glauca. Next base: position 16,805,339 of record JAHSPW020000002.1, on the reverse strand, counting down.
AACCCTTTACCCATCAGAAATTTATGAATCTTAACCCAAGCCCAACTTGGTTTAATCCGGTCCATGACCCAAATCTTTTTGACTTGATCCAAAACCCTTTGGATCAGCCATTACCCATGGAACTTATCACATAGGATCATTTTCCTTTAGTGATGATCAACCCCACCCCCTTCTCCAAAAACAGACGTTAGAAATCTCTCCCTCCATTGAATAGCTGAACCTTGGAGGCCACTCTTCTTTTCCCCAACAAACCCCCTTCCACCCCTGGTTTTGGTCACAAACCACCCCTCTAATGTTCATCATGACTGTGCAAAGCTATAACTTCACTCCATCAAATTTTGCAGAAATTTTTCCCTCACCAATGGAGCTCCATGCAAAGCCATATCCCACACTCAAGCTCTCTCTATTTCTATACTCTCATCCTCACCATTTCCCCTACGAAATTTCAGTGTTCAGAGGAGTGGGGAGAGTGCCATAGTTGTGGTTTAGAGGTGAGAAATTAGGAAAAAAAACACTAGAGGGAGAGAGAAGAGGGAGAACTTGTTTGATATTCAATCATCCACTCCAAGCCGCAATCCTTCGAATTCAAGCCTTGATTCTTCAATACTAAGGTAAATGAATCTATCCTAACCTTTAATTTATGCCATTGATCGACATTGAGCTCCACGGAGCTCGGAGAAAATAAAACCCAGTTCTGGAATTCGTAGAAGATGATGTTGACACCGGTGTCTTAGTTTTGATACACCGGTGCCTTTGCTCTCTGTATGTTTCAATGTTCTGTATTTTCATGTTTACACCGGTGTCATAGTTTTGACACATCGGTGTCTTTGCTTTCTGTAGTTTACATTGTTCTGTGTTTTCATGCTTACACCGGTGCTTCAGTTTTGTTACACCGGTGTCTCAACTCTCTGTATCTTACTAGTACATTACAGAATAAACCTTACACCGGTGCCTCAGTTTGATTACACCGGTGCCTTTACTCTCTGTACCTTATTAATACACTACAGAACAGACCTTACACAGGTGCCTCTGAAACCTTACACCGGTGCCTCTGCTATGAAATTTTGACACTTAGTTTCTGACTTAGGTTTGTTAAGGCATGATATGTACTATGAAAATATACTTATTTTCTTTACTTTAATTTTATTTAATGAAAATAAGGAAGTACCCCCCATTTTGAAACAATGGCATTTACAGAAAATTGAAATTCTATTCGAATCAAAATGTCGCCCTCCCTATTTTAGTACAAAATCGAAAAATCACCCGTTTTCTTCCTATTCTTTGGCCCGAAACTCACCCTAAACTTATGCGTTTGACGTGTATGAATATACCATTGTGCTTAGAAAAAATCAAAGAATCATTTCCGGGACTTTTTATCCCCTAATTTGAAACTTGAAAAATTCAACTTTTTCTATACTTAGAAAAATTTTCAGACAACAACATTTTTCAGAAAATTAGAACTTTGCCTCAATTCTTATATAATGACTAATACACCTATAATCAAACTTAGATTATCATTTTGAAACTTTAGGTATCCTATATCATTATGAGATGACATCTTATTCAAAAATTAGCGTGTTAGAAGCTTCCTTGCGAAATGAAAGCATGCGATCATTGTTTATGTGCCATAGTTTGCTTATTTGTATTATCTTGTTCGCTTGATTAATCTTGCATCTCCAACGCATCATCATGCTACCACGAGTCTAGTCGTTTGAATGAAACTTAGATGGAGTCAATGAGAAATGTTTGAGGTTAGTGAAAATGACACTCGAGATTTTGACACGGGTCATAAAAAGTCACGAGCTTTGTAACGAAAATCGAGAATTTGATAAACTCTTGTGTTTGGTGACTCGAGATTTGACTTACTCCTTGGGGAGACGTGTTAGGATGTCTTTAGCCGGGATATGAATTTTAGCCGAACTACGTCTGTTACCACATGGCTGTGTCTTGGAGCCGAGTCGGTCACGTCTCATGTATTTAGCCAAGTTATGTCGTGAGCCGGTTATGTTTGTAAGTCGTGTCGTGTCTTTTCAAAAATAAAACATAGTTGAAGGGGAGGAGTTAGATATTTTCTAAGTCAAGGCACGACATATGGGAGACATAATGCTGGGAGCATAACGGTTGGGAGCATGGGATACGGGAGCCGATGTTTGGGTACACTAGCGTCGGATACGAGGTCAGCGTAGGGGTCGGGACTATATTGGTCGGGAATATCATAACACCACTTTGGAAAATAAAATTTTATGACGGGCAATGCTTGTGTCAACCCGAACTTTGTATTTTGAAAGAAAATTTTGGACACTTGTCAACAATGGTAAACACTTATGGATATAGGTCGGTTGCACATGTCAGAAATTTAGAAACAAGTCATAGGGTTTGACTTAAGGATATATTGTCAACATTTCATTCATTTAATGTACTTACTTGTTTAATGCTTCCGCTTATTGTTTAATCTGATTATGTCAACTCTGATTATTTTGTTTTGTTCATAATATTTGATTGATTGCTCATACTATCTTCATGATCATGCATCATATGATCCATTGCATAGATTTGAGTTTTAGGGTAGTTTTATTTGCTGAGCGTTAATCGCTCATCTGGTGCAACTTCTCTGCCCCTGGCCTTTCATGTCAGGTGTCGAAGATGACGTTGCTGAGCCCGTTTATCCAGATACCAACGGCGGTACTTTCGAGGAGGATGTCATAGCCTCGTGGTTCACCTAGTTTTAGTTTGAGCTCTTAATTTCAAATCCTTAATGTAATTTCTTAAAAGTCGAATGATTGTAATCAAATTTTATTTTGATTAAGTAATGGAAATATGGTTGACTTTTGATAAATTGTTTGAAATTAACGTCTCTGAAATCCGGGGCATTACAATTCAATTTCTATTTTTTATTAATGTAAATACTACGCTTATACGTATTAATATTCGCATATCTAGTCCGTAACTTTTAGAAATTTCTAGTCAATTTATACAGATTTTTAGTCCGCATTTCTAGAATATCAGAATACCACTTTTTCTATCTTTTCTTCTTTATTTACACTCTCAGCATATCGCTCGATTGCGTCGACATCTGCCAGAGTTAACTCCAATTTTATCCCTATCCAAAATCCTGTAATATATATATATTTTTTATCTCTTTCCCAAATCTTGTAATATTTTTCTGTTTTTATCCATTTTCTAAATCCCATAATATTTTTCTGTTTTTATTTCTTTTCCAAATCCTATAACATTTTTCTGTTTTTATCCCTTCTCCTCTCCCCATAACAGTCATTACTACATAACGAGAATTTTAGGATTCTCACCATACGAATTTTCTCGAAACTTATATTTACATTCTTGGCATATCGTCCGATTGCGTCGACACCTATTGGAATTAACTCTTAACTTTTTTTCTTTCTCGAATTTCCGTAACATTTTTCTTTTTTTACTTATTTCCCTCTCTCCGTAATAGTTACTGCTACATTCTTTTTATTTCACGTGAAATAAAAAATAAAAATAAATTGTTACTCATAGCTAAGTAATACGAATAGTACTGTTGGTTCACACTGACACGCAGTCCATATCACCTGATTAAAAATCTCGATAATCTTGAAATTTCGTAAACACACGAATGGCATAGGTAACCCATGCTAGTGTTTTGCAATAAAAATTTAACGGGCAGTACACGTTATCTTTTCATGACAGATTATCGTGATCGAAGTGACATTTATTATCTTTCACAATTTGGACCATTAGTGTTTGTATAGCTGTCGGGATGAAGAATTGCAGATAAAAAATAAATTTAAGCAAACACTTGTCCTGTCTAAAAACTGAGAAATATGAATAGCCGTTACGCTGTCCATATCTCCTGGTCTTTGGTTCTAATAATCCCAAATTAAAGTATGTTATGCAAATTGACAGTTTATGTCAATTTTGCATGTCGTGATTTCATGAAAAATTATCGAAACGACATTGACACTTTGCACCAAATTAATCTTGAAATTCTCAGAACGCTGGTCACATAGGTAGTCAGCGGAAAATGAATGGAAATAGGATAACAGCTAACTTGGTTTAGGCCAAGACGGCATATTGCAAATTCAAGAAAGGTTAATATGGTAATTCACTAATAAATCAAAATCGGGTCATTGTTAAACTTAAAAGTTCCAACCTGGGATTTAGGGTACTTAACACTTCGGAGATAGAAATATGACGTGCAGATACCAGTTTGCGTATCATGTTTCGGTCAAAATTTTACATATATTTATTTAAATATTTTTACCACCGAAAGCTGAATTGCGTAAGCCGATATCATGCCCTCGCACCCTGTTTCACATTTCTGTCATATTGTACATTCATTTACTAAATGTTTATCAATTTGACCAAGGATAATAAAATAAAATTAATTGAAAAAATTAAGTACCGAAAGGGCGATGTTGGGTGCCTAATACCTTCCCAACTCATAACAGTAAATTCTCGAACCCTTCTCTGTTTTCAAGACCAGATTTCTTTTAAAGGAGTTATTTTATAAATAGAATTGTATTTCTGAGTCAAAATAAAATATTTTTCTAAAGACATTTTCTTCAAAAATGGCTTTCGAGAGTGACTTAACATACCCAAATCTCATGTCAAGTGGCGACTTTGAGTTTTTTTTTTAAATAAGTTCCAGCTGTTAAACAATTTTTATTTTTTCGTCGCATTACAAGTCAAGAAATTATTCAGTCTCGTTCAATAATTCATTATTCTCGAGGGGGACAGAAAAATTTTCGGACGCGACAGAAACATTTATCAAAATATTCTACTTGCTTTGGAAAAATTATGCAACCATCAGAAAATCCTCTGAGCCCTAAAAGAGAAAAAAAAAACTTCTTGGCAAAAAAGCATGTGAGTATCCAAATTTGTCTATCAAATGCAAAGATAAGAAGAAATGCACTTGTTGTCCATCTTTGAAAATGTTTAGATTCTCAGAAGTCTAAACATTTTCAAAGATGAAAATTTCCTTCTTCCAAATCGAATAAGTCTCATACATTTTCCAAGCAAAAAAGATGAAAATATTTCAAGAAATAGAAATTCTGAGGCCATCGCAAGCCTGGTCGTTGCTACATTTGCAAGGAAAAAGGTCATTATGCTAAGCAGTGTCCACAAAAGTCCAAAAAAGATCAAATGGTGAGCTCATTAGTCTTGATTAATGAAGATCTTGATTATGTAGATGTTGAGTCACTTTTCTTTGTTGATGATGAAGCTACAATAGAGACAATTTTAGCTTTTTCCCTTGATGAATCGACCTCTGAATCAGACTATTCCTCTGAGTCTGATGAATTTGATCCTTGTCCCTATGAAATCAAAATTTTTGAATTCTCCAATATCCTCATGTCCCAACCTTTTGCCAAAGTCCATATTTTACTTGGAAAATATGAAAAGCCCATCCCAGTAATTACTTTCTTTGATATTGGTGCAACAGCCTCAATCCTTAACCTTGCAATCCTACCCAGGTCCTAGGCACTGACGCAAATGGAGAAAACTTTGTCATAACCCTAATCAGCAAACCAATTTCCATTTAGCTTTTCCTGGGATACACCATAAAACACCAAGTTTATGGTTCTGATCTTCCAGGAAAAGATTTGGTGTTAGGATTTGATATTCTCCAAACCTTGAGCAAAGTCATGTGATTAAAGAAATGACTGAAATACAAAAACTATCTCCTGCCATGGATCAGTTAGCCAAACCTTTTCTCTTTTGAAGATTTCTCCACCATAAAATTCACCCTGATCCAAACCTCATATGCAAAGTTTTACTCTCAATTTCTTTCAAAATGCTCAATTCTCTTTTGCAAAACCCAAATTTCTTCATAACTCTTCCCTTCAAGAAAAATGAAGATATCAATCCCACCAAAAGCCAGTCACCAACGAATGAATCCTAAGTATTACTAGCTTGCTCTCCAGGAAGTCCAGCAACTTCAAACAAAAGGGTTAATTGACCAACTTCTCAGTGGGTATGTGAAGCATTTCATGTGAAGAAAAGAGTAGAACAAGTAAGGAAAAAAAAACTTCGTTTGGTCATAAATTACCAGCCTCTCAGCCATTTTCTCCAAGAGAACAAATTTTCCCTTCCTCGCGGAAGTGTCCTCTTTACAAACTTACCCAAAACTCAAATCTTTTCAAAATTTTACCTAAAGGCAGGTTTTTGTCAATTAGGAATTCATTCAGATAACCGATCAAAAATTGGCTTTTGTATCCCAAATCACCATTTCCAATGGTCAGTCATCCCCTTTGGCTTAAAAACAGTCCCGTCTTTGTTTCAAAAAGCCATGATTCGATTATTTACTCCTATTCTGTCCTCAGTCCTTATCTACATAGATGACATTTTGTTGTTTTCTCCTGATATTGAATATCATGCCGCCATATTACAATCTCTTCACTCATTGTTCAATCTCAGGAAATCATGTTTTTCGCAAAAAGGATGCTTCTTACTGAGACAGAAATTGATTTTTTGGGAATGCATATTTCTAAAAGTCAATATACTTTTCAGCCCCATATAGCCTCTCAACTTGACCACTTTCCTGATGAACATCTCACAATCAAACAAGTGCACCAGTTTCTTGGATTTGTTAACTATATGACTAACTTCATCCCAAAGCTTGCCTGATATCGAAAATCCCTCTCTTCTCGATTAAAGCAGAATCCTCCTCGTTATACTCTCCGTGTAGGGAAGCTGTCAAAGTCCTGAAAGTCATTGCAAAAACCCTTCCACCATTGACCATACCCACAGATGGTAAAAGAATTCTTCAAACAGATGCATCTGATCAATTCGACGGTGCAGTTCTCCTTGAAGAAAGTCAAAACAAGAAGAGAAAAATTTGCGATTATAAGAGTGGAGCATTCTCTCCAGCAGAACTTTATTACCACTCTACTTACAAGGAGATTCTTCTAATAAAATACATCATTGAAAAGTTTGAGTTTCATTAATTGATCATCACTTTTTAATTAAAACTGCCATGATGAGTTTTCCAAACATGTTGAAGTTCAAGCAAAAACATCTCCCAAAAGCGCAGTTACTTAGATGGGGGAATTGATTTTCAAATTGGAGTTTTGATGCTGTTCATATCAAAGGAAAAAGCAACATTCTTCTAGATTTTTTGTCTCACCTGAGAAAAGAAATCAACCAGTTCTCAAAATCCACAACTATTCTTTTCAAAATCACATCTCCTGTTGTTTTCCGATGATCTCCTATTTTGAACTAAAAAACCTTCATTTTGCTCTTCAGTGTCACCTCTTAGAAAAATCTCTCCTGGCCCGAAGTGTTCAAATGTGTCAAAACCTCCAGCACTTGTATATCTACCTATAAGGTCTTGATTTTGGTCCTATAGTCAATCTTCCATTCCACCTAACCTACTCATTCTTTACCCAGTTCCGTTTCTCTGATAGGTTAACTGGAAAATTCATATTTTTATTTTCCAAAAGAAGCCTATCTTCTTCTTTGGTATTTAGTGGATGTTTACACTATGAGCACTACCTTCAATAAATTCATAGTGTTGCATTATCTGGCCCAGTGTTCTTTAGACCAGGTCAAAGTTAAGTATTTCTAATTTCTTAAGTTTCTTTTGCTTTTTAGAGATATAGCTTTCTGCATCCCACCTTTGCTTTCTAGACATCTCGCAATAATCGGAGTATACCCAATTCAGATGGTTCCATAACTTAACACAAAACCTACCACACAATGTTCCTCTCTGAAGGAAAAGACAGATGACATTCTCAACAAAATTCAGGATCATTTTTGGTTTGGACTCAAACAATGTGCAGTCTTAATAGTATTAACCCAAATCAAATTCCTTCATCCCTTCTTTATTTAGAAAGTGCAAATTGAAAGCATAATGAAGAATACCTAGCAAATTGGCGCCAAAACATCCGGTATCTGATAAATGATTATTAATCTCATTGAAAAATGAGTGAAAGCCATCCAGACCATCTCCATTGTCGAATCTATCCTAATAGATATGATTCAGATTACTCTTCAAATTATTCAAATTGATTGTTACCACCAGTGCTTGCCAGCTGTTACTGTGAAGAAAAAGTTAAAGCTACTACTTTTAATAAATTTGTTGTCGTGTGCTGTGTATTATTAGTGTGTGTTGTAAAATTCAAATAAAATAAAAATAAGAAACTTCATGTTAAAGCTAAGTGTCTATGTCTTGTACCTTGAAGTTTCGTGTAAGGTTTATAAGGAAGCTTTATATCCAGGGTGTCTTGTAAGCTTTGCATGTTTTGTGTCCTATAAGGAAGTGCCTTCTTCTCCTATAAAATGAGACCTTCCACCTTGTTTAAAATTAGATTGAAACCTTTAATAATAACTACTTTCTCCTTGTGTATTTCTATTTTTTCTCTCTCTAAATCCTATAGCTCCTTCGTGGTCGTAACTTTTTCATAATTGTATTATTTGGTAAAGGCCAACAAATATAGTCTTAATGAAATTGTAATTGTAATGGATAGTGCCACGGCGAATTTCTCCTCCAATCTCTCCATGAACAAAAATCCCTCTCTACCACACGACGTGATTGAGTTGCGGAGTATAGATGAAATTTCGAAATCGGAAGAATCCGGATAAAGGCTCCGGTCTCCAAATTCAGAGATGCGAAATACAGATACTCAGGGGTAATCAACATATTTTGGAATCAAATTTACTAAGGTAGGAGGGTACCTATTTTGGGATGTTTTCAAGCTAGCACAGCCTAGTACTAACAAAAATATTCCAACTTCAATGTTTTGGGTGCTTTAGAGTACTCTAGTCTAGAGATATCCACTTTTCCTACCCACTATTGCTTCTTTATTTCTTGGAAAGCTCGCAGCCTCCAATTCCTCAGCATCATTTCCTGTAGTTACAACCACTCAAAATCCCCGTGGCTCACAAAAAAAAAAAAAAAAAACATAAAACACCATTTTCATCCCTAAGCAATCGAAACAAACTCAAGAGATCGTTACTGGATTGTTAGAGTCATATGACACAAAATTAATCTGCACACCAGTAGATTATACTGATTAATCATAGTACAGTAGAAATGTCTCCGAAATCCCAGGATTTTATCTTTGCTTATTGGCAAAATAAGAATGCCTTCAAGCAGAGAAAAGTGGTACCACAACTATAGCAGCAATTCGATTTAGCTTTAAGTAGTGTATCGATCTATACATCAAATGATATCAAAAGTCAACACGAAGCAGAAATCAATTTAGACACTACACTTAATATTTTGCAGCTCAATCCCTGGTTCAACTGACCTTCCAAAGAGAGTGAGCAAGCAGATTATTGACTGAAGATATTGCTTTAGCACTTGTGATGGTAGAAGTGGGAAATGTTGGTGGTGGGGGGTGGAATATAGAGTCTGTGTGGAGTCTTGTTCTGTGAGGGTTCGAGTGGATGGGTAGCCGACAAAGTGCTGAAGGGGGAAGAAGCGAATCCTGATGATGCTGCAGTGGAAAAGAGTGCCATGGGGCTAACCACACCGTGGCTCTGCATTTGCCATGCCCAGTTTGGGAATGCTGGCGAAGGAAGGGCTTCAGCTGCCTTCCCTATCGCCCTTTCCTGTGAAAAACAAAATGGTAATCATCATTCCTTCGGAATCCAAAGCTGGTCAGTAATGAGAACTAAGAAAACTATACTTTTGGATCCATTCGGTCAAGGGTTAAAAAGCAACCACAGAAATTAGAACAGCACTCAGTTTCCCTGAACCATCTTATAAAATATATAAGAATTGGAGAAAAAACAGAAAAGAACAATCTAGAAACAAATGATGGGCCTATGCCCAGTCTTTTGAAAAGGGTGAGTGGCACTGCAACATGCTTAGCAGAAAAGAAAAGGGGAACCATTAAGTTACTGGTTTCATAGTGTGACCTTATTGTTGATGACATGATACAATGATAGTCAGAAGAACAAGTTCAGCATTAAGTGCTGACCCAACTTAGAGAATGATATGTCTATTGTTTTAAGCCATGAAGGAGAGTTTATTTTATGTATGCTAAAATAATAACATAGATACATGTTAATTACATCTCATGAGACAACAATATGACCTTTTGGAAATGTTAAAACCATTGACGGAAAACAAACATGGCTCTAATAAGTGGTCCTTCTCTGGAAACTTCTACAACTGTAATGCTTATTACATGTGTAGGACTTAATTTCTAATCAGTGAAAGGCTTCTTAGAAGGCTAATCTATGATGGAGGTTTTCAGCTATCATAAACATGGACTCCTACTTTTCTTACAGAATGCTTGCTGACCTTCTTCCAGAATGAACACTATGCTATCCATCAGATCGAATTAGACATTAGAAAGATTGCATTCCACGTATAAGCTAAAATTAGGAAATCACTACGTTTATCATGAGATTGACATTATTGATCGATGAGAGTTACCTCATAGTTTGGTGTGAAACTGGGATAGATGCTAGACCATATTGGAGGGTGCTTGGATGCCATAGTTACACCAAAGATGTTTTGTCCATCCATAGAAGCAGAAGCAGAGTTCTCAACCTGCAAAAATACGTAGTGCCCATTATATAAAGAGTTTGAACTAACTCGAGTCATCCTGACAAGCACACCATATGTATTTGAAAAACAACTTCATGAGCTGTATTGGAAGTTCTTAAGTCTCACAGTCCCAAATGGTTGATTGAAACACAGTGCATCTTGATCAAAACAGTACCTTTAGCCTTTTCTTATCAGGTAATTCATAAGTAGCAAGAAGTGATTGGAAATCTCTGATGTTGTCATTCCTCTTTGGAACGTTTGTGGGCGGAGAAATCCAGAGATTCAGATCAAGATTCTGGGCAGTGCCTCCACCTGAAACAAGCATGAAATAGTTAAATTAACAGGTATATATCATATTGGACCGAACCAAAAACCATGTTTGAAGTTTAGATAGAACAGTACCCTCATCGGTGGCATCAATACTTATGTCCCCCTCATAGGTGCTAGCCTCAAAGTTGGTGACTGCTTCCCTTCCATTACATTTAATGGCTGCTTTGTCATAAGCCCTGGATTCAAAAATTAAAATGGAGACATTGTTGGATGAAGCCCACTAAGTTTCAGGTTTCAGAGCGAAGAACCAGCGACAAGAAAAATAAATATGTGAACATGAGGACCTTGCAGCTTCTACTTCACTGTCGAATAACCCAAGATATATATACCTGCAATCAAACATCATAATCTCATAGATTGGCCCCTAACCATTTTTATCAACCTAGATTTTAATCCAGAATAAATCGAAGCACAACGACAGGTTTTCAAAAGCCAAATCATAGTTTATGACAACATCTCTTAATGAGGTTAAAAACTTCAGATATTTATACCAGACTATTAGATAATCCAAGTGGTAAAAGTTGCAATCTAAGGCATTACGGGCACTCACTTCTTCCCAAGGAGCTGTCCCATTCGAGCCTCCCATCGACCACATTTGTGCAGAGTTACTCCCCTATATTTTGAGCTCCCTCGAGAGAATCCGTTGCTTTGACGACGCAGTATATGCACAAATTCCTCTTTAGCCATGTCTTTCATCTGCTCAATAATGAGCACGCTTCAAACTATGCTTAACAGCTTAAGATGGAAAAAAAAAATGATACATCTTGCCATCTACTGCCTACCTGTTTCATATCTTCCTCGTAGTCGCTTAGTATGAAATTGATATCAGCATCAACTCCCCTAAACTTAATCGCAGCTCGATCGTATGCTCTGATTTATGCAATTGAAAGAAGGAAACCTCTTCAAACTAGTCAAATTTAAGTACCGAAGAGAAATTTCCACTTCAAAAAGAAAAAGAAAAGCATGTACCTAGCGGCAGAATGAGCTGTGTCAAATCCCCCTAAAAAACAACCCAACATGAAAACTAATCAGTTAAGATCAACTGTTGATATCCTACCACCTATGGATTTAGGAATTGCAGTTAAATGACAGCAAATATAGATCATTTGCTTACCCAGATACACTTGTTTCCCACAATCCCTATAAGCACACGCACACACCAAGTTCAGTCAAAATTATGCAGAAGTATCAGTAAAAACAAAAAGCAAAAACAGTGGAAATTGGTTGATTATCCTGATTTTTTGCACCAATGATTTACGTATTGAGCAATTTAAAATAAACTGCTTGAATCATCAAAATAGGACAGCGTCAAGCCCCATTTTCTTCATGTGAGGATCGCATGAATGACAGCAGTACTCGCAAACAAAACAAAAACAAAAACAGAAAGAATTTGTTAATCCAACCCTCCTGTTCCCCAACTATTCGAGCGAATAAACTCATGCCATTCTTTAATTTAGCCACCCACTCCTTGTGTACTTATATACGTGTAAATGTACACAAACTGAATTGATAATTGAGTAAATAAACTCAAATAGGTTGATTACCAGATATGTGATTCCCACCGTCCAGTTCGGCGATAAAAAGTAACTCCCCGGTACTGCGAGCTCCGAGACCTAGGCCCCCGCCGACTCTTCTTCACCTGTGGCTGCTTCTGCTGCTGCAAGGTCCTCAACTGGACCCCACCTCCAGAGTCAGGAACCGACAGATTCAACCACTGCGGCCGAAACAAAGACGACGATCCAGAACCAACCTCCTCCGAATCTCCAGCGACTGGAAAAAGCTGCCTCGTAACGAGCACAGGCGCCAGATTCTGGTTGATTTCGCCTTTGATTGGGGCGCGGTTACCGACTGTTATGGAATAAAATAACCATTCGTATCCACAGGAACGATAAAGAAAACTAACCAAACATATAACGCAAGAGAAACACGAGATACACGTAAAGGAAAAATACAAGAGACCTCAAAATAGTTGCCGACACTACTACCTTTCGCTTTGGTCAGCATATCGAAATTGAACGGAGAGATGATGTCGTTGGACGGCGCGATGTGGTTTGAGCTGGAATCTTCGTCCGCCGTAGCATTAGTTAGAGATTCGTCGGCGTTGACGACAGAGGAATTCGAAGTAGCAGAATCGTCAAGTTCCTGAAGCTTCTTGGTAGTGATCTTCATCTTGAGATCATCGCAATTTGAATCGGCGCTCACTACATCAACATTGAGATCCAACATTTCTCTTTTCCAGGTTTAGCTTCTACTAATTGATCTTCAATCACAGTGACAAAACCTAGATAGAGAGTATTTTTTAGGGTAAGTACACGGATAGTTTTATACCATAAGATATAGAGATGATCTCGAGATTGGAGTTCGATGAGGATTAACAGATACAGACACCGAACGAGAGAGAGAGAGAGAGAGAGAGAGGAATTCGCGAGTGAGACTATGCCTTTCTCTATGTAACGGCAATCGAACTAAGGTGTGTGAAAGAAGCTCAAGGAAGTTGCATTAAGTTTACACCGAGAGAGAGAGAGAGAGAGAGAGAGAGAGAGAGAGAGCAGTAGTTGTAGAAGTAGTAGAGCGAGAGGGTCATAACGGTGAATATAACGGCAATTTGTCAGGTTCCATGGGAGAACAGAGTTAAATATCTAGAGAGGGAGAGAGAGAGAGACGGACCGCAAATGGAGAGAGAGTTAAGTTTGTTTGGAGATGGAGGACAAGTGGGAGGAAGATGGAAGAAGAAATTCTTCTCTCTCCGTATGAGAGAGAGAGAGAGAGAGAGAGAGAGAGAGGGGAGATATTAGAGGCTGTAACTAAAAAAAAGGAAGAGATGCGACGTGGGAACTGTGAAGGCATAGTTGTAATTGGAGAGATTATTCAGTGCTCCTAAACTATTCTCCAGTCCCTTCTTTATAAAATATCCGTGTGGAAACAGGCACTGTGGTAAATACTACAAAAACAGGAGCAGGTTTTGCCAAGGCAATGTTGGAGCATGACCCCCGAACACTGAATAACTTTCCGTTCTTACTCACAAGCTTTTGCATTTCGCTTGCAATTTTTACATTGGTTTTCCACAATTCCTACGCTATATATATCTTTAACGTGTGGCGTTTTCTAAAGTTTATTGATTTAATATTTAAAATTGCAAACAAAGGTTTTTTTAAAAATAATTTTCAATATATTTAGCATTGTCTTATTAATTTATTTTAATTTTAATTCATATTTTTATACTTTTTCAATTCCTTAGGTCGAGACGAATAAGAAAATTTTAAAAAATATTATGAAAAAATATACAAAAATTACAAAACATCAAACAATACTTAGCATTTTTTTTAAAAAATAATTTAATCTATAAATTAAGCTTAATTATGCATGTCTATACATTTATTTATACTATATAGTATGCATGTGATCTTTTCATGAGAAGTCCATGTGACACTTTTCTTAAACTTATTAATTTAATATATAAATTATAGTTTACATATGCTAAGTGATGAATATGACAATACTAATTACTATGCATATAATTATTAATTAGATAAACATGCCAATAATAATTAAATATAAATAAATTATTTCAAATGATTTTATCGATCTTCAAAAAAAAGTTATTTATCTAGTTTTTTAAAAAATAATTTTCTAATCAAGAAGAAAGATTAGAGATTGTAATTAGTTGGCCTTTTTTCTTCATTTTATTTTTGAATGAACCCCGTAAGAGAGGGATAGTTGACCAAGAGAAGTTTTTGATGCTTTTAAGATTATAATGTAATTACTTAGATTAATAAGGAATGATAGATTAATTAATTATTTACTATTTTTTTATGTCAATTATGGCTAATGACTTGGACTTACAGATGTAAATATGTATTTTATATTATTCTAACTCTCACTGTAAGTCTAAATTCTTATCCACTCTGTTTTATCCACACAATTTTTTAAATATGTAAGTTTTAATTGCCTAACCTATCCTATTCGGGTAAATTTAAATTACATTATTTTATAAAATGAGATCAAATAAAAAATAAAATATATAGATTAATGACATGGTGCTGTTAGAACTCTTCTTAAAAAATTTCTATATTCTTTTTTATTGTATATCAAAATTTTGATTGCATATATAGCGACATGGTAATGTAAGTTATTTAAAAATAAATAAATAACCATATTTAATTTAAGTTAGAAATATTTAATATTTTACATGTATATAAACTAAGTTAACACTCTGTGCATAACACAAATTTTTATTAATCTATAGGCATAGAATATATTAAGAGAGTATAGTCCACACGATACTTTCTTTATTTTTAAGGAAAACCAAGACAATTTCAACTGTTATTTTTCTATATTCTTCCTCTCTCTCTCTCCCTCTCTCCCTCTCTCTCCCTCTTTATTCTTATGAACAATCTTCAAATTAATGGTTAATATTAAATTATTATACAATAAACAATTTCTTTATTCTTGTGTACAATATTAATACAACTTTCCATTTATCCTAACTTGATTATTTTTAAGTACATTTTGTCTCTATTCAACTTTTTGTAAATTATTGGTCCATTTCGATGAGACGAATCTAAAAAGTATAAAATTATGTCCAAAAGCTAAAAAAAAATACTAAAGACGACGAATAAGCACAAAACTCTGTTTTAGATTATTTTTGTTTTTTCTAAACTTTTTTGTATATGTGATTTATTATTTATCTTTTTTGAAATCTCTCGTTGAGGTGAACTAATAATTCACAAAAAATTAAAGAAAAATAAAAAATTGCAAATATTTTTCACGTCGGTTAAACTTTTCCATTGTCTAGCCCCAAGAGGTTAGCCTGGTGATCAAGACTAGGAACTTATAGATTTTCTCTATCTTAAGGTCTTAAATTCAAAACTTCTCGAGTGCTAGCTATCAAATCTTATATATGGTTAATTCATAAAGAGTTTTACTCTTTCTTGAATTGAAATCCCTATAAATGAGAGGTGTAATTAAAAAAAAAATCTTTGATTAGATCGACAAATAATGTCTTTAAAAAAAATCTTGAAGTTTTTGGAAAAATATGTTAAAAATAAGTATTTAAAAAATCTGGTGGAGATACTCTACGAAAAGTGTAAAAAAAAATATATATATATAGTGCAAGTGACATTTGACCAAATATCGATAAATTTTATCAACACCACCTGAGGTTTAGATTATCTACAAATATTCCTCTCGCATATGAGAAATGAGTAATTCCTCTGCGAGGTTTGTATTTTCATTTCACTTAGCCCCTATCCGTTAGTTGATCACCATTAAGTCAACCGACAAATCATGACAAAATCACCCTTAAAACTAAAAAAAAAATATTAAATTTAACTCTCAATAACCTTAGGTACTCTTCTTATGTTTCGATTTTATCTCTCCTAGTACAAGTTTCACCATATTTGTTAATTTAATTTAAATATTATAAATATCATTAGTAGCTCGTAATATCTTCTGAAATCTATGAATTACCATATATAACTCAGTGTTAATTCCTATCATCAAGTAAAAACTACGAAAGCTAGCTAGTAGCATTTATTGCTTTAACTCTTGTATTTTTTTTTTTTTTTCTGAAGTCTTTTGTACATTAATTTGGTTAAAAAAGGTTTAATGCTTTCAAATGCAACTTGATATTTTTGTTTATATGTGTATTTGAATATTACAAGACAACAAAATGTCGAAAAGTTGTATTTCAAAAGTAATTTAATTCGTGAAAACATGTTATATATAGCCAAAGATATGTGTAAACAATAATATGGACAATTTGATTTATGCAATAAATGTGTGAGTGAAATATATTTGCATTCCCTTCAATTCAATTTTGTGATTAAGCTAGCGTATTTAAACTCTGTACTTAGTAGTCATTAAATAATCTTCTCCATTTATCATTATTTGAAAAAATCAATAATTATCACAAACAGAAATATGATTTTTTTTTTTTGGCTTATGTGCATTCAAAATTTATTCAAAGCGTGTTTGTTTATGTTATAGGAGTAGTATGCATACGGGTAAAAATAATTTGTATTCTCTTTTTTATTTTATGATTAAATTATCATGATTAATTATATATATGCCCAAAGACTTTCATTGAAAAAAAAAAAAAGCACGTTTCACAGAGACTTTTGATGTACATGAGCAAAAAACATACTCCCTCCGTCCCATTTTGTTTGCATGTTTTCACTATTCCAAACCTCTCAAAAAATGATCTATATCTTTTCATTTATAACTTATTTTATACTCAATATGGATCTTGTTTGATAGATCTCGATTAATTCTATTAGACAATATTTTTATAATTATTTAAAATATTATTAATTACTCAATTTAGCTAATATTTTAAAAGGCACGCTTGCCGAAATTATGCAAACAAAATGGGACAGAGGGAGTATGTGTTAATTCATAGGTTTCATAAATTATCGACCATTAAGAATATGTGAAGGGGGCAATAGGACATATATACTCCAAACCTGAAGAGGCGTTGTTAGTGAAATTTACCCATATTTTAAAGGTCAATTGTAGGTGTCTAAGTTATGATTTATATATACATCTCAGTTGCCAAAGATGAGAAGCAGTGGTATTGACATTTGACAATACAATATTAGTAAAGTGGCTGGTCATTATTGGTGTAAATGTTAGGTAGATAATTTAAAGAACAATGCTACAAATTAATCAAGCAATTTTGAGGAAATTGTAGGTATGCTTTAATGTGGAAAAGTGGTGCGTCATGGAAAATATTATAATTCCGACCCCAACAAATCTCAATAGTCACATATTTATGTAAAAAAGCTCAGTATTAAGTGTAGTGGACCGAATTTATCGAATTGACTAGCTACTAGTTTATTGGGTTGAATAAGTGTGAATCAACTAAGTGTCGATCGGGCTGACAATCTAGAGTTGATTCTTACCATGGGTCGTGTGGGCAACATGAGCCGTTAGAATGCCGAGCTGTCAATTGACTTGGAAGATTTCTAACGTGGGACGGACGCATCGACAACATGGACTGTTGCCGCGTCGAGTAACCGACATGTCTTCTGGATAAGCAAACAAGCCCCTTCTAAGAATGGAAGGTGACCTGAATAGGAAAGTGCAAGGATATGACGTGGTTCCTATTTAAAAATATTTGCTCTTTGAGGAAACGATGAGAATTGGTAACGCCGACTTGGAAAAGAATACTTGACGAATAGGCAAAGAATCCCACGATGTACAATTACCAAACAAAGACACTTGATAACTTATGAATATGGAATTGCAAGGCAAAATCAGCTATGCAATCGATTACAAGTACGACTACTGTTGTGTTTTCATTCCACGTGTCCTAACTTACGTATCAGAGTACCTTTCAGCTGACAACGGCTTTGTAGCACTAACTTGATGTTCCCTTCGCAGACTATAGGCGTTATTCGGATCTCGAAGATGAATCGGATCAGACTATAGTAGATGTTCACAACCCACATAATTAAGTGTATAGACTTCATATGAGTGTGCAGTCTTGTATTGGATTTCTTTCGGTTAATTGAACTAGATCGATCGATTTCTAGTCAAATGGGAGATTTATAATGTTGTGCGCAACAGTATATGAAAATCACGTATCATGTCAGGTGGTCGACCTTAATTAACCGGTTCGTCATTGAATTTTCTGGTTGGTTTTACTGTTTGGTGGACTTGACTTAAAAAGGTAATTTTATACGGTAAACATAGGGTGGTGCTATTCGATATGTTGAAATTATATGTATATAATGATGTGCGACCATGTTATATATACATAAGCACTCAAAACTATTTGCATGGGGTGGTGGGATCCACACCCACAGCGCTGCCTAAAACTCAACACAAATTAATGGTGCTATTTCGTAGCTAAGCTAGGGTGTAAGCTAAAATTATAAGAAACTGAACTGAATTTGTAAACTAAATTGAATTGACGATTTTGTTAGGTTTTTTTAACCAAATCTATTCCGTCGGGTTGAATATAGAATTTTTTAAAGAATTCGATTGGTTTGGTTGCTAAGTGCTACAACAGGGCTCCAGTTGCATACCTCAAATAATTTCACTTTTCACCAATATTGATATATGCAAAAATATACAGAATTATTGGTGGTCTAGAGTAAATGTGAAGTTTATCCTCTTTAGATTAACGGAGTTTTTGCTCTATGAAAATGTTCGGTCTACATCCAAAATCATATCAGTTGTCTTTCTAGGAAACATGTGGGAAATAATGCACTTGGCTATTATCACGTTATTCTAGTTTTTGACATACCAAATTAGGTCGGTGACTCACCGGTGCAAAGACTTTCGGATCCAGTTGCATTTCTTGCACAATTTCCACATGAAGTTGGTCTTCTTTTTATCTAAGAAAAAGGTCGGAAATTGTCATCACTTATCACCCATTTAAATATTTGAATAAATATCCCCCCCCCCCCCCCACCCACACACACACACACACACACACTCTCTCTCTCTCTCTCTCTCTCTCTCTCTCTCTCTCTCTCTCTCTCTCTCTCACACACACACACACACATACACATCTATTTTATTATAAATATTTATGATGTCCAAGTCAGATTACGCACATTTCAATCAACTAATTCTTACGAGACTAATCTCACCATCCGTTAATGAGAGGTCTGAATATTATATCAGAATAAACCTTTATATGAGTTGACGCAATAAAGTAAAGAATAGCACGGCTCAAAAGTTTTATACCCGGGAACCAAGAATAAACAAACTCTAATTCTCAAATCTAGACAACTATAAATAAAAAAATATTTTTTAAAAATAGCGCTTACAACTACTTGAGATACCACGTGGCATCCTGTTACTGGTGCGAACCCGCCATAAAAGGACGGAGATGTCATAGCTGACTTGAAACTCTGGCTGGGAACACCGACTATATTAAAAATGGACCATTAATTTCTTCTTAGGACCACCGGCCCCTTTTAATTTTGACTGATTATTACCAAAAACTAGTACAACCCACACCATGCCCATGGTCCCCTCGAAGCACATTTAATTGGTTTGATCAACGATGGGGATACTCTCCTATGTATAGTATACCTCATAAAAATCAAACCCTGAAAAAAACTGCGGTTAGGTTTCATAAGAAATGCAATTTGTTCACATGAAATGAGTGGACATTAATTTAACAGTATCCTCCATGTGATTGACTGCAATATCTAATAGTCAAATATTCCATGAAGTTTATTGCTCAAACAAAATACCCTGTTTCAGTCGTTATACCGTTTAACTATTGTGATTAATTTTTCAAAAAATAATTTTATCTTAAATCGTGAAATGAGAGCAAACTCTGCTTCTACCTTACTTGATATCCTTTATCGTTTGTTGTTAAATGAAAGTTGACTAGAGTACTTCCCAATGGCTGGTGAAAGTGAAATAGACGATCTCTCGAAAAGAGTAGAGCATTTAAAAGCGAGATGGATAAAATCTCGTGTAAATTAGCCCTGCAATAATTTATTTGAAATTAAAATTTAAGAGGAAATAAACCATGAAGTGACCTTAACCACCCAGACATGTACGGTTATTATAAAAGTTTCTATGTCCTTGCTGTTTTAGGGTTAATAAAGGAAGTTAGGTGGAGTTTGGATCTTATTCTTTTGGGCCAAACAAAAGAAAACATACTCATCACCACACAACTACATAAGTTTTCATTCAGTTATGTCCTTAAAGTATACTTATCTTTAAAAGTTGCAATTGTACAACCACCAAAACTTTGACAATGGCAACCTGAAAAGTGAGAAAATGGATTTGGCTTCTCTCTATTTTGGGTTTTGATGGCAGAAAATAGTCTGTGCAATTTTGATCGTCAATAATTTTTTAATAATTGAAATTCATTAAAAGAAATTTTATGGATATACCCATGATCTTTCTAGTGCTATTGCTCTCGACATTCATTGATTTTACACCTTCTAACATTTTCTGTTGAGAATTCTCACCAAGCCTCTTCATTTACTACTTTTTGTTATAGGTTTTCGTCGATCAGATTTCGATTTGCAAGCAACTCACGTTCATAGACGATATTACTCACACCGTACTCATGTGTTTTAATTGTAGCTAGAACAATGCGTGCATTCTCATTAGTCCAATTCGGTAATTTAAATATAATATCAGTACTCTTACCAGTAAGAGTGTATAACGAATCATATTCTAAATGAGCGATCTAGATGCAATTGATTCCCATAGTCGAGTTTGAACTACAAAAAAGCTGGGTCCAAAAATATTATTATTCACTCTGTAACGCCCCAATTCTTGGCAACATTATTTGAATTTTTTTAATATTATTCTATTTGTCAAAACAATTATTAAAAAGATAACTTCCTTTCTTTAAATAGAAAATTTCATAAGTACACAGAAGTGAAATAAACAAAACACCCTTTTGTGTTTACATTTATTAAATTAAAGGACAGAGTCACGTGTTAAACTCTTCCTCAACGGTCGTCGGCTCTTCTTGCTTTGGCGAAACTCCATCTGCACATCACCATTTGGTATGAATGCGAGAGACGGAGAAGTTGCTCTAGTGAGTAATTAAACTCAGTAGAGAACATTACCCAAAAAGTCGAACCAAAAAGAAAATCATGCATGCAACAAGATATAAGCAGCTACTGAAATAAATTGAACGCTTAAATAATCACGTAGGTTCATTATGCTTCCATTTATTATGTTTCTAGGAGTTCCATCGAGAAACTCTGTATCCTACCTGACTATCTAACATAGGGCATTCAGTTGCTATTGATAAGACCTTACTTACCAACGTATTGTAGTCTAAGGTTATGTATTCTTCTAG
Organism: Arctostaphylos glauca; assembly: GCA_019985065.2. NCBI lineage: Eukaryota > Viridiplantae > Streptophyta > Magnoliopsida > Ericales > Ericaceae > Arctostaphylos > Arctostaphylos glauca. The sequence goes on along the minus strand of JAHSPW020000002.1, from coordinate 16,783,719 downwards.
ATATTGACTTGGCAAGAAAGGAACATTCTACATCCACTTAATCAATAACTATTTCGCCCTAACTAGATCCGACCAATAATGTGGCTTCAGGTCAGATACCAACAAACTTTAGCTGTTTCTCCTTTATCGGCTCAAGAATGCCTAAGACACTGGTCGTTACTCCCTCGAGGTCTGGAGCTACACTCACAGATGGTCCCAAAATCACTTCCAACCGAATACACATACCTCCTAGTTGGGGTCCTTCCATGAATAAACAACGGACTTTCAACCGACTACACCCACCTCTTAGTTGAAATCCAAAACACAACAATGGGTTGATGCCCGACATCGTCACTTGCCACGACAGACACCATTATCATCTTAACATCTTTCCGTCTTTCAACTTTAACGTTTCTTATGGGGTTCTGCACATTTTCACTACTTTATAATATTCACCTAACACCCTTCATTTCCTTGTTACAAGTGACATTCGAACTGGTGTCTCTACCGTTAACTTATAGGTTTTTCCTCAACAACCCCTAAGTACAATCATGTTCACAAAGTTCTCTAACAATCATTCTAAATTTCTACAATAATTCCGACAATATATCCGCTTAAACATCAACAATCTCCTCGGGTAGCACGATGGCCAAACTCGGCATAACCATTACTTTTAACAACAATCACATTACACAAGTCTAGATCACATCTACTTTAGCATTCACTTCTACTTGCATCAATTACGATTAAACATAATCAAACGTGGTCATCCAATAACAAATCATGGTCAAACGACTCATGAGATTCCATGGGGATCCGTCAACATGCTTCTAGTACCTTATATGTTTGTGCAATGTGATCATGCTATTTGAACATTTTATGAATCTGGACAGTGTCCAAAATGGTCAGAACATCATTTTGTAAATTCTAAACTTTTGGACAAGTCACTTGAGCAACCAAGAGCTCTCTTGAGCGAGCTACTAAAATTTAAATTTTGACAAAACTTTGACATTTTCTAAAAATCAGACAATGATCTAGAAATATAATAAGGCCACTCGAGCGAGTCTTCTTTTTCTAGAAACTTGCAACTTTCTGATTTTTCTAAGAACAACTCAAAGTAAATCTTACAACATGCATTATGTGACTAAAACTGAAATTGAAAACAGAATTGAAGGAAATAACGAGGTTTTGGACACGAATTGATGCAATTTGGGCAGAACTTCGACTTAAGATTTTCTCCCTTCCAAGAACTCAAACACAACCTTTGAAACCTGCTTTGAAACTTGACAACAACCTCACAATTCGCTTTCTATCTCCAATTACAAAAATTATGTGTCAAGTTATCTAATTTGAGTCCCAATTTTATAGTGATTTCGAGTATTTGTTCTCTTAACTCCATATTAAACCCAAATATCAATGGCCATGAAAACCTAAATTGAATTTCATATTATTACCCTTAATTCGTCCAAATCCCTCATCAATTAGATTATTACGTCTTAAAAATCTCAAGGACTCCGATGCTATGTCTTAATTTGTTCATAAAAATCCAGATTAAACACCATGAATGCGAAGAAATCCCAAAAGATTCACTTTCCAAGATTGTCGTATTTCGACAGTTCACTTGAACGGCCTCCCTTAATTTTGAAAATTTGAAATTCTGATTAAAAAGGATTCAATTCCTGAATTAAATAATAAATATTTAATTATTAATCAATTAAAATTATTTAAAAATTCAGGGTTATTACACACTCCCTAGTATTTTATTTGTTTGGTTTTGATAGAGAGACAATTTTTTATTAGTAGAAAACTTTAAAAAACTACTTACAAAAAACCATTATCTGTTAATTCAATCAAGAAAACAATTATTGAAAAAAATCATTAAAATTGGCCGGGTACTGCGCTGATATTTGGGCACCTTTAAATGAGAGTGTCTACTTCGATCAGTACCTCAAAATTGACAATTTTCTACTGTCTTAATTAGTTGAGCCCGGCCCTAACATCCATTAAATGGCCTGGACCCCCTATGTTATTGAAATTTAGAATCCAAATCTTGCATAATTTAATGTTTAAGTTCATGTATCATAATATAAATAAGGAAAATGTTGAAACCTTTGTAGGGTTTTTAGTTCGATTTGAACCATCATAATTAGCATATTAATTTGCAACAAAGTTTAAATTCGTAGTCTCTTCTCCCATTCAGGCACGGACGTACGTAGTGACCAGTGGGATCATGGCCCCAATAAATTGGAAAATTCTTTAAATATAAATATTTCATTTTCGTGTTTAGTAAATTTGTTTCACAAAATATTATGTCTTGCTCCACATATGGTATGTTTTGCCTAACAAAATTATACATGTTAGAAATATTTGATCGTTGACGCAGAGAGAATAACAGTAAAAAGCTTTGTTTCTTCCATTGTGATGCCTCATGCTTTGGTCCTTTTGATCTTTATATTTTACATTTAAAGATTAAATTTTTTTGATTAAAAAAATATTTTCCATTATAAACAATAACTATTGTGTGATGTTTCGTGATTTTTCATAGTTTTTCGTCAATTTTTTTTTTTTTTGTGTTTTCTCATTTATTTCGGAAAGAAAAATAAGATAGTGTAAAAATAATAACCAAAATTGAAAAACGTCCGAATATAATGACGAGCGAAAAACTGTATTTTTCAGCTTTTTTTTCCTTATTAATGAACTTTTTTGTTTAGAAGTGCTTACATTCAAGATTTTTTTGTTAAGATAAATAATTAATCCATAAAATTTAACATGAACTTGATACAAATTAAAAAGACAATGACAACAATACTGAAAAATTTAGGTCATAAAGAATCTTACTCTTTAAACTCGCAGATTTTATTATTATCATTAGCACAAAAATTAAAATCATTTAAAATTTATCCAATCAATAATTTTAAGAGTCTAAAATTAATCAAGATGCATCACTTAATTATAATAAAGAGTCTTGCTAATCACTACCCATCAGACAGTGAATAACATGCATATAATGTCAAATAAACACAAATATCGATACGTATTTTATGAATATAAAATATAAATTTATATATATTAATATACTTTTTATATATTATTCATCGCTTAAAAGAAAATGGTTAATTTTCTCCATAAATAAATTGGCCAAAAGAATAAAGTATGTGAGCATGGTGGGTGCATGAAGTGGTACAATTATTTTTGTGTAAATATGATAGTAGTACAAGTAGTTGATACAATGGGTGTGATTGGTTTGACTATTTGTATTGCCCATTTTTGGTAAGACTGGGAATCAATTAACGTGTGATGTGATGCACCCTTCCACTTATCAAAGCCGACAATTATATTGGGGCCCCACCCACGAAGGAATTGGTCATGAGTTTACATCTTGACCCACCCATCCATCTGACAAGAGAGTAATAAAAGGTGTGGTGGGAACTACATATTATGAATTTACACTTTTAGCCCTCAAGAATATTTCGTAATTCTATTGAGAGTTTGGTAAGCGTTTGTTTTCACTAACTATCCGGTCATTAGGGGTCAAAAATTTGAAAATAATATGATAGTATTTCTTTTTTCGTTTGTCCGCCAATAAGAAAATGACATGACTAATGGAAGTAGGAAAAATAAGGAACATGGAGAAAATAGTTGGGCACAATAACTATGATATGATCCTACATCGAAGGGGAATGAAAGCTTTCAAATTCATGCGAAAAATTTCGAAGTAAAATTGTAAGTATCAAAGATGGCCTATAAATTGGAGCAACAATTAAAGAGGAAGAAATCCAAATACCCTACAATAAATTATTATTTTATACTTGTCTTTTTCTTTCAGTATTTAGCATACACGTAATTGTAGTCACAGTTGTACTTAAGTTTACCCGTAGTTCATACAGGTAGGAGTAGCGTGTTAGAGTTAGTTTGAAACAGTTAAATATTCTTGTAACCCTCGAATGTAAATTTGTTACTAGAGTTATTATTCGTAGTCGTTTCATTTCACCTTTTGTGTGACTGAATCTTATATTTCTGATTTTGAGTCTTCAGGTGTTAACACTTAAAAAAATCTTCTTAATTGAAGTAAGAGAACATATAATACAAAGTCATGATAGTTGTTGGTTTTAACCGTCACATTAAAGTTTTCTTACAAGGATAATTACAAGTCTTTTCTGGTATGCAAGCGCACAGAATTTTACCCTGAAAATTATCGGAGCCAACATATTTTTTGACACACCAGGTGAAACATTAAGTGTTGAGTATGGTAAAAACTAGAATCAAGGCACTACACCTCCCTCTAATGTCGAGGTGGAAGGTATTAGAGCGGCAAGTCCAGTAGATAATGCATCTAATGACCATTTAGAGAGAGACCAACATGATAGTTAGAATAAACATATTGACCAAACCTAAATAGTGGGTCATGATCATCTCACTAAAGTCCAATATAATCCAGGGGTCATACAATATGTGGAAGTTGGCCAGACCAGTAACGAGGGTCGAACTACGTTGATAGGTGATATTGTGTTGAGCGGTCTCATAAAAGTTTAATCTCTATAGTTTGATCACCAACTTTTGTATTCGATAAAAGAGATTTCCTCATCTTAGAGAGCCTTGTTAAGGCATATGGAAGAATGGGTCTCGACCATGAAACAAATTACTTCTGTCGAATCATTTCTCATAACTAAAAATAGTGATACTCAGGGCAATTGAGGAATAATGCCATTTCAACTTGGATCCTTCAAGAAAGATTCCAGGAATGAGATTAACTCACGCGAGGACAAGTCAAATATAGGACAAGGATTTTCTAGGTCTAGAGGAATACCTCGGTCTTGGTATGAGCTATTAAGACCCATGACAACTATGAATGCCTGCTAGTGAAAATGAAAAAAATCCACTACGTCTAAATAGATTTTCCAAATGTTAATGACCTACACAGGATCCAAGGAGTGGGATGAAATACAACTTCTCAAAACCCCCTTTTGAAACAATACTCGGGGGCTTGGAAAAGCATATTAGGCAAATCCTTGACCACGAAGAGTTAAAGCAGGGTCTGAGATGTTTATTGACACACTGCCTAGTGCTCCACCCATGTACATCAGATACCACCTCCACAAACATATTTTGGAGTGCCACATCCAGGATCTTATCAGTCTTTTCAAGGAATGTCTAGAGTACTAAATTTTAGGGATCCACCACCCATGACAATACCTATACCTCCACCCATGGTTGCCCCTATCAAGGAAATCCTGATAATGTCCATTTGGGGAGAGACCCTTTGATGTGAGACAAAGTATTGAATCTCATACAAAAAGTGTGTGGTCCATTAAGTCGGGGGGGGGGGGGGGGGGGGGGGGGTATTGTTCCAAACCCCATTATATAAGAAATCATATCCTTAATGGATTGATCGTTAGGGTCACGCATTCGATTTTCAATACGATAAACCATACTACATCTTTCGCAAATCCTCACAAATGTCACTAATAAATCCAAAATATTCCATTGATATGATGCCAAGATGATAAGTGTTCAATGAGTTACAAAAGAAAGGGCTACCTGCCTAATATACATCAACCACAGTTTTAAAAAGGGTTAAAAGACTCCAATATCTTCAATCAAAAGAAGAAATAGCTAAATAACTTTTTCGATCGGTTAGCTTTTCAAAAGATGAGAGCCCATGCATATAATACACTCCATGCTATGCATCCGGTGCGGTACCTAAACGGTTGAAGGGTTGAGCTACAAAGCTCAATAAAAAAATCTATATGAATGCTATATGTATATGAGATGAAAAGATATGCACTGTGAATGTTGAATGATGATATAAGGCATAGATATATCTATGTCACAATAAATAATAATAAAAAAACACATGTAACAAATTCCCAATATCATATTATAACTCATTCACAACAACTTCTACAATCATATCACATTACTAACTCATCATCCAAAGGTGGTTAGTCAAATTATGTCATGTCCTAGCACTTTTTCCAACGGAAGCTAGCCATGCCGATTCATAGCATTCCCTAGCACATTTTCCAAAAGGAGGTAGACCCATAGTCCCTAGCACTTCTCCCGATGGAGGCGAGCGTTATACTTGTATCGATCAATTATTCATGTGTGCCAACGTTACTCTTATAGTTACTATGTTCACATCATGTCAAATAAGTTTAGTTCAATCTAGAGCATAAGTGAACGAACTAATAAGTAAAATTATTCACACACTTTATCCCCAGTCAATACACACACAAACTTATACACACAATAAATTTAAGGGTAACCATAGCAATTGAATAGGGAAAGGAACATATATAAACCATATACCAAAATTGAAAGAAGTGTCCAAGGCAATATCAAAGATAATCACCACCATCAAAAAAAGATGTTCCACAAATCCGTCTGGACACGAAGATTTCCCATCTCAACACCCCATTTTCTACCCCTCTGCCAAATTTCTTAGGCCAGATGCCAGTGTGCCATCTATAAAAATTTATGCGCGATTTCAAATTTCTCTAACTTTCTGAATCATACCAAAACCTCAATATATACACAAAGGGGCTCACAATGCCCAACAATTTATTATAACATTATCATGAAAGAAAAACATAAATCCTACACTACTCGGCCAATCTTAAAGCTCTATCCCATAGACTGACTATCTATTCCTATAAAAAGATTTTAACAATAAAATATAAGCCGAAGCTCGTATAGAATGCTAGATAAAATAGAGCTTAAAGGTGTTTAATATATAGCATGCCAAACTTAACAAGTTATCCAGTCCTATAGATATGAGACAATAATAAATAGTATGAAAATATGTAACCTGACAAATCATAACAACTGATGTATCACATTCCTCCCAATATGTTTTTACGGCCTTTCACCGCAGCAATCCATGATGGTCATGAGGACCTGTAAGTTTTTCGGCCTTTCACCGATAGCTATCCAAGTCGAGTGTGGAGACCGGTAGATTATATGGCTTTTCATCAATGGCAATCCATGGAGTCCATGAAGAGCAGTAGGAGTAATCATCACCACGACATAACTATGCTCATGAACCCATAATCTATCAGTTGAATCATGCAAGTTAAATGACAATAAATCAGAATTAACATCCACTATATACCTCAAGACATGCACTCAGTAGCCAAACTAGGTAGTTCCATAATGTTTCATAACACTTAAGAGTTTTTTCAAAAAATAAGATTAATTCCTAGCAAGGTTGATCGGTCGAGATACATCCCTAGTCGGTCAAGTTTGACCTTGACTGATTGAGGGATGACCCCACTATTCAGGATTGCTCACTATTTTAATTTGAGAAAACATCCCGACTGATTGCCTCAGTACCCTAACCAGTCAGTTTTGGTTAGTGAAATATTTTGGTTAACATTCTAGTCGGTCACCCCTCACCTTGACCGATCAGATTAAGCTACTGAAAATTTTTAATTTATGCATCATGACTGGTCAGACCTATATCTTGACCAATTAGTCCCTGTGCGTGAAGAACTGCAGAATTGCAAGAAACATCAGATTTCTTGTGAGAAACCGCTAAAGTAAAACTCGACCTTTTGATCTCTGGACAACCACACATAAACTATCCGCAACATCGAGCGATGATATGGAACACATTAAATAGCATTAAATCAAGTTTTAACTAGAATCATAGCTCGAGATGATGAATCTACAACTTTAAGAATGCAAAGATTCCTCTGTTTCTTGACGCGAACACATCAACATCCAGTTTGATCTATGCTTTGATACTTCATATGATGCTTCTAGTTGTGTCCCTTATGATCTTGGATGTCCCGGTGTACGTCTTCTAGATTGATCTCCCCCTCGAACGAGGTTGGGAGACTATCTAGGGTTTCCTTTCTATCTTCAAACACTCAATATGATATTAGGCAGCCCTAATATGTCTAAAACGCAGATGTTTATCTTAATAAAAGAGTAAAACACACCACAACATGGTCTCACACATGTTTTAGTTAAGTCTTCAACTTCCAAAAATTATGAATTTTACTCCAAAATTAAATTAAATACTCAATAAATCATTCATCTAATACCAAATCGGGCACGCTCCTTACACTCCAACTGAGAGCCGTAGAACCTTCCTTGCTCCATGATGACGAGTCAGGGGATGATACCCTACATCACCAGACTCTTTGGCTAGGTACCAATCGGGCCTACTCGATGCAATAGTTTTTAAAAATGGATGACTGTATTTGGAACCTACAATTATGGAAGTGTTTGCCCATTACGTCTCTTTTGGACTGGAAATGAAAGACGCTTAAGAGGAGTTAGGGCCATCAAATCAGCCAAGCATGGTTCAAATTGGAACTTTATTATTTTCAATCAACATGGTGTATCTTTCCCTTCCTCGAAAGTAGAAAAATTGGTATTCGGAAGACTACTGTTTGGATTCAACATCTGAGGAAAAGGATGATCATGTGTCAGCAACAAGTAATGAGGCTAAGGAAGTGACAATCTGGAGTGACCACAATGATGAGGTCCTGATGGTGGCTGATGATATCGAAGTGGTGCCAAAATCTGTTGAAGCCAACTTCATTTATACTACTGATTCAAAGGTGGAGAGTCTTTTGATCATGGAATCTTACCACGCTAGTGTGTCTTATCCATTCAAAGCTCCAACTAAAGCCATGGGACACACTTGAAACCCCTCTACATTAAAGCGTCTTTTGATGGTGTTCTTCTCAATATGGTGTTAGTATACAATAGGGATGTTGTTAATATCCTCTCTTTCAAAACTTTGAAGAACTTAGAGAAAGAAAAAGGTAAAGTTAATTCCCACTATCACAATTATTATGGGATCAGTACTATGGAGAACTAATATGCTAAAGGTATCCTTTCTATTATGTTAGAAGTGGAAGAGATTGAAATTGATACCACATTCTTTGTCGTAGAATCAACGACCATGTATAATGCATTATTAGAAAGAGATTGAATTCATGTCAATGGATGTGTTCTTTTTTCAATGCATCAAGAATTGATGACCATAAAATACAAGAAGGGAGAAGAAGTGGGCACTATAGCAATAAAAGTTGATCCTCATTCTTTTAATACTACAACAAACTTTGTCGAAGCGAAAATGGCTCCGACCAATGAATTGGACATGGAAGAATTGACTCAGTTAAGATCGACACTCAAACAAGTTATGGAATACGAATCAGACGCACACAAAGATGACAATGTTGGCTTTGAGCCAAGGAAGGAATAGAAGCATGCCAGTTCATTGGCCTTAGTGAATATGTTGCTCTAGAAATGGAAAAAAAAGGTGCAAGAAGAGACTGCTTAGACAGATTTTGTGTTCGAGAAAGGTGAGCTTGTTTATCTACGATTGGCTGTGTGTACGTGTTTGAGTTTTAGAGATCTGAGGTATAACAAGTAAGGGACTTGGGTGCCCTGTAGTGCATATGCACGTCTAGACGTGTTGTGCGTCAAAACGCTATTTTAATGCATAAATATTATTTAAATAGTTGGGCAATTTTTGAATAATTTTTATGCGTCAAAACGAACATGATTATTGTATAACAAGTTTTCCCATTCCACAAGTAAGAAATCTCAAGACTTGATCGAATAATCACAAGGCCCTTCTAGATGTATGGTTCAAATCAATAAAATTGAAATGACTCCACAAATCGGCTAGTTTACTGTTGACGGAATCTTTCTACTAGGACTAGGAAATCAAATAAATAAATGCCAATGGCCTTTGGATTTTACGAAGGATCATGTGAAGTTCCAAAGAAGGGCATAATGGTAATATGTCACAAAAAAGGCCAACAACCAAATCAGTGGATGGGAGAAAAGATCGGCAAGGAGGAGAGAGAAACATAAATGGAGACAAGTGTGAAACATCAAACAATCACAATCATCCCAAAAAGGACCACAGGTGTTCACAAATCTGGACCGTCCAATTGTAGCCCACCACACAAAATGTCACATAATAAAAGAGAAAGGTGATTGATTGTCACAAGTGGCAGAAACACAAGATAATCTTTATACCTTCCAACAAAATACGACCTTTTTCCTCTTATAGCTTTTTATCAAAATAAAAAATGAACTTTCCCATTATAGTAACCTTCTACCTTAAAATCTACCTGGGTAACCTTTGTAATATGCTTTTTCAATCAACCTCACCACACCCCATTCATTAACAAGGCTATTATCCACTAAAATCACCAAAAGCAACTTATATTGTACCATCACCTCCTATTGCCCTAACAAGGACCCACACCTAACATTCTATGACCTAACACCTACCTAAATATTGTATGAAACATTTATAGAATCTTCCACTCACAATAATATTTGTGTTGGTCCCCTATTGCGACTCGATAATTTTGTGCAAGAGGAGAGTGTATTTCTGTCGCATAAAGTTTATGCACATAATTTTCGTACAAAAATTCAGACATAATTATTTTTAAAATTATTAGATGCATGTGGAGTTTATAAAATAATGAGAACTCTACGAGCATCCAACGATTTCGGACATAGTTATATTCGGATCAACGCATAAAAAATTTCATAAATTCACACCACTCTCTCTCGTTCGAGTCTATCCTACTTCGAGGAAGGGGAAGATGTGAATCTATCAAAAAGGAACATATGTTACTTCTGAAAAATGAATGTAATATAATTACAAATTCTACCATATTCACTGAAGTTTACCTTATTGCTGATCAGTTGCTTAAGTTTGATTTAGACATTTCTTGAGTTTATTGTGCAAGTTCATCTTTCATTCGAGTTGAAATTCTATGATAATTACGACACTGTTATGAAAAGCTTTGTGAAACATATCCAGAAAATCGCGATGTGAATCACATTGATTCAACAAAAATGTGTTGTAGTTTTTTTTTTTGAATGGGAAAAATGAGTTATGGTTTACTTACATATTACTGCTGTAGTAAATTTTTACTTTTGAGCAGTTAGATTCCAAAAATTATTTATGTCTGGTTTGGCCTAAGTTTATTTTTTGAATAATTTTTATCTTTACTAATATTCTCTTACTTTTATTATTTTTATAATTATTTATTCAAAAAAAGATAAATATTAATACCAAAAGCTTAAATAAATAACTGAAGAAAAAATAATTTAAATATATAGATTTTTTAAATTGTATGTCTTTTTAACAAATTAAGCTTAGATTAATAATTTATAAAATAAAATATAAAATTAACAAAAATAAAAAAATAAAATACTAACCACTGCGTATTAGAGCATTTGCATAAGCCTCTTCATTTTTTTCCTCCAATTAGAGATAAAATCTCACTTTTCTATTTTAGAGAGCCATATTTTGTAATGTCTCATACATCAGACTCTCTATTCTATTAAAATATTTTTTTTTCTTTTATATTTAATTCAAATGCTATAGGAGAGGAGAAAGAAATGAAAAAAAATAAAAATAAAATGATAGAAGTGAATAATGACATCCTAAAACTAGGGAGTTACTATTCATTTTGAAAAATAGAAAGAAGGAATAGGGAGCCTGGTGTGTGGATTGTTAAGAGAATTTGCTCCTCAAATTAGGGAAGGAACATTTTTGAGAAGCTTGATGCGGATGCTCTTAGACGGTTGATAATATGTAAAAGTACATTAATATTTATAAAAATATATATTGATATTCATGAATATAGATTAATATTCATAAAATATATATTTATATTCGTATTTAGTTGACATTATATATATATATATATATATATATATATATATATATATCCACTGCCTAATAAAAAACAGTTAGCAAAAGTCATTAAAAATAGATCAAAAATAAATTATTTAGTATTAAATTTGTGTAGCAACCGTACGATTGGGTGCAGCTGGGTGGTTGGAGCAACATTATAAATATCATACCGTATCGACCGGTATGTACTGTTTTGACACAAAAATGGTACTAAGTATCTCTAGTGTCGTACCGTTCTCAATATCGGTCGATATCGCTTGGATATACCGTTTTGGCATAAAATGGTACCAAGTACCCCTAGTACTGTACCGTTCTCAATAGTGGTCGTACTGACCAATACCGGTCATATCGGCCTGTACCGGATTTTTTATTTTAAGAGTTGTCGAAAAATTAATTTTTTTGGACTTTCTCTCTATAATTTATTTATATAATTGCGATAAATTTGATATGATACTTAGTACATGACCGGTACTAATACGTATCGTACTAATAAAAAAATCAATACTCATGCCGATCTGGTATTGAGAACATTAGATTGGAGTGCTTTCTTTATCACAATCAAGTAATCAAGTTGGATCCACTCTTCCCCAATTAAATACTACCATGTACACGTCAACTCCCTTTGGCAAAGCTTGTGTGGATAAGGTTGGTGGGCCATGGGAAGCAAAACACAAAATACTTTCTCCAATTTACAGACTTTTCACGCGCTTCGGAGAGCGTGTGTCTTACTGTGCGAGTCGAGGAGTAACTAAATGCTCGTGACAGTGACCAAGGCTGCCCAAAACCCCGCATTATTATTATTTAACGATTGCAATATTATTAACTTGGGATTTAACGTTAATTGTCAAAAACATGTTAAGAGAGAGAATTTTGAACGTGGTACGGTGGTAATAAATTTGATTTTTTTTTCTTCTTTCGAGTGAGAAATTGAATAAAAATAAAAGAAAAATACTAATGTTGATGTGAATTTTTTCACAATTCATGTTATATGTTATATACTTTTAATATTCCCACAGTCTAACAATAAAAATTGGATTTCTTTTGATAAATTAAAGATATTAGTCATTTGTTTTGAATATTTCATTTACATACTTTTAATTAAAGATTTAACTGTTCTTTTATGGTGTCATTGAATTTATTTAGAGAAAGTTTGATTCGTCTTTCTATCCCTCTATAATCTTGGTAATCCTAGAATTCAACCTATTTACAAAAGAGGTATTTTGTTCATGACGACGAAAGATTCTCGTATTGTTCACATTTTATGTTATGTCAGAATGACTGAACCTTGAGGCCATGTTTTATTTTTGGAACGAAATAACTGATTGAAAAAAAATAGAATATTAGATCAGAATAATTTTAGATAAGATTTGGCTAAATTATTTTTTTCATTGTGTCATGTGGCATTAAAAAGAAGTTACTATGTAGTAGTATATTTTTAAGTTAAATATTAAACTTTTTCTTTAAAAAAATTCTCATAATGTCATGTACATGGTGCTCTCAGAGCAATCCGCACAAAAAAATTGTCATGCAATACTATGTAAAATAAATAAATTAATAAAAAATTTATCTTAATTGTGACGTAAGATTTTGATCTTGTTCGCGTTTTATCCTTATCTTAATTGTGACGTAAGATTCTGATCTTGTTCGCGTTTTATCCTATGTCAAAATAGTTGAAATTTGAGATGACATTTACTTTTATTAAATAAAATTTCAACTTGAATGCCGAAAATAAACTAATAAAGTAAAATAAGTTAGATAAGTTTTTGCATAAGATTTATTTTTTTCATGATATTATGTGAGGTTCTCAAATCTTTTCTTATGAAAATCGCACTGCAATATTTACAGTATAAATTCACATGAGGCTAATGCATGAATTCCGTCAATGTGTGGTGTTGAAGAACACTAAGACATTACGTAACAACATACATATCTCTTCAATGTTCAAACTTTTTTCTTTTTAATATTGAGAAAAAATAGAATAAAAATAGTTTTCATTTTTCTACAAATTAATTACCACATTAAATGTCCTAATTCCCAAGTTTTGAAAATTGTTGGTTGGTAGATGTATTTCTCATGATAGGGTATCATCATGGCATGTATCAATTTTAAAACAAAACTATGTCAAAGTAATTTAAAATTTGTGTACATCATTAAACCAATGGAAATTCACTTGGGTTTATTTAATATATCCTTTTACATAGTTGACTATTATTTAAAAATATATCAAAAGAGAGTATTTTTTCAAGATGCCTATATATATAGAAGTTGAAAATAATGTGTGAGTCTTTGATGTCTAGGTTGGAATTATATAATTCAAATAAATTCATATTCAAGAGGAGAGGGTAAACAATCAAAATCACCTAAGGAATCCATACCTTACAATGATCACCTATATTTATTGTAGTTTATGGGGAATAAAATGCAAAATTTTAATATCTAGATTTCTTAATATTTAATTTTATAAGGTTGCCAGAATGTCACGATTCAATTCAAAAGCTTATATTTAAAATATTTTTTAAGGAAGACAATTTTGTAATAAAATATTGAAATAAGATTCTTTCTAATGTAAAGGAACTGTATCTGAAGTCATAAACTTATCCCAAGTCTCACTATCTACTCCGTACATTTTCTATATATGTTCCCCTGGGTAAATGATCCATGGTGAGATAATTTGATCTGGTAATCAAAATCAAATGAATTTATGACATAATTTATCTTAAACATGAGTTTCGCAATAAATCATTTACAAAAATGATGAAATTGAAATAAACGAGGTAGATAATCGAGATGAATTTATGTTAATTGTTTCAAATCTTAAAAATATATAGTTTGAAACGGATAAATAATTTAGTGCAATGTTTACTTAAAATATCTAGTAAAAAAGAACTCGAAGTATACCCATCAGTTAGCTGATTTTGATAAATGAAACTCAACAAAGCCTCGATGTGAAGGCTAAAGTGACTTTATTTGTAATTTGGAGTACACACATCAGCCCCATTGCTTATTTTTATTTTATCTTCCAATTTGGAGGGTAAAACCCTTTTTGTTCTTACTATTTATTTGTTCTTTAATTATATATATTTTGAATTACCAAATAGAAAATAACTACTTAAGCGACAGTAAAGCCACCTCCATCATGTACCGGATAAGTTTTTGTAGTGAAAATATATATTATGCGAACAAATTCGAACAATATCTGAAATTTCAAAAATAAAAACAATACATTTGTTTTTCATTAATACTCCATACAAACTGAAATTACAAAACATGAACAATATAAACTCAAAGTTATCAATCTCCTATCAGTGAGTATACCGATTTTGTTACTAATTCAGTACGTACCGATACTGAGTTTTGGATTTATCGCTTAAAAATAATATAAATTCTTCAAATAATATCTTCTAGAAAAATTATAATTAACATATAAAATAAACCCCACAACTTAAAAATAAATCACCAAAATAATACAACTATCATTTAATCAATCATAAAAATAATGATTGAATTTATACTTATAATTTTATATTTTTTATAATTTTCTCAAAAAAAAATAATGAATTTAAAAATTTTATGCAAATCTAATAAAAATTTAAAAAAATGACAAAAAAAAAAAAAAAAGATACCGGCCGAGATCTGGAACCCTACCGGAATCGCTGGTTCTCGGTAGAACGGTACAGATTTATGAGGGTACTAATTTTGTGCCTGTACAAAAACATACTGTCCAATATAGGATGTAGGAGACGAGATTGATTACTTCGATATAAACCGAAACAGTACACGTACAAACTATAAAATGAGAATATAAATAGCATGCAAAAGAAGTGATCCTAAGTTGCAAAAGTGTGAATATAAACATAGGAGCATGCCCCTGAGGCAGAGGAACTCATCCCATTCCCATCACTCATAAATCCTCCAAAAGGCATCCACAACTTTCTAGTGATCCTTTCCTTTTTTTTTAACATTTTTTTCCCTTGAACTACCAAACTACACGTCTTCTGTTAGGTGGACACAGAAAAACAAACACCTCTGACACTGCCCTACTTATTTTTCTTTCTGTAAATTACGCTAACTTCCCTCCAGGTTTCTAATAAATACATTGATTTTCTTTGTAATTTTAAAAAATTATTCCAATTTTGGGATGTAGTACAACCCATGTAGTGCCCGTATAATACTGGCAAAACGACGTAATTTTGTCAACTTTAATTTCCTACTTCATTGTCGAAATTACATTATTTTGACCTCGTATATTTTGGTAATAATTTGTTAGATAGGTCGAAATGACGTAATTTCAAGGACAATAAAATACCCATATGGTAGATTGATATATCTTATGCTAGGTTCAGAAGCATCGATGCGTATCGCAACTCCACTTGACCAGTGATCTTGTGGTTGGTGTATGCTTAGGCCCTTGAGTTGGGTGTATTTATTTATATTTTCAGAAGTCTATGATATTAGGTAAAACCTTTGTTGGTTGTTATTTTATGTTTGGCTTGGAATCATTTTTATGTATTGATAGTCTTAGCGTAATAGAATTGGCCTTAGTAGTAGCGCTTTTGTGGGTATTGTCTTAGCGGCGTTATAGGTACTATCTTAGTGACGTTATGCGATTGGCTTAGGAACGCTGTAATACTTGCTCATTACAAGGGGGGCTTGCACTGCATCTCCCAAATTTAAATTATTATGTATTATGCAATTGTTTTCTCTACTGTTAAGATTAGTTAAATATAATTAGTCAAACTATTAAAACTTCAAGTTTTTTATTTTTTTCTCTGTTTGAGTTTCAGTTTTAGAATAATCTTTAAAATGATTCAATGTATGTGACATGATAAGAATTATATTGCAATTTATTTTGGAAAAAAAATTCCGAACTCAAATTAAGTTTTAATAGCTTGACTAATAATGTTTGACTGGTTTTTAATAGCATAAGAGGTAAACTGCGTAACGCTTTTAAAAATATAAAAAAGTAAATAGGGGAGATCAGTATATTTTAGAAAACTTCAAGGAAAGTCAGTGTAATAAATCATTTTTCTGTTTCTTTTTCAATTAGTGGGCCGGTGATTTAGAGCTTGTAATATTATACTAGCATCTATATATCACCCACCAAAAAGTATGATATAATTATATGTACATATAAATACAAACATATATATATATATATATATATATATATATATATATATATATATATATATATATATATGTGTGTGTGTGTGTGTGTATATTATGTATATATATATTTGTGCTATGCTGCATGCATCACCAACCCAAAACAGAGTCCATATATATAAGCACAGTTTTTATATTAATTGAATCATATCTCACATATATATAATAATATGTGCTTAAAGTAGATTAGAAACCAAATGGTCTGGGCTTTCCTCTACGGTTCGGTTTCCCAACAGGATGCAATTTTCATTTTCTATCCAATGATCTGAGTCGTACGTTCAATTCAAAAGATTTCTCGAGAAAATTTATGTAAAATAATCAGCTTAAAAAATATAGATAATCATGCAACGAGAAATATATTTTCTCTACGGTCATATGTAGCCATAAGATCATCAAAAGACGGACCCAAAAGATTGGATTCAAAGATATTGTAGTGTAGTTTCTTGTAGTGCAGACAAAATAATGTGTTTTGTTTGTTCTGTTCTCGAAACTATATCGTTTTGATTATTATGTATTTTACAATTCACATGATAAATTAAAATGATGTAATTTTTCGAGCAAAAATAAAGTCAGGAGGTCAATAGGGGCAGTCGCGCTAGGAAAAAAAATCTTTATATGTAAAAAAATAATCCTATGAAATGTATATGTTCGTCCCTGCTAAATATTTGACATGTATTTTTTTGATCTCGAATACTTGCTTAGTTGAATTTCTGACTTCGTCTCAATTATAAAAAAATAAAAAAATAAAAAAATATTATTTTATCCACATCATACGCGCAGCAATAAGACTCCCCTAAATCCGAGAAGTTGAGGAGTTTCCTAATAGACATATATAGGGTGTAGTTGTCGGCAGGGGTACGAGGTTTTAAATTTTGGCAAGTAAATAGGGGGGACGTGGTCGCCTCCCCACCTTTCGTACTAAAAGTCTACTCTTCAGTTTCTCTTGTTTTGGTCATGCCTTTTCATTTATTTCCTCCCATATCCTTCCCTTCCCCACTCCTTCTCGTATGTGCTGCATGTTGAATACCAGCCGTCCACGTGTAAGATTACTTTCGGCAGGTACTTGATATATAAGCATTTCCATTTTGATTAGGTTTTCATATGCATATAATAGCCCAAATTAATTAATTAATTATAATTGTGGATAATAATTGTCATCCGAATTCATAGTTCTTATAATGTGAACACCCACATTGAAATCAGAGTGCAATTTTGTTCACCCTCATTTAACGAGAATGAATATTACCTGCACTTTTATTGGTTAAGAATGTGTAGATCTCACTTGTACAATACAATTTTTGGCAATAATGAGATTCATTCATTTCCCCTCAACCAATGAGAATAAAGGTAATATTCACCTAAAAATAAACAAAATAAAATTATAGGCACTTGATGAAATGGATTTAAGATCGTCTTCCTGTCAGACCTGCAAAAAGAACTTGACACCGGTGTGGTATCTTGCCAATACCCCTCCGATGCCTAAGTTAGCTTGAGGATGGAAGAATTGTATGGAAAAACAAATGGAATAAGTTCGGGCAGAATGTCCGTACCTTATACCGTAGAGTCTCCTTTGTTATATAGAGATTTCCTTGGCGAGAAATCAGGAAGGGATGAGATCATCCCCTGATTTAGTGGAGTGCATCACGGGCATTAGCCCTTATTTAGGTAACGACATCACCCCATGATTATCCTTGCCCTAAATAAGGGGATCTGGTGGAGATAGCTCGTAGGAAGTGGAGAGATTTGAGAGATCTCAATGGGAGCCTCCTTTTCTTGTGGGGTGATCCGTTTAAGGCAGGAAGTTCCTGCCAAGCAAGGTGTTGGCTGAACCGAGCAGGTCAGACAATGGCTGAGCTGAGCAGGTCAGACGGTGGGTGAGCTGAGCAGGTCAGGTGATGGCTGAACCGATCAATCTGCCGACTGACCAGGATACCAACCAGCTCGGCCTATTCATCATGACCCATCAGCACTATTTGGCCAAATTTATTTTTTCAAATTTATTTTTATCTCTATTCTTTTTCTTTTTTTTTTTTGCATTTGTTGTTTTAACCTTAATGTTTTGTGGTTTATTAATCCATCTTGATGAAAGAAATCTAAAAAATATAAAATTATATCCAAAAGTTAAAAAAAATCACTAAAGACGACGAAAAAACTTTAAAAAATTCTATATTTTGATTTATTTTTGTTTTTTCTAAATTTTTTTAAAATTTTGTCCATTAAGTTAATTTATTGTAAGATAAATGTGAGGTACCTTATTTTATAACTACGTAAAATTTTGATTTAAATACCACAATATAGTTCTCAAGAGGTAATAGATAAGAATCTTTTCCATTATCTCAGCAGAGAATTTATTTTTTTAACTCAAACTCGTATCATATTGTGAGGACAGGATATTTCGTTGATCATTAAAACTATAGAAGTTACTATATCTACTCAATATTTACCCAATCCATGACATATATAATTTTGTGAGACATGACATAATATTTTGTGGAACAAAATTATCGAAATATCTTAAAAAATATACATATCCTAGAGGGATTTGTCAATTCAGTGAGATCAGTTAACTCTACTTGTGACACTGTACATCCCGCCCCGCCTGGGTGAACCTGGTAATTAGCAGGCCCATGCCCTAAGGTGATCTCAAAAACACAAAATAAATGAACTATTTAATTCAATAGACCGAGTTTATTT
Source organism: Arctostaphylos glauca (assembly GCA_019985065.2). Taxonomy (NCBI): domain Eukaryota; kingdom Viridiplantae; phylum Streptophyta; class Magnoliopsida; order Ericales; family Ericaceae; genus Arctostaphylos; species Arctostaphylos glauca. Next base: position 16,764,194 of record JAHSPW020000002.1, on the reverse strand, counting down.
TGAAGTTGGGGGCCGAGTTTAGATGGCCCATTCTGACCTTTCAAGTCACATGCCCAAGTGTCCATATTCGTTACACAGATGCTTGTGTTTTTTTGTGTGATAAGTTAGGCCATGGGGCCAGAAAAGGTGAAAATGATATAATCGGGTCAGTGTGTGTAGCATTGGGACACAAGTAGCCTGTCTCAAATAAATTTATGGACACAAATTATTCATGTATATTTGGATAAAAATTTGTTTGAAATTGTCTGATATACATAAAATCTTTCATAATCATGTGAGTCTCAACTCCCATGTGCATTTGATAATTCCGAATATATCTGTGTCTGAATGTGCATCAATGATTTGTGTTTTTAAATTTTTTTATAGATCTTTATTTGAAAGAACTCCTCCATATGGAATTTGAGGGAGAAAGTACCTTAATTTTAAGTTTGGACAAAAACATAAAGTTGCTGGCAATAAGATCCTTCCAAGTGTGTGTGTGTGTGTGTGTGTGACACGATATAAAACCCACTACCAGCCCATTTCATAATTTTAATTATTTATTTCGCAGGTCTTGATAAGTACATTATCATTATAAAAACATAACTTGATCAGACAACAATATCTATTTAAACAAACTATATTTGTCTCAAGGTCAATGAATAGTTGAAGTTTGATCGTCTATTAATATTGAAACTATGACTTGATAAACAATTTCTACTGGCCGATAAAGTTATATTTTGTACAAAAAATTCACATCGAGGTTTATAAATTTAAATGACTCGAATCGTCAAATGGTAACATTTCCGTTCCTATTCCGAGTCCCATGACCATGATCCTTATTTACAGGGCTCACCTTGTCCAGCCCTCCGGGGAAATTTTGTAGAATACGATGATGGTATTCTGAACTCAATCGGAGACTTATGCAAGATCACATAATATCATTCAACCCAGGGTAACTGAAAATCCCCAAAACTGCACTGTATCCAACGTTATATACATACAAACTGCATAGGCAAATACAGGTTTCGAAAAGTTTTTGGGGTGGCGACAGAGAGAAATTTAGCCACAACATAGCCCACAGATTTTTCACAGAAGTCACCACTGCTTTGTTGTCGAAGCATTAGTGGAGAATATAATCTCTCTAGAGGGCGAACCCTCAGCTGATACTTTCCTGGCTATAGCAGTTGAAGAATGTAAAGTTTCACCGATTGTTCTTAGATGCCATCGATTATCAGCATCTCAAAGGGAGCAAGTCGTCAGCGAAGAATGTGAAATCTCGAGATAGATCCTTCCACTTTCTCTGAACCAAGACTAGGGCAGCAGAATGGGATGTTCATCCTGCCACAGGCACATATATATATACGTATGCAAAACTGACGGTATGGGTTCAGGGTGTGGTAGTCATCTGTCAAGCTGTCAGTAAGGTTGTTGTACTTTTCACTTTCTTCTGCTATAATAGACTCCACCACCGGAATAATGCTGAAAATAACGGTGCCGCGATCCAGCACTCCCCCTCCCACCATGTCCGTCCCAAGTGTGGCCCCGACCAGAAACTCTGCTTCCCCCACCACTTTGCATCCATCCTGTCGGTTGGGTCCCAGCCCCGTTATGCTCCTCCTCTTCCCTATCATTATATTCCAAAACCAACCTCTTGATATCTTGCTTTTCTTCAAGCTCGGCTGCTTCTTTCTGTTTCGTGCTTTGCACAAGTGAGCAATCCCTAGGAATGTACATCTGTTTCGTCTGTTGCTTGCTCCCTCGCTTCACGAGAACTTTCACTCTAACCTCCTTGCTTCCTCCTGCCTCCTCATCCAAGGTCTCGTCGCTGCTTTCCACCTCGAAGCCACCTCTTCCGTGATGGTCTTTTGTGGGGCCCTCAAAGATGTTCATTGGAATCGTCATGTTAAGTGTTGGTCGGGCTCGTAGTTCTAGCTTTCGTGATTCCAAGCTCTCCTGCATTTTACAGTTTAAACAATGGTTTATTAATCTTTGATAGCAAGCCCACAACTTAGTCGTAGGTTGAATAGAACACAATGCCAACAAGGAACACATTAAGGGAAGTTGCTTTGGTAACCAAGTGCGATAGTCCAAAACTAAAATGATTGAAGGTTGTAGAGAAAATAGATATTTGCTAATTGTTCTACGAAGCGGATACTTCTAAGAAGGTGGACCGACACGATAACACATATTGACACTTCTAGATGCATGTTTGGACACTCGTACAAAGATATCCTACTTTCTTTTTTCAGGTTAAATTGAAACTTTGATATGCTCTAAAGCTCATAGAGTAGATTGAGAACAGCTCATTTTATAATGGAGCTCAAGTGCACCAACTTATCCAGAGATCCAACAAGACCGGCCTTTGAAACATTACACGTTAATTAGAATCGCAGATAAAAGGAAAAAATTGTAAACTCGTACATATTCCCCTCAGACTTTAGAAAGTAGTGTTACACTGCAGTTCATTATATTGCCAGTTAAATATTGCAAATACTTCACAAATACCTATTGTTGTCGTTAAATATGACGCACCCCAGATGTAAAAAACGCTAACATATTTTGGTTTCCTATATCTTGTGAATGCGTCGATGTTTCAGCGTCGTATCACTTGTCCGTGTCCGTGCACCTTAGATCTCAACCAACTATTCTTTTAGCTTACTCCAAATATAGCAAAATTTTGAATTGTCTTCTTTTAACTAAAATGCAGGAAAAAAGGACTGTTATTAAAGCAAACCCCTACATCTTACCTGCATCAGAGCCTTGAGTTCTTTTTCAAACTCAGCTTCCTCCAGAGGGTCCACCTCTATCACCCTCTGCCGAAAGTGGACTTCTTCATCCTCGTCATCCTCTATACCGTCTCCATCATCGTAATCATCTTCACTATCACCCACATCATCATGATTCTCATCCAAATCTTCTTCTTCGTCATGCCCCTCTGGGTCAATGGTGCTACTCTCTGAATCAGTGTCACTGTCCGGAATTACCTCATGACCTCCACCGTTTTCCTCAACCACTCCATTCACAAGGTTTTGTCCGTTCACCGAGATGCTGCCGGATGTATTCCTGCTTGGAGGTTTTTCTATGTCAGAGTGCTTCTCACTGTTGGCCTTATCCATGGATACAGAACGTTCATGCTCCTCAAGTTCCGTCAGAACTGAATTAACTTCTTCAATAGATGAATACCGTGTCATTTTTGGGCGTAAATCCGCAAATAAGTCCTGCAAATTTCAATTATAAGCTCATCTAATAAACAAAAGGGTGTGATTCTTAGAAGCAAATGTGTAAAACAGTAGACAAATACCAGCTATTTTTTTCTAATTTTCTTTTCGAAAAAAAAAAAAACATAAAGACAGTATTGAAAAAGAGCCTGGAAATTGTACCTACTCCCAAGTTCCTGTGCCATCAAGTCAAGTCCAAGGGAAGTTTTTATTTATTACTAAATTCATGTGATTATTGGCTACTACAGCACAAGTTATAACTCCAGATTCTTATTTCCTGCTGTGTTTGGCCGCTTGGGTTAATCCATGTGGTTTTAGAGTTGGAAATTCACAATATTTTATTCCACTTCCAGTGACTTGCTCCTGTTCAGTGCATTATTCCGCACAGAAGATCAAATCCCATGAGTCCTATTATTGAATAGATGATCAGCAACTATCAAGTCCACTTCAATTAGGGTTGCAGAAATATAATTTTCATGTTCTTTATTTTTCAAAGAAGGGCAGGACGGAGGGATGCTGAGGTGGTGTCCTGTGCGGGTAACAGGCTCATAGCCAGACCCTGCTGCAAGTAGGCCCATTTCACATACAAACAAACACTCAGTAGGCGTAGAGATGGCTAGAGATCTAATTCATTCTCTAATTTCCCTGCACGTCTTTTTCCCGCTGAAGAGACAAATCAGGGTGAGAAAGAGAAGGCTATTGAGAATGTCTAGTCTAGCTTTAGTCGTAGATCCGGCTAAGAGAAAGAGAAGGCGTAGATACAGATAGAGATAGGGCTCTTTCTCAATGAGAGCCCACCGAGATCACGAACGAAAGCCAATAAGTCAAGATGTCGTCCCCGACGCAACACTTTTGACCTCGGTACCTCCATATCTTATGGGGGCAACTTAGGGCCACTGGACTACCCTTTGTCGTAAGTTGCAACTATTTTTATTGCTATGTTTAACGATGTAATCCTAAACCAATTGAGAATGAAAATTCTTGATCAGCTCTCCTACCTTTTCTTTCAAAAGAATAAAACAGGACCATATCACACCTTTTTCTTTTTTATTACGGTAAGGCCATGCTACACAAGTCATTATAAAGCCACAACAGTTCGTTGAAGAGATAGCGATGAAAGCGGAAAGGGAAGAAGATGTAAGAAACAGAAAGGAACATGGTTCGATAATATAAAGTATACTGGAACCTATATAAAATCGATTTTGGCTTTCCCTGGCTAAAGACCTCCTTCCCCCAGGCCTGCAGAAAGGGTGGTTTTCCAGCAACTATATTTTAATGGCTATATTTCCTTTCAGAAATATTAATTGGAGCCAAATAAAAATAAGACTGACCTGTAAGTCAAATTCAATATCCAGTGGTAATGCACCCTTGCTAAGGATATACCTCTGGAAATGAATCAAGAATCGGTCAAGTTTCCTCTTCGAAGAACCACGATCAAAATAATGCCCACAAGTTTCCAGAAGTGCAATAACCATCCTGGCGCGAAAAAAATCTTCGGGTGGATCCAACACATCTTGCTAATAAGGTGGAAAGCAAAAAAAAATACACATTACCACTTCGCAGAATTGAAAAACCAAAACAGAAAGAGAGAAAGCAAAGCTCATAACTGAAAAACCAAAGCATGTTTAATTCCCAACATTCTACAAGACTGCTCCCTCCCAACATCAAGTGAAAAATCTCTCCATACTTGAACATAACGGCGATAGTTACTTTTTTTTTTGGTAATATGGAGATTCACTATGACAAATTCGTTGCTTCTGTGCCAAAAAATTCTCCAACTCCTAAAGAAGTAAATCAAGTGACAAAAGTACCAAATGCATGCTCCTATTTGGTTTCAGATTTCTCCAGTTATTTCCGACTTCCAAGTATGACAATGGTATGCATGTAAGGATGGAGCATAAGAAAGCATTTCACAATCTCTTTGACGAGAAAAGGTATGAGTGAAGTTTACAGAAAAAATGCAAACCACATTAGAGACCCTCCTTCACTCAAGCTCATCACCTACACTATTTCAGAGGCACGTTAATTTGATAAAACCAAATCAAGAAACATCAAAATGGAGTTCAAACCCAACACACTCTCTCTCTCCATGCACAGGGATATCTTCTCTAGAGAAGAAATTGCAAATAGACCAGTGGAGGACTTAGTTTGTATTTTCGCCATGAGCTGCAAACCCCATAACCAGAGAAAACAATGTAAAGACTCAGTTAAGGTCTTTGTTTTTGTGTCGATTGCTTAACTGTTTAGACAAGATTCTTTTCCATAGTTGGTCACTTGGGCAGATATTAATATAATAAAAAAATGACTCACGAGGAGATAGGCAAGAGCAAGAAAGCCCTGGGACTTCCAAAGTATGCACAACTTGTACTTCGAATTGGTAATTTGAAAAGAAGGATAGAGATGCTGGTACTCTTTAAAAGAAACGGGAGGGACTTGAACCAGCATATGGGAATTGGTTAAAACCTCAATGGGTAATTTTACAAAACCTTGTAAAAATTGAAGGTAACAGTGCGTTTCTCAAAGGTCGGTGGAGTCCATTGCCCAACCAAAATTGAGCATATACAGGACAATATCCATAACTACTATCAAAATGTTCTAAAACAAGAAATTAATAACCCCATACCTCTGATGTCCCGTGGCCAAAAACGAGAATCAAGTAAAGTGTATCGAAAATGACAGAGGAATCCAGTTGTTCATAGTTGTACAGCTCTCCTAAGAGCCGCATGTGCGCAAGGCGTTGTTGTTGCATCCCAAAGTCATTCAACTCTAGCCCCACCCTGATTTCCTCCAAGACCTAATAGTGAAACCAGTAGAAGTTACAACCAAAGCACAAACTGGTTATAAACACATGATAAATGAGCGCCTGTGATGCAGCAATGGACTTTTTTTTTCCTTTGGTCGAAGGGATCATGTAGCACAAATGCATACCCAAAAACTGGTCTTAGATAAGGTGCAAGCATCAAGGTGAGCTAATAATGCATAGAACTTTTATTCAAAGAAAGAATATAAATGATGCAAATACAATAAAAAAAAAGACTAAAAGACTAAAGGAACGGAAAAAATGAATTCTTAGGGTAACCCTTGACATCCATTATAAAGTAAAAGGGCATCTTACATACCATTTCGGTAATAATGGTAGGCTAATTATTTTTCTCTAAGAGGTCAATCCATGGGACACTTTTTTCGAAAGTACTTTTAGCAGTAATTAAGCATTAAGGAATTCGTTTGCCTTTTCAAGCTGCTACTTTTGGACAAGCAACTCCTGTACTTGTTGGTTGAATTCCTCCCGCTCCTCATCCGACATGTGGTTTAGATTTGGTACTTCAGGAAGATTAAAAATCTTAGGCCTTCCACTCTTTTTTTTTTGTAGACTCTGTGTGGGTAGGTGGAGCAACGGGAGATGGGTAACAACGGATATTCAAATAACAAGACAAACGCCTATGGAAGCTTTTAAACTGAAGTGCCAAACAAATCTTAGACTTAAGACATCCCACCATTTTATAGCTTTAACAAAAATGTACTGTCAATTTGTGTGTACTCTCTAGCCTCTCACTCTGTCTAGCAAGAGAGAAACCCTTGTACTTGTTTTGTATCGAACACATTTCCACCAATCATCATCTTAACACACTATGAGCGACAAAAGAGAAAAATTCACAAACTTAGTCTTCATAAATTGCATCACAAACAAAAGTAGGAAAACATCCAACAGGCCATTTGTTCTAGTTTCAGATCTTGAAGGGGAGTTAACATTATATTCGCACCATGTTTCCCTGTTAAAATCCAAGTGTAGAAACAATTGTTTGAATCTAATAATAAATCAGACATAAAAAGTAATCTCAGCAGAGAATCTACAGGACAATTAATATACCCAAGATCCAAGTTCTTATTTTATCTGAAGTAAATTAAGCAAGTCATGTTATATTCAACAAATTACATGCATCTAATAAAATTTGGTAATGGATATAGAATATACGACTTTGAACTTCTCCTACAGAATACTGTCAAATGTAGAGATGTCGTCCCAGAAAAATTACACAGGTAAATGTCACGGCTGCCTAACTAGGAGAAAATTAAACCGCCGACAACTATTATGCAGAGCCATTCCTAGAATGATGAATCATCAGATAATAGGTGTGCCTAAATAGGCTATCTTGCATAGCTTACAAAACAATAAGGTTGATATTCTAAAACTAGATTAATTATTGAAGCTTCTCAAGTTTATACTTTATAGAGACATGAGTAGTACATTTTGAAGAAAACATAGTTCTGAAGTACAAAAACAGAGAGGTAACGGCTGTTAAAAGCAAAACTAGGTTGTACAGAGGAGTCTTTGCATGTTTGCAGTAATACAACAATCATATAAAAGAAAGTCACACTTGAGCAGTTTAAAACAATGAGGACAGAAAGCCTCACCTAGAGTACTAAGTGAAAAGTGAAAATGGAGTACAATAAAAAAAAAAGTAATGTAAAAGGAGAAATTTCCTAATCCTTTTCGCACAACAGCAGCCTCTCACACCCCAAGGAACTGGCCCCAACTTGTTGTCTATTTACCACTATTAGCCTACAGTTTAAATTAGAGGCAGGGAAATAATATAAGAATGACATGGGCATAAATACTTGGTTTCAGTGCGAAACTCTACAGCAGACGATACAACGCAATAACTACATCATGCCGCTCCATGTGAATAACTCAGCAACTGAAGTTCAATGGATAGTAAAACTTTAGTTTAACTCATGAGCAGGCAGCCATATAAAAATGCTGCATCGTCATGAGCTTGCTTGCTTGATCTGGAGAAAATATAAAGCTCTTAAGCACAAGCCAGTTTCCCTAATCGAACGTGTCCTCTCAAATGCAAATACAGGATATATTATATACAACAGCACAAGCATTTTGCGTCCAAGCCACGCATTCGTCTGATTAATCAGCAGATATCTTGACTAAACAATCGAACCATGTAATGCAACTTAAGCGGCTTACACTAATGGTGATTGCCCAACAAAAAGAAGAATCTTTTGTCATTGCAAAGCAGGGAACATGGAGAAAGCGCAAAAGAAGGAAAATCAATTTATTGCAGCAATGAACAACGGGTTTATAAGGGGAAAGGCCAAAATGCTCTCCAAGGCATTTAGAAGAACCAACCTCATCAACAACGGCAACTGCAAATTCATCATGATAGCGACTCAAGCCAGCAGTAAGTGAAGCAATCAAGTGAATCTGACCATACTTTCCCTTCTGAACCTTCAAAAAGCATTTTAAAAGGTACAGCTCGCATTCATTCCATGGTAGTTTACGAAGCTGCCTTAGCACATGCTCAATGGAGGACTTATCAAGATCTGAGAAAAGTAGCTTTCTGATATACTACAAGGATTACCAGAAAAGACACTCAGCAATCAGTGATATCATGTCACATAAGATGCAAAGCCACTGAACTCATCATAATTTATACCTGATGCAATGGTGGACGGACTTTCGATATTCTTGCAGATCGTTCCGGTGGTTTGCACAAGTAATATGCATTTTCTACTAGTGTGCTGTGACGAGGATCCAAATTTTTTACATTCTTTAAGCGCATTAAAATCTCCAACATGTTGGCCATGCGTACAGAAGTTTCAGAGGACCGGTAAAGGAAACGGCCACATGTCTCCAGAAGATTGCAGGCAACATCAATGTTGTGATGAGTAAAATCATCTAAACATGTCTGGTAGAAATGAGGAAAACTTCAACAGTTAGTATAACAGCAATACTAACCAGTTGTCTCAACCTCAAACTCAAGAGTATAACTCTTTTTAATACGTCAATTGACAGCATAGACTTCCTATTAATTTTCCAACAAAAAATTCCATCCAGCACACGTTCAGCTCAAGTAAGAGATAGCCTTATTCATTTCAATTTTAACAGCCCCGCCCCCAAACCCCCCGAAAATACACACAAAGACGCAGACAAAAAAAAAGGAAGTGTTCATTACACATCAAATTAACTGGTGGACAACCCTGCTTATAAAGTAGAAACAATTGCAAAGGAGTAAAAAAGGGTTGTATGAAAAGCAATTTAAAAAACATATCCCCATGGAGTAAAGCCAGTGGAGAACCACTTCCAACCATACCTTCAAACAACTAAAGACGAGGCCAGCTGAAGCAATCTTGAACTTGCAGAGTTCTCCAATGAACCGGATATTCCTGATCTTTGACTCTATATTCATTTGATCCTGGAATAGAAATTGCAGTCCACCATAAAGTCATGGTAGGAAAAACAACAGAAAAACACAGAGCAATTCAAAAGAAGCCACTTTTACTAAGAAAATGCATTGAACTACTGAATATACCTTCTTATTTATCAAAAAGTTGAACTCTTCCTCCAACAACTGCAAGAGCATGGAAGAGACATCCTTCATGCAAGTCGACAGAGTGGCAACCATGCGTGAGTAGTATGGCAGCAGTTCTAGAGATGTTCTTGGAACATTAAACAAAGCCCTCGCAAGCTTTTTCCGGTTTGACTTGGAATTTAAATAACAAAACTCCACCTGGCAAAATAAAATTCTCTCACAGTAAGGTCTACAGATGCATAACATGCATCTTTGAAAGTAGAATGGCAAAAATACAAACAGTAAAGCTTAAGCAAGAATGGGTCATTACAGTCAACTGGTCGATAAGGTCACGGCTCACACAACTGGGTAGCCTCTGCAACAGACCGTCCAAATTTGTCCCTTCGAGACCTTTAGTTTTCTCCTTTTCAGTTTCTCCCTTTCTTTCAACATCTTTGCCTTTTCCTTTCTCTTTGTCTGGATCTTTGGTCTTTTCTTTATCTTTTTCATCTTTTTCTTTACCTTTCTCATTCTTTCCCTCCTGAGAAGTTCCAGAATCTGCAAAAACTTCTACAGAATCTAGGCTAGCCATCTGGCCTTGGTCTGATTCAGGGGGCGAATCCTATGAATTAAAGATTTCTGTATAAGTAGCTACACCAGAATCATAGAGAAAATATCATAAGAACTTCAATACAATATAGACCATCTCCCATACATGACCTTCTATGAAAACATATCTTTTCAACATCTAGTGGCATTAATAACTGCAATACAGAAACAAAAGAAGGATAAAACTCAAGCATAAAAGGTAAAGAAACTCAAGCATAAAATCCAGACATAATGGTTCAGTACAGAGGTGGACAGCATCTTATGAAACTCAAGCATAAAAGCTACCACTGTCCAGCCACACTTAGAGCCCCTTTGGTGTGTAAGACATGGTGAGAAAAGAAAGTATTGGGAGAAGAGATTTCATGAGGGAAAAAATGGACTATAAAACCCTGTAATAACGGAGTGAAGAAATGGTTGGGAAGGTAGTTGGTGGTGGTTGTTTTGGGGGGGATGGTTTTTTTTTTTTTTTTTGGGTGGGGGGAGATTCATGAGGGAAAAAATGGACCAATAAAACCGTATAATCACTTCCCATTTCTCAACTCTTTTATTCATCCAAATGAGCGGTAAGATTCTCCTTTTTTTCCTTTCTACCATTTCCCATTATCCCAATGGGCTGTTAGGAAATATATGACGCTATCCAAATGGGCTGTTAGAAAATATATGACGCTATCCAAATGGGCTGTTAGAAAATATATGGCGCAAACCATCGCCCAAGCATAACGAGAACTGATTATGCATTAAAGAGAGTTTAAATTAGTAAATATCTGAGTTTCTTCTAAGAAGCTGTGCTAAAGCTTGAAAAATATCGTAATGTACAGGGCCAACAATAGATTGGTACCAAAGCATATTTACAGAGAAGAGAACGGAGCATGACAAATGTCAGGAAGATCAATACACCGAGAAAGCTTGTAACAGATTGGTAAGCAAAAGTGGTCAAGGCAAAGCAGATACTATCAAAAACGTTGGCATGTAAACATGGACAAAGACAAAAACTAAGGGCAGGCTACAAATATACCCTCTGCCATGCTGGTGGTAGGTCTCAACACAGAACAATCAGACTCTCATGACCATTTGATTCTCTGGAAATCAGTTATTACTTATTATTCAGGAGAAGAAAAAATTCCAGATATCAATTTTTAGAACTCCCTTCAGAACGAGGAGATGAGAAGCTAATAACTTAGAAATAACTGACAAGTAAAACGATATACTTAGAAAAACAAAAATTTGAAGCCACAAAACGGAATATGTTGCTATCCTGGAAGTAATTGTGAGAAATGCATGGAGCCAAAGAATGATTTGCCCCATACTTTATAAACTGATACAATAACGCATACGGATGTAAGCTATTAGAGCAAGCCAATTCAAAATACCATCAGCTGTAATCTAAGTGATTTGAGCAGGACAGTAATTCCTTACAGATGGTTGTTCTTGTGTCTTTGGAGATTGCTCATTCACCTTGGGTTCTGCTTCTCCGAGTAATACTGCGGGAACAAATGCTCTGGAAAATAAGCACAGATATATATCAGTAACCTCCGTTGGAGACACTTCACTTAAGGTGCCACTGCCACCAACTAGGACTATCTGACCAAACAAACAAGCTTACTTTGTTTAACATGCAATTAGCAAATGATACCATTTATGCGACAATCACAAACCTGAGATCTGGTAAGCTTTCATAAAAAGCCCTAGTATCTTCATCATCCCACATTGCTTCAAGAACTGGCGAATCTTTTCCAGCACCAGGTGATGATGTGTCCTCTCCGGTTGTGACCCTAGTCGTGTGACCATCCTCTGGCATCACTGGAGGTTCCGTGTCAAGAGCTTCAGCTAAACTGTAAAATGAAGAAAATACCACCAAAGGAATTATAAGAAATGGGGAAAATGGAGTTACTGATAAAGAATTACAAGTGACATTCCGAGCAGATAACAGAAACCCATATAAAATATACTCCCGTGGTTTTTAATAGGACAATTTTCTATAGATAGTTTCTAATTTCCATGAACTTCTTATCAAATTAACATGACAAAAGCCTTTTCTCGATCTTCTCATATAGAAGATTCCTTGCTAATCCTCTACGTTTAAAATAACTTTCACAGTAAGAACTAGCAAAAGAAAGCTTCGTAATAACTCGGACAATATAAATTCCAAGAATAAAGAAAGTAATAACAGTCAAATCAGTGATCACATTACGGTAACCACATATGCCGGCATCGACCCTCCTATTGTTTTGGGTGTTGGAATGCTGGGTCCATTGAAGAGGACCAATAAGGCTTGGAGAGCTGCTCCTTCATGTCTAGTGCTTATCGAGGGCAAGGTACAGAAAGACTTTTGAGGATGTTCAGACAGCTATTCAAATGCACAAGCTGCAATTCATCAGAACGTTACAGTTTTTTGGCTCAAGTCGGATCTTCGTCCAACCTCCTCCATGTTTGTTGACTTTGTGGGAGAGTCTCACTTTGGAGACGGTTTCTACTTTCTAATTTTTGTATATAATTTCCCCCTTTGATTTAATAAGGTGACACCTCCTGTTATACAGTACTTATATATGGAAAACAACATTACAGTAGCAACAATACATAACCAATATACCGCATCCAGACTATGTCACATTGCTACTTACACTTTCCAAACAGTCATGGGACATCAGTTTCCTTAAGTGTTTGACATGACATTAATTTATGCCCGTAAAGGAACTAAATTCAGTCTATCTGTACTCACTAGTCACACACTCGAGATCTACGTACCTTAAGACTGCCATTCTCATTAGAATTAGCAGTAAAGAGGCTCGAAATGACCAAAAGTAGACAAATCAGCACCACAAGTAACAAAATTTAACAAGCACAACAAGATGAATATGCTTACTGCAATTACAGTGGTCATCAAGAACGAGGGGGGATTACAATGAATAAGGACGTCGTAGATTTAAAAAAAAGTACCAAGCATAGACTATTGAGAGGCAATTAATTTCACAATAATGATCTCAAATGTCAAGCACGCTTGTCATGCAAGCATGCCCCGGCTGCTACAAGGCACCCTGCTTGCCATTATAATTTTGGTAAATAAAGTTTACACAAATCCTATCCTAATATTTAATGGCATTATCCTGATCCAACTACCAAGGGTGGTGGCATGGTGAGCCAGTAAAGCTTCTGCCAATTCTGTGAAATGGGACAAATAAGCTTTCAAAACCATGACGCGTTCATTAAGAGGTATGAATAACGCGTTCAGAAAAGTATTTACCAAATAAATCAACAGAATGAAAAACTTACGCCGAGACACCGCGATACAGATGGTCAAAAGATTTTCGCAGCTTTTCATATGAATTGGCATTCTCATCACTTAGCTCGCCTTTTGCATTCAGGATCTTTGCATTTTCATGCTCCATATGGCGAAGCGACTTCAGGTCACGGTGGTGGGGGCAACAAACATAATAACACCAAGTTAAAAGACTATAATATGCGGAGAAATAGATCAGATTCCCCCATAACAAAAGGAACATCGAACAACTATACTTCTTAGCACCTTAACCTAAAAAGGGAGGGGGGCAAAGTCTTACACTATGCTCTGACTGAAGTAGTTCTGCAGCTGCTTCATAATATGCATTAAATGACTTCCTGAAAAATTTCTTCTGATCGACAGTGATATGGAGGCCCTTAAAAAACTGCAATAATGTGTCAGGACCCATAATATAGCATAACAAAATACCTAGCAAAAAACAAAGACAAATGGCCACAAGAGTCAATGAAAGATAGCAACAGAGCTGCGCATTGTGTATGCTTCTTTGAGATAATAAAAAATCTTTGACTTCGAAAGGAAGTTCTGTATGCTTTTGAAAACCTTTGATTTTGTTTTAAAAAATTGCAAACAGTCAAAAGAAAGAAAAAAACATTTTATAAGCAGGCAAATATCAGGCTTTAATATAGTAACAAAGAAAAAAGAACAGTGGAGATATAAGGTCAAGATAGACCCAAATTGTGACGAACTAATTGCCACTTATTTAAGTTCATCATGAATTATACAAACAATACTCAAGTATTTTAAAAAGCTATTGAGCAACTTTCTAGAGTTGAATATAGAGCCAGTAGTCCTACTTCAGTTAGAGAAGCACAAATGTTATAAAAAAATCTCCACGCAAAGATCCAGAATAAATGAAAGAGAATTAACAAGGCAAAGAAAAGATCAAAAAGAAAAAGGAAGAGGAATTGAAAAGAAAACAAAATACATATATCACCTCTTCAAGAAGTTCTTGTCCAGACTGTGGAAGTCCCAGGAAAGTTCTCCCTTGTCGAGCAAAACTAGCAAGAAGAGATAGATTTGTCTGAGTTGCATCTCGATCCTTCAAGTGATCTACACTAGTAAGGTCCTTAATGATATTAACAAAAATGCCACTGTCCTCTGTGACTCCAACGAAGAAAAGTTCCAAAAGGAGTTTTAAAGAGCTGCGCTTCTTCATGGCTCTTAAATTCCTGTCTGCCTCAGAGTCATCCCCAGATTTCCCAGGAAAGAAGACTTTTAAGAGGCCCTGAACCAAGCTTGATGAAAATTCTTGGTACCTTTGATGAAGCAAAGAACATATCTACAATGGAAAACAGAGGGAAAACAAATATCAACGTTGATAACGAAAGCAAGGAGATAGAGACATGACATCAATAGGGTAAGGTTTTTGTACACATTTCCAGAGGAACTAAATACAAGTTCCTAGGAGTAACCCCAGATGGTAGCATAAGTGTTGGCATGTGTCGAAATATACGAACGATATGATTTATTCTTCTCACAATGAGGAAATATATAGACTGTGTACAAGATGAATAAGGAAAGAAAATAATACGGAAAGAGGAAATTAAATCCCTAATTGATGCTACCTACCTAATTGACTAACTTGCCTAATTACAATGACTAACTTGCCTAATTACAATATATATACTACCATATACACATTATTTCCAACACTCCCCCTCAAGCTGGAGCGTATACATCGTATACTCCAAGCTTGAGACAAATAGAGTCAATGGAAGTCTTGGGAAGAGCCTTCGTGAAAATATCAGCAAGTTGAGAGCCTGAAGGAACAAAAGGCGTGCTAATCTCTTTGGATTCCACTTTTGACCGAATGAAATGACAGTCAACTTCAATGTGTTTGGTCCTTTCATGAAATACTGGATTATTAGCGATGTGGATAGCAGCCTGATTATCACAGTATAAAGGAGTGGGACCATGCACTGGAATCCCAAACTCTTGTAGAAGTGTACGCAACCAAGTCAACTCACAAGTGGTATGAGCCATTGCTCTATACTCTGCTTCTGCACTAGAACGTGCCACAACTAACTGCTTCTTACTCTTCCAAGTCACAAGATTGCCACCTATAAAGGTGCAATAACCAGTAGTAGAACGACGATCAGCAGGAGATCCAGCCCAGTCAGCGTCTGTATATCCTTCGATACGAAGATGTCCAGATGACTTGTAGAGAAGTCCACGTCCAGGTGCATTTTTAAGATACTTCAAGATACGAACAACTGCTTCCATATGAGGAACTCGAGGACACGTCATAAACTGACTGACAATACTGACTGCATAGGAGATATCAGGTCGAGTAATAGTGAGATAAATAAGCTTACCCACAAGTCTCCGATACATCTCAGGATCATCAACCAATTCACCATCTTCCGGCATTAGTTTAAGATTAGTGTCCATGGGAGTAGCTACAGGTTTAGAACCAAGATAACCTGTATCCTTCAAGAGATCGAGAGTGTATTTCCTTTGTGATAAACTAATGCCCGCTTTGGAACGAGCAACCTCAATGCCGAGAAAATACCGAAGCTTGCCTAGATCCTTAGTAAGAAAACTGGAACAAAGATGACGAATCAATATTTCAATCCCAACACCATCACTGCCGGTGATGACAATATCATCCACATAAACCACGAGAATCACAATACCACGAGTAGTCCTTTTAAAGAATACAGAGTGATCAGCTTGACTTCGAGTCATACCATGAGACACAACGGTACTACTGAACTTATCGAACCAAGCCCGGGGAGATTGTTTGAGTCCATATAACGATTTGCGAAGATGACAAACAGACTCCCCCTTGGACTCAAAACCGGGTGGTTGAGCCATATAGACAGTCTCAGAGAGGTCACCATGAAGAAATGCATTCTTGACATCAAGTTGATGAAGAGGCCAATTAAGGTTGGCCGCAAGAGAGATAACAATTCGAACAGAATTGAGTTTGGCAACCGGAGAAAAAGTCTCAGTGTAATCGAGCCCGTAGGTTTGGGTGAAACCTTTGGCCACAAGACGAGCTTTCAAACGATCAACAGTACCATCAGGATTGTGTTTGATAGTAAACACCCAACGACAACCAACAATATGAGCTCCAGAAGGCTTGGGAACAAGATCCCAAGTATGATTCAATGATAAAGCGCGCATCTCTTCTTCCATAGCAGAACGCCATCCAGGATGAGAAAGAGCCTCCTGATAAGACTTAGGAACAACAAGAGAGGACAAAGAGACAGAAAAAGCGCGAAAAGAGGGAGATAAATGATCATAGGAGACAAAGTGAGAGATAGGATGGGAAGTGCAGGAACGAGTACCTTTACGCTGAGCAATAGGAAGATCGAGAGTAGGATCTGCAGACGCTAGAGGAGATGGTGTGGGTACAGAAGCCGGATCTGTAGTAGCAACAGTTGGAGCGGTAGCGGAAGGACGACGAACATAAACCTGTGTAATTGGTGGTCGAGAAGTAAGCTCAGGGATACAAGGGGACTGACCAAGGTCAGCCAACATGGGTGGTCGCACCTGTCCACCTTCGAGGGAATAATATGGGATGGTTTCAAAAAAAGTGACGTCAGCACTCACGAAGTGCTTCCGTAATGAGGGACTATAACACTGGTACCCTTTTTGTGTGCGAGAGTAACCAAGAAAGATACATTTGTAAGACCGAGGATCAAGCTTATCACGACCAGGAGATAAATTATGAACAAACGAAACACAACCAAAAAGTTTTAGGGGAAGACTATAAAGATCCGTGGCAGGAAACATGACCTGATAAGGAATTTTTTTATTCAAAACTCGAGAAGGTGTTCTATTTATTAGGTAATTTGCTGTAAGAACAGCATATCCCCAAAAAAGTTTTGGAACGTTCATGTGAAGCATAAGAGCACGAGCTACACCTAAAACGGGCCCATTTTTCCGTTCCGCAACCCCATTCTGTTGCGGGGTGGTGACACAAGCAGTTTGATGAATAATGCCATGAGTCTCATTAAAATGCGTAAATTCATTAGAAAGATATTCTTGGGCATTATCAGTCCGTAAGATATGTAATTTAGCATTAAACTGATTGACAATCTCAGCATGAAATTTTGAAAACACAGAAAATAATTGAGACCGATCTTTGAGGAGATACACCCAAGTTAAACGAGAAAAAGCATCAATAAATGTAACAAAATAGCGAGCACCACACAAACTCGTAGTGCGCGAAGGTCCCCAAATATCTGAATGAACTAAAGCAAAAGGTTCTAAACATGGTGACTCAGTACGTAAAGGAAAAGAAACCCGACGGTGTTTACTGAGTTCACAAGTATCACAACTAAAAGGAGAAAAATGAGGTAGATTAGGGACTAGCTTGCGAAGATTGGCAGAGGATGGGTGCCCAAGACGACAATGCCACTGATAAGGTGTGACAGTAGAATGGAGAGCAGATAACATGGAAGAGTTGGACGCCTGCTGCTGCTTCTCTTCCCGGAGATAAAACAGACCATTCTTCTCATACCCCCCACCAATCATCCTCTGCGTCTTGAGATCCTGAAATTCACAACGAGAAGAATAGAAACGTACAGAACACTGGTGAGTATGAGAAAGTTTATGAATGGAGATAAGATTAAAAGGGAATTGAGGCAAATATAAGACAGAAGAAAAAACAAGACCAGATGAGGAATATGTACCAATGCCATGAACAAGAATTTTAGATCCATCGGCAATAGTAACATAGGAAGGAACAGAAGGGGTAACAACATTAGTTAAAAGGGACAAGTCACCTGTCATATGATCAGATGCGCCAGAATCGAGTATCCAAGGAGTACTGCCAGTACGAGAAGATGAATGAAGACAAGTATTACCTGAAGAGACATGGGTCGCAGTGGAAGAAGAAGAAGATGCATTAGCCCTTTGAATCATAGAATCGTACTCGGTCTTGGATATAGTAATCTGAGTAGGAGGAGCAGGTGCAGACGGCTCCCCCTCAAGTGTAGCCTGGTTAGCCCAAGCTGGTTTGCCATGAAGCTTCCAGCAAAACGCAACATCGTGGTTGGTTGCATTACAATGAGTACACTTCTTGGTGCCACGACCACCACGCCCCCCACGTCCTCCACGCCGACCACCACGTTCAGAGGAACTACTATGACTGTGGGGGGGAATGTGATTGCCAAAATTTCCAGAAGATAAAGTAGGGGATGTAATGGGAGCAGCAAGAGCAGATGGAGTCGGTCGCTCTAAACCAGATGAATGGGTAGCAGCCCGTCGAACACGAGAAAAAGCCTCACCAACAGTAGGAACTTCCTTGCCAGATAGAATCTGAGAACTTAGAGGAGCAAGTTCTGAATTTAGGCCAGACAAAAACTTTGAAACACGAAAGTCATCCCTGTACTTCTGTTGAACCCGTAAGTCTGTGGATAACGGTTGGTAAACATTTAATTCATCCCACATCCCTTTCAATGTAGAGAAGTAGTCATCGAGCGATCGATCTCCTTGTTGGAAAGAGAAAATCTGCTGATAAATTTGATATATACGAGAAGTATTCTGATCCGATGAATATAATTCTTTGAGAGTGTCCCAAACAGCTTTGGACGTCTCTTGGCAAGCAACATTATTAAAAATATCGGGTTCAAGACTATTCCAAAGTAAAGTCATGATATGAGCATCATTTTGGGTCCAAGTGGGATCAGTAGATGCATCATCAGTGATGTAGGAAGTCTCGCCACTGGCGCGTAGAGATACAGTTACTGCACGGGACCATGGCAAATAGTTGGATCCATTTAATTTAATCGTGGTGAGAGACCGACGATAATCCCGAACAACATCCTTGGTGCCTGATGCACCAATGTCTTTATTCTCAGCATCTTTGTTCTTATTATCACCCATGATAAATAATAAATCAGAGATATAAACGAAGAGATCCGAGAGTTACCCACAGGAAAAAAACAGAGAGTACGGTGGCGACAACTAATGGGTGATAGGTTGCGGACAGAGGTGGACAGAGGCGGATGGTGGCGGAATCAGAAGACCAGAAGAGAAAAACAGCGGCGGAATAACAGTGGCGGCTGATAGGTTGTGGATTTAGGGTTAGCAACAGCCGACGATGAAGGGAGGTGGCGGCGATTGATGGCGGCGGCGGCTAGGGTTAGGGTTTCGGTTTCTGTGTAGAGATAGGGTTGGTTTTAGAAAAAAAGAGAGAACGAAGAGGAGAAAGTCAGGTTCCTAGAACCCGCTCTGATACCATGTCGAAATATACGAACGATATGATTTATTCTTCTCACAATGAGGAAATATATAGACTGTGTACAAGATGAATAAGGAAAGAAAATAATACGGAAAGAGGAAATTAAATCCCTAATTGATGCTACCTACCTAATTGACTAACTTGCCTAATTACAATGACTAACTTGCCTAATTACAATATATATACTACCATATACACATTATTTCCAACAGCATGGAACCTAGAGTGTAGTGATTTAAGCAATTGGATTGTTCCTCATGACATTACACAAATGAAGCAAATCAAGCTACTAATAAGGAGTTATACTTGATAAAACAAACAACTTTAGTGCATAAAGTTCAGTAAAAAGAGGACTACAAGGGAGAAAACAAGATGAAGATTCCAAAAAATTACATAATGCATAGCGTCCAAACTACGGTAGATCAAACCAACAAATACCTGAACCGCAGCTTGTATGTCTGAAGATCTAAGCTTGGCATCACAAATAGCTGTCACTGCTTCGCTAACAAATTTGCTTAAGTTGACACTTCGCAAATCATCCATCAAACTTTCCCGTTGCTCTTCATTAATCTGCTTGAGTTTCTTAATAACTGCAGTGTTACGCTTAATGCTGGAATCTAATGTCCTGAGAAAACCAGAGTCTGCATCCAAGAGAGCACAGTGAGCAGAAAAACACATCATGACCTAGATATTAATACCTTGTGCTGAAATATGCGACAATCACATAGGGAAGCATAATTTCTTTGTTGCATTTTTTTCAGTTGGGAAGAATAATTTGATTGTTGCATTTTTTTCAGTTGGGAAGCATAATTTGAGATCATGGAAAAATAAATGAAAAGAAAAGGAAAATAGCATGTACAGATTTGCTTGTATAATCCATGAGCACTTTACTTTATTTCATTTGATTTGTTATGTGGTCATGTGACTCCTGTGGTCATCATTTGAGCGTAACAAGCAACTTGAAACATATACATCATTCCAACAAACGATTGGTGGAACTAACTTTGCACGAAAATCTCTGCTTTTGTCACAATCAACAAGACCCTCAAGTTTTTTGGTTCTCTAATGGCTTTGTATTCTCTGCTAAAAGTCCTATTTTTCCTCAAATGTGCAAACTTATTGCATTCAAAAGCACTCCTTTGTAACACCCTAGCTCAGTAAAAATGGAGAAAAAGCGCCTCCAGGCTCCAAGGCTCTGACATTAAAGCTAACACCCATACTATCAACAATATTCATCAATAAAAAATTAATCAAGGGCTTACTCTAATACAATTCTATTAGCTTATCAAGAAAAAAAAATTAAATGACAGATTCGCACTCCACTTGGACCAACTAAAACAAATTCAGATGTTCTTCTATCAACTCCTTTTAAGAACTAGACAATCCCTGCTTCCCAATCATAATGACCATTCATTACAACTTCCTCTTCCCACTACACTCAACTGATCGAGTAGTCATCTGCACACATATGTACAATACAGCACTTGGCTTTATGGGCTCTTCATAAATAACCATGTAGACATGTTGGAGTTCTAGTCAACAAGATCTTCAGCATTTCCTTTATTTTCTCGATATCGCCCTAGATCTATGACCAACATCATTTTTCAACATATCCAATCAACTGTCCACAGTTTGCCTCTTTGCTGACAACAGTAACAGTACAATTCTGGATAAGGCATCAAAAATTTCCAGCACACTGAATTGCTGATGCTTCCCGCTATCCACCATATGACTTTGAAATTTGAATGCACTACCAAAAGTATGACGACTTTGATTTCTTTATCAACGTGTTAAAAATTACTATAATTAGTCAGTGCCTTATAATAAATAATACGATTGGGAATCACTGAGGAGATTTTGCCCCCAAAAAATAAATTATCAACTCATGACAATGTTTGATATGTAGCAAAGTACAGTATAAGATTGAACTAACCAGGCCTTTCAGGGTTCAAGTTACTCTGACGAAGAGCCATTTTTGCTTCTATTGACTTTTTAAACTCCTCCTGTCGGGCAACAGCATCCTGGAACACAAAACGAAAAGGTCAAAAGCAAATTTCAAAATTTCACATCATAAAAGTGCTACCACTAAAACCGTAGGCTTGTGACACAGATATACACAAAGCTTTCATTTGAAAAGTGTGAATAGGCATGATGTTCTCAAAATGAAATCACTTTTTAACGGAGCATGTTATCTCAAAAAACATAATAACTGAACCATTAAACCATCGCTACCCAGCAGTCCATAAAACATTTTATATCTACTCAGTGAGCTAATTTGACAATAAATCTCCTAGTCATTAAATGTCCTTTATAGGTGACTAAATCATTGAACAGAAAAAACCCTCTCCTGGCGGTTTTCGAGATGGAGAAATGATAACCACGTAGACTAAAATGCACATTGAACCGAGCAAACTTTAAAGCATTCAAAGTCGGCACTAATAACCTATCCATATCAACTAGACCAAGCTAACCTCATCATTTTGTTTGCCATGATGTTCACCTCCAACCCGACAATCATCCTCAGGCTGATCCATTTTCCTATAGATAATAGCAACAATCACCTGTTAACAAGGAAAACGAACTGAAAGACTAACAACCAAAGATAAACCATAAAATAAATCCAACAGAAGCAAATCTATAAATGAAGAGTCCTCGAACCTAACACCGTTAAACTCTGCGATGAAACCCATGGAAAGCTACAAGAAAAAAAGATATTGTGCTAGAAAAACAAAATGTGCAAGAAAAAGCAATTAAACATTAAGTACGTCTCATCTTTCCAATACTAAATCTAAAAGCACCAACTAATACAATGTTAAGTGCATTGCCAGCCAACTGCTCTCCTTCACCCAACTGGTGACTGGATGAGTTGCCCAACTATGATCCACAACAAATTTGTATTACAATGCTGACTATGTCACTGTTATACTTCCAAGGAGGTAATTTATGGTGACCGGCAAAGCCTAGGAGACAATTAGATATCTATAACTGCCGTCATACTTTTCGAGCATCCTCAAAAGCCTTCTAATTTGGAACGTTATCGTCGTATTCATTTTGGATTAAAACGGTTTCATACAAGTATTCCTATGGTATGTTGGTGCTTACATATCAATATCAATGATGTCACATGTAAGGAATAGGCCTCTCCCTTGACCGCCTCAATGTTGTCGAGTTAGAGAAAGAGAGCAAGCTGGAATTGATTCGTTGCAAGAATCTTCCTGTCTTAGTTGAATAAGCGAAAGTGCGGATTCCCAAATATATTAAGTGTTTAAGGAACGAGAGAAAGAACTAATGCCCGCTTTAGGTACTTCAATTAACATACTCCTAAATGCTATTTTCTGTAGAAATAGTATTCTTGCGGATTCCTCCTTCCTTTATGTTGTTGAAAGTGTTGGTCAAGTGAATTCGTATCCACCGATTCGTTAAGAAGATCCTGTACAGGGTCTACGGCACATGAATCAATTGATGCTAAACCACTAGGAATTTGAGAAGCAAGAGATGATGCTATTCCTTAGTTGAGATGACTCCTTTTAGGGAAGTTGGTCTGGTCAATTCTTCAATTCAAGCTATTTTGAAACATTTTCAAACAATGGAACAACCCAGAGAAGAAACTGACTGAAGGTCAGTGGTTTCCACCATCAAATCAACCCTGAAATCATACATATAATCAAGAGTTTTACTGTATTATTTTCAGAACTCGGTGTCGTCAAACTTTCATTTGGCTTAACTCTTATATGCTCTTTTTTCTGGTTGGGTTAGGGGATGGCCTCAATCTTTAGTTACCATAGAAAGCGAATATCTATAAATAATTTCAATAACCTTTCCCAATCCAAGATCCAAACAATAACTTCAATCTTTTCGTAAGAATACAAGTACACTAATCCAACAACAGTTTGTTGCTTTTACAAACCGAAACATAACATATTCCGGAAATAAATTCCTACGCAGAAAAGAGTTGAAAAACACTCGAAATTCATGAAACGGAGTAAGCAGTCGAATCAAAGATACAAGGACCAAACACTCAGTGCCTGCCCTGGGCAGAAGCCTAGCCACCACTCCAGGCCGACCAAGAATTTTCTAAAAGGAAGGAACCCTAAATGACACTTTCATTTGCTAGACCCCAAAAGTATCATGTTTAAGCATCTAAATTACACAGAAAAAGCAAACAGAAAGAGAGATAGACGACCAGGAAAGAGACAGGGAGACGAGCACCCTCACGCATACAGAGAGAGAGAGAGAGGCACCCACTCTAATCGTTGCCGGAGCCGCCGATGTCGCCGGAGCTGCTGAACGTTCTTGGATTTACGATTAAGCTTTCGGGGTGGTTCTGATTCTGATCGAAATAGAAATTGAGGGCCGGAACATGAACATATTTTAGTTTCGCTGATTTATCCTGCAATTTCTATATATTCCAATTTACCCCCCAGAAACCTATAACAATTAGATTATTGACCCGGAATGTCCCTCCGGGTCGCGTTCCTTTCCCGTTGACTTCGTGTTGTATGAATAAATTATTCATGTAAAAGATCAAGCTAATCAACTGTTAGTAAGGGTCCATTTGGCGTGACTGGATTATTGGATTATTCACTGTTTAGTTTTTTGTCCTTATTTGAAATTTTTCTTTAATTTTTTATTTTTCATCAATTTTTTGATGATTATTGGTTCGTCTCGACAAGAGCTTTCAAAAAAGTTCTCAATCATCGGCTACATTTGAAAAAAGTTCAGAAAAGACAAAAAATAAGTCAAAAACAGCGTCCGTTTTGGCTTATTTTTCGTCTTTAGTGACTTTTTTTTAACTTTTGGACATAATTTTATACTTTTTAGATTCCTTTCGTCGATACGAACCAATAATCCACGAAAAAATGACATAAAAATAACAAATACAAAAAAAATTTGAATAAAGACAAAAAAACAACGCCGGATAATCTAGTCAATACAGTTAAGGCAAATGGGGCCTAAGTGTATGATTGAATCTAATTTGTCTAACGTGAAATGGATGGTTAGAATTGAAATGGATGTTTAAAATTTTATTGATTTATTTTCTTTAAATTACGTCTCGTAATGATTTATACATCGAGGCTTCAAGATTTAGTCGCTAGATCTTTGAAATTAGATATTGACGACTTCTCATTATCCTCACGTGATGTTCGATGGAGAAAACAATATGAGAGAATTTTAATTCATAGGCTTAATTGTTTAAGGTGCTCTAAAATACAAAAACAAAAAATTAAAAAAAAAATATTGATCTCTCCTGAGATTTTTAACAAATATAATTTCTCCTTATTGTTAAAATTACTCAGACTTCTCTTACTTTTCAAACTATTATACAATTACCTCTCATATCATTAAAATTAGTCAAACGTTATTAGTAAAGTTATTAAAACTTCAAATTTGAGATTTGAGATTTATTTTGACAACAAAAAATTATAATATAATTTTTATTACTCCCGAAATAACTTGTGCTAAATTTTGAGATCTTTTAAATCAAAATTCAAATAAATTTTAAAATTTTGTCCAAATTTTAACTTTAGGAAAAACTCAAAGATTTAACGTAAACTATTCTAAATGAGATATAAATTATGTTACGGTTCATTTTGTTAGAACAACTTAAAACTTGAAGTTTTAATAGTTTAACTAACAATGTTTGACTATTTTAACAATAAGAAATGTAATTGCGTAAGAGTTTGAAAGGTAAAAGAGGTAAAAGTAATTTCAAAAACTTTAGGAGAGACATTGTATTTGTTAGGAACCTTAGGGGAGGTCAATGTAATTCACTAAGTATTGATTCTCCGTAGCTCATACGTAGCAACAAAGGAGTCCTACGCTATAAAAAGAACAATACCGTACAACAAAGATTGAATGCTTCCATCACCAATATATCAGTTATTAATTTCTATGTACCTTCTAAGAAAAAGGTACTCAATAAAATTGTAATAACATAAAAATAATAATAGGTTTTGTTTTTATTTCTCTCTTTTGGTTTTAAAGTTAATGCATGCAAATATCTCCCAACATGTAAAGAAATGTACTAAAAACTGTAATCGATAAACGAACTAAATAACTCAAGTTTGAGCTCGTATTTACTAGTTAAAAGTTCGTTCAAGATCGATTTGCCATATAAATAGCCAATGTTGAATAATTTTTATTGCTGGTTTAGTTTTCAAATTAAACTCAAACAAATTATTATTAGACTTAAAATGTAGGTATCGTCTTGGTGGTAAATTTCACCTACCTCCCATGAGGACAAATGCATTGTCTTCTCTCATGGTCCTAACAATTGCATTGTCTTCTCTTGTTTTACAAATTATTCTTCCAACATTCTCCTCCCGTGAACTTTCTTCCGTTTAGAATATGTTGATGTCATAGTACCCTATTTTTTAAAACTCTATATTACCATCTATAATCCCATTTTATCCTCCATTTAACCTACAATTACCCTACAAGTTTTTTGTATTCCGATTTGCAAGTTTTACTTTAAAAATTTAATACAATTTTTTCTTTGTTTTTTTTTGCTTTTTTGCATTATATTCTACCCAACAATTACCCTATGATACGCTTTTATATTGTGCTTAAATTTTTTAATATAATTTCTTATGCTATATTTTTTATTGCTTTTCGTATATTGAATTATACACTTTTTTAACCGACTCATTAATAGATTGATTCACTCGTTAGCTCAAAAGGGTCTCAAAAATCAACGTGAACTTAGGCGGAAATGAAGAACCACGAATTGCAGGCCAAGTTAACTCGATTGAACAACCATACGACGCAATTGCATCTGGAGAGATATTTGATTTTTGTGTTTGTTGTCGTGTAGGTCAGTCACTAGGCTGAGACTGTTGATAAAGATAGAGATGAGTTGTGGAGGGAGAGAGTTGAGATTGAGAATAGATTGAAGACTTTAGAGAAAGCAATATGGGATGTCACGAGAAGAAGAGTGAGATTGAGAAGGTGAGCAATGAGAAAGACTCTAAGATTAGGGTTTCGAAGGAGAAGTTGCATGAGCTTTATGTATAGATTGGAAATGAGAGAGATGGGTTGATTAGCATTTCTAGAGATAGTGTTGCTTTGAGGGTTAAGCTTGATGTTCAAATTGAGGAGACAAATTGGTTGAGGTTGAGAAGAGAGGGAAAACACTTGAAGAAGAAATTTGGAAATTGAAGGTGTGCTGGGGATCGGTGAATCACGCACACACACACTAGGACAACACTTGAAAGAAAATTTTACTTTATATTCACAATATATAAAGGGACAAGGATTCTATTAAGACAAGTTTAGGAGAGTCAAACCAGGCCATTGGGGGATTGAAGAAAGAGATTGAGGAAATAATGACAAAAAGAAAGGATAGAGGAAGAGAGAAATGTGGAAATGATGAAGAAAATCGAGATGCAAATATTAGTGGCTGCAGTCAATGAGATGGTATTGAGTCTACAAAAGGAAGAACAAAAGTTAAGGGCTAAGAGCATTTCCAACACTATTAGTTATTTTGCTTAAAAATACACAAAAAAATACAATTTATGTTTTGCCTAAGCATTTTTTTTGTATGTGCTCCAATAATACTAGGTATTTTGCCTAGCTAAATTATATAAAAAATAAATCAGTACATGTTTGATGATTAGTTGATGATATGGCACTTTCTAATTAGTTAATGAAATTTGTGTAACCTCCAACTGGCTAGATGTACCTAGTCAAAAATTCAAATAGGTAAAATGCTTAGTCAGTTGACTAGTCTGTTATTGTAACGTCACGATTTTTGGCACGTTATGGCCATATTTGAAAATTATTTTATTTCCTGTTTTCTGTTTTTATTCTCTAAATTTTCTATTTTTAGAGAAGAAAACACATTTGTGTTGATGTTTTGCTTAAAAAAAATAAAAACAGTTTTCATTATTTTCAAAAATCAACTATATATATATATATATATATATATATATATATATATATATATATATATATATACACAGTCCACTTCCACTGTGGACTCCCGTATAAAAGCCAATCTGTGGACTTCTAATTGTGGCCGTCCGATCACGTTAAAATCCATCTGATGGCTGATATTTGTTGTGGACAAATGAAAGGGGTAATGGGTCCGGGTCTACCGGGTCGCGGGTTTAATGGGTTGATGTTTTGAAAAATCCGGATCAGACGTCCACTTTCATCTTCTCTCTTCCCCTCTCACTCTCTCTCCCCGATCCATCCAGGCGATCTGATTCCCCGCAACTCCGACGCCGCCGGCGATAGCCCCTTCTCACCGGAGCCGCCGGCGATAGCCCCTTCTAATTGTTGGATTTGAGCAGACTGTTGGGTTGATGAAATTTGAACTGTTGTGTGTGTTGGATTTGAGCAGAACTGTTGAACTGTTGAAATTCAAGTTGGGTTTTGTTCTTTCTGTTTAGATGAATCCTGTAATTACAATTCTGTTTAGTAGCTCGATATTGATTTTGCAATTGGGTTTTTTGTTTTAAGGGATGAATCCTGTAAATTGGGTTTTCTGTATTTTGCAATTGGGTTTTCTGTTTAGATGAATCCTGTAAATTGGGTTTTCTGTTTTGATTTTGAAATTCAAATTGATTTTGCAATTCTGAATCTGGCTTAGTTAAGGGATGTTTTACACTGATTACTTGTGTAGATTGAATCAAGTGTTCCTGGGTTTCGTGGCTTATGGATGAATTCCCAAACAATTTGTCTAGGTGGCTCCGGTGAGAAGGGGCTATCGCCGGCGGCGTCGGAGTTGCGGGGAATCAGATCGGCTGGATGGATCGGGGAGAGAGAGTGAGAGGGGAAGAGAGAAGATGAAAATGGACGTCTGATCCGGATTTTTCAAAACATCAACCCATTAAACCCGCGACCCGGTAGACCCGGACCCATTACCCCTTTCATTTGTCCACAACAAATATCAGCCATCAGATGGATTTTAACGTGATCGGACGGCCACAATTAGAAGTCCACAGATTGGCTTTTATACGGGAGTCCACAGTGGAAGTGGACTGTATATATATATATATATATATATATATATATATATATATATATATATATATATATATATACTAGATGCATATATAATTATATGTAAGCATACTATACGTTTATGTATATATACATGTATATACGTATGAATGTAAATGTATATACGTATAAATATTTATATAATGTGTATAATATACATACTTATAAATAGGTACCTATATATTTTATATATATTACAAATATGCCTACGTATACTAATTAATATATATACACACACACACTCTTATATATATATATATACTTATATATATCATATTAGAAGTATATTGACAGGAACTTTTTTATGAATCATTGCTTAAATTAAACTTTTTCTGGTAATATTTTGAACTGATTTCTCGTAGGTATTCTTAAAAACATGTTCTAAATACATTGAACGGTTCAGATCATTAAATTTTAATATATATATATATATATATATATATATATATATATATTTGTAAGGGGGAGGAGAGAGAAAGTGAGTTGAAGTTGGTAATATATAGTCGGGTAAAATGCGCAGACTTTTCCATTATTAACAAATGTGGTGACCTCCCTTGAGGTTTTGATAAATGATGATCTTTGTTATTTTATAAACTATTTAACATATTTTTCTATATTGTTAACTTTTGACAAAAATATTTGTTTAAAGATAAAAATAAAAATACCCCTATTTACTCTTTATATATTTATTTTTGTACATATTTAGTCTATTTATGCGCTTGTGCTATATATATACAGACACAAGTATATAGTAAGAAATAATTTTCAAAATTAAAATTTGAAATGTTAAAATTAAATTAAACTTGAGTTATATTTTTAATCAAATTTATGTAAATAAACATGCATCTTATATATTAATGGTAAATTTTCTTACAAAGGATATATTTATCACTCAATATATATTTTATGTTTGGGTTTTTTCTACATATTTTACCTAATAGAAACACACATATATATTGTTAGCCTATTTCATAAAAAACCTGTTATAACTTTCAAATTGTGAAATCCCATTGAACAACCCCACTCTTGATTCTGAATTATGACTCTTTCTGCTGCTCAGTGGAATGTGTTGGAAAAATAGTTTAGAGAGAGAATAATTTTTTGTTATGTTTGAAACGAAAATTAAGTGGGCTCCATATTTTATTTATTGTGGGTTTTAAAGTAAAAATTGTTCATATATGATAAGAGATTACATTCATGTAATTTGTTTGCCTAAACCATTAATAGAGTGAATAAAATTTAGCTTCACAAAAGTTCCCTTGAGTTTAAGGAATTAAGCTTAAATCCCAGATAGAAACTTAGGAGAATCCTAGTGAGTATATAAAACCTAAATTTGTTTAAGGGTTTCGGCACAAGGGGTACCAAAGTTTTACCCATGCATGGAGGAGGACCTAGAGTACGTGGGCTTCAGTCAATTTACCACGCGCCCCCAGCTCGTCCGTCTCGGGTTCAAGTCTGTGGGCTCGTGGGTTTTTGGGCCTCCTTCTATAATCTTTTTGGGTCAAAATTATTTAAGTAATTTTCTACTAAAATTAATTTTAATTTCTTAAACTTAAGATGCTAGTTTGGACCTAATTAGACGCATCTAGTTGATTCGGTTCAAAGTGAACAATTGCGTCCGATTAGTTCAGACTGGACGAACATAATCAATGATCAACTGCTGCATTTTTGCACCTGTTCGGTTGCTCTGAAAAGACACTCTATGCCTATAAATTCAAAGACTTTCGTTCATTTTCACCCACTGAAATTCTTTAATCCTAATTGTTGTCATTCTGTCCAATTATGAAATTCCTTTCTTCATCCGCCCTTTCGTTTCAAAAAGTTGAATACTTGGTGGTTCGTTGTGCACACGATAGTTGTGCTCCTTTCGTGTGTGTCAGCTATTGTATCCAAGAAGACGAGCGTCTAACAATCACAAGCAACGAGCAAGGGCGAATTATATCGTCTTAAGAAGACAGTGTAAGCACTCAGTCAAATTAGATTCTGTTTACTTACATAAGAATTTTGACAAACCTATAAGTGAGTTATTTTATTTCTTTTTTTATTTTATTTTGTATACATTGCGATATTTAATTTTCAATCACATACATACTGGAAACAACAGAATAATGTTTATTTGTGTCAATGGAGCCCTAAATGTGTCTGATATTGAAGGATATTGAAACACCCGTGATAATACTAATGGAGAACCCCAAAGTTTTTACTTGTTCATATATGTCTTTTAGAAAACCCAAACAAAAACATCTTACAAAATGTTGTTTTTAGTAAAAAGGGAAACAGAAAACGATATGGGGGACATTTTTCTACCCGATATCACAACTTTTCAAAATAAAATAAGGGAAAATTTTCACTTACCTCCCCTGAGACTTCTAACAATTACAGATACTTTTTCTGTAATTTTTAAAATTGCACTTACCTCCCTTATCGGGGATGGCATTGGATGAAAGTAGATGGAGGTGGTAATTTGACATTTTTGCCCTTCTCTTGACTGGCATATTGTCCTACATCTTCAGCAATATATGTACAATTCTAATTCTAATAATTTTTGAAAATAAAAGTTCAATTCTACTAATTTAACTTATTTTTGGACTGAAACCTTGAAATAATTACTTGATAGACTTTAACTTAAGTACTTTTTTAATTTTTTTGTAAGATTATTTAAAATAATAAAAATACTGAGCATGTAATAAACTAATATGGCATTCTAAATTTTTCTTACCACCCCACGCTATTATCTTGAGTTTGCCTCCATCACCACCAATGTCACAGAGTTTCAATTAAATTACTTAAGTAAAATTACAATCTAAAAATAAATGTATAATTCTGATTTTGTTTTAAATATTTTTTTAACGAAATTGTCAGTTTTTTTTATTTTAAGTGTATTTAGACCAAATGCATTCAAAAAATAAAAAACACATTAAAATTAAAAAAAATTAACTAAAGGACGAAAAAGATACAAAATCCCATATACGTATATTATTTTAAAAATTAATCTTCAAAAACAAAACTTAATTTTTAACTTATTTACCAATTTAGGATAAAAAGTTAATGAAATAAAAATTAATTTTTTATATGATTTAGTAGATAAAAATTAAAAAAGTGTTTCTAAATAAAAATTAAAAAGGTGTTTCTAAAAATAAGTTAAAAAGGTTTTTCTAAAAGTTAAACTTATTTTTTAACCTAGTAACCAATTTAGGATAATAATACAAAATTAAGTATCTTAACCTCTTAATGTTTTTTGCATGTCTTAATTTTTTATTTAATTTGGTAACTGTTAAATTAATAACACTGTAAAATGAAGTATTTTATTTTTATCCTAAAGTTACATGGTTATTATAGTTGACGTCTATAACTATGGAAGTGGGATGGTGTACTACATTTTAAAAGTTTAATAGAATTCGTGTTAAATTTTTTGAACTAATTATTTTTCTTGATGAAATAAATCTAAAAAGTAAAAAATATATGACCAAAAAATTCCAAAAAATTCGCCAACAATGAAAAGGATTAAAAATCTAACATTTTATTATTTTTAGTTTCATCTTGACCTAGTCAAATTTTTTAATTTCGGTCTTTATTATTGGGTCCATTTGGCCTGGCTGAATTATTAGATTATTCACTGTTTAGTTTTTTGTCCTTATTTGAAATTTTTCTTTAATTTTTTGTTTTTCATCATTTTTTTTATGATTGTTGGTTCGTCTCGATAAGAGCTTTCAGAAAAGTTCTCAATCATCGGCTAAATTTGAAAAAAGTTCAGAAAAGACAAAAATAAGCCAAAAATAGCGTCTGTGCTGGCTTATTTTTCGTCTTTAGTGACTTTTTTTTAACTTTTGGACATAATTTTATACTTTTTAGATTCCTTTCGTCGATACGAACTAATAATCCACGAAAAAATGACATAAAAATAACAAATACAAAAAAAATTGAATAAAGATAAAAAAAAAGCCGAATAATCTAGCCTGAATTATATCTTTCCAATGTCTCTTATCTGAAATTTTATAAAAATATATCACGTAATAACAAATAAAACTTACCAAATAAAGACATTTATTGTGCTGACATCAGTACTAACAGGATTTTATAACGGAAAGTTAACGTTTGGGTCTAACTGAAGCTAAAAACCATAGCAGAACGAAGGTAACTACAATTTCAAAAACTACAGGGGAGGTATTTTATTGTTAGAACCTTCAAGGGAAGTAATTGAAATTTAGACTAGAATAAATGGAAATTTTAGTATTAAAAAAACAGTCCACGTGGTAAATGCAGAAAACACACAAAAAATATGTCGAGCTTGACTTACCATGCATGTAATCTAGGGTTTGCCTTATGATGCTTCTAGAAACATGCATTTGTGATTAATTAATTTGTCCATTTTTATTTTCCTCCATTGCTAAGGACACCCATTAATTCCATGCTTTGGAATTTAAAAATTCCCACAGTTCCTTGCCCCTTCAGTTTATCGTAAGCTATTTAATTCCTTCCTTTTCCCTTTTGATTTTTCCCTAAACTTTTAGGACTGTTTTGTATCAGCTTAATATATAGAGATATGTTTAACAATATTACGTACTCTATAATACTTACATCCCACACTTCGTTAAATTATGTATTAGACCGACTTTTAATTTGACTCGTATGTACAATATTTAATCAAATAATAAATACATAGTTTAATTCAATACTCATATCCAATCAACCAAACGGGTCATTGGAAGAAATCGTCTTAAGTTTCATGAATTACACAAGACAACCGTCTTAGAAAATACTATTTTCTCTTGAATTAACATAAATTAAGATGAGAGACCGATTATATTTGAAAAAATCGAAAATCTTTTGGGCATATTTATGCCTTCCTTTTGGCTTTTTGTGGGAAAGACAGGCTGTAATTGAGGGTCGCTTTTGACACAAATAGACTTTGAAAATAATCATCTCCAAAAGTCTAAGTTCACACACACTATGTGAATCCATTTGACTGTTAATTTATTCTCATCTCCACGCAACCCACACACCCAAACCAAGAGGTGTAAATGGGTCTGGTTTGATCCGGTTGAGAAAAAAAAATTAGACCAAATCGAAAATCTCGATTTAGGATTTTTCAAATCGAAACCAAACCAAAATATTTTGGTTTGGTTCGATTTAGTTGTATCAAGCCAAGTGTTAAAAAAATGGAATTTTTTGACTAAAAAATAATCTTGAGCTATTAAAAAGTTAAATCCAACATAAAAAATACATATTTGAAAAAATAAAAATTACCAAAATACACACATGATGAAACAAATACAATTCACAAAAATACAAATTATAACAAAGAAGAAATATTTTTCATTCCGGTTCAGTTCGGTCCAATCTTGTGTTTAGAACTGAAAAACCAAAATCGCGTCAAATTTTTTTACAAAAATTGGAACCGAACAGATCGAACTAAAAATCAAAACCAAACTACCAGTTCAATTTGATTTTCTGAAACATCACTATGTACGAAAATAATCAAAAAAAGACAATTATATTGTCCTAATTTTGCCTCTCAAAATATTTTTCAACATCCCTCTGCGTTTTTAAACGTTTGTAATTTCTCTTGTCAAGATGAATACTTAATATGAAAATTCATGCCCAAAAGTATAAAAGAAAAAATATCACAAACTACAGGAATAAATCATTTTTCTTAAAAATTATTAATTCTGCTCAAACACTTTTCTAGATGAATAACTGTCTACTAGTGTTCAGAAATTACATTCCTACTTTTGCTTATCTGTGGTGCTTCTGGTGCGGAGGGAGGAGGGAGGAGGATAAGTTAGTAACTTCATCAGGTTCGTTAATAGAATCAAAATTTCGACTAACTTTTTCTTTTGTTCTTATTTGAATTTTTTTTATAACTTTTTTGTTTTGCATTTTTTTTTTGAATTATTAGCTCGTCATGATGAGATTTTCAGAAAAGTAAAAATATGAACTCAATTTAAAAAATTTCAGAAAAGAAAAAATAATTAAAAAAATTTCTATTTTGAATTATATTTTTTTAGTGATTTTTTTTTAACTTTTGAGCATAATTTTTATTTTTGAATTAGTTTTTGTCAAGATGAATTAATAATGTAAAGAAATTTGATGCAAAATAAAAATAAATAAATAAAGATAAAAAATAATAAATAAACTAGTTTGGATCATTAATAACGTAAAAATAATGTTTTAAAAAATTAATCATTTGGATCATAAACAATATATATTAATAAATTTTATTAAAAGACCACAAAAAAGCTTAACCAAGTTTTATTTATTTATTTTAATAAACAATAAAACTCATAACATGTTAACTCAATTATACAAATTTGTATTTGATTTTCTCTTCACACTTTACGCACAACATGAAACAACACAAGTGATATCCCATTGAACAGCCCCAGTCCTTATTCTAAATTTTGACTCTACCCCTGCTGGATGATGTTTGGTTATGCCGATTAAGCTCACAAAAATATATAATAGTGAAAGATATTAGGACAACATGTCGTGATACTAAAAAAAGCACCTATTACCAAAAACTTCATTTTACCGATAAAGGATGAGGAATTAATGACAACAACAAAAAGCGATGTGTGTCGAAAATGTGAATTGCTAAAGGTGGATATATGATTCAATGTCATATTTCAGAACTTTACCAGAAGCATAATAATATTTAATCAAACAAGATAAGTAATAAAACTAATTTTATTAACTTCGCTATTGATTTTGACAGGGGAACAACAGTCAAGTAAATCACAAATTACTTCTAATTCAAAAGAAGAAAATGACTTGAGTGGTCGGTATATCAATCTCTTCTTAAGACCAAACTATTCCTATTTTATAATAAGGACAAATAATTGCTTTGTCTTTCCCTTCTAAAAATTTGTATGGGACATAGACGACTTCATAAAAAATAACTGCTACTTGCATTTTCAACTGCCTTCAATTCGTTATCCAAATTCAAACACATAATCAACCTTGTGCTTATGATCTTGATCAACATGTATGTGGAAAACTTCAAAAGTCCTTCTTTTTAAGAAATGTGTGATGTATTCGATCAAGAGGAATGCTATGATCCCAGAAATGGGATCCACAATTGTCCCAGAAGTGAGTTGGCAGCCCCCAGCTCCTCTCGTGCATTCTCTATGGAGCGTCGAAATATATAGGCCAACTCAGTAATGATATACGCAGATAAGTTGGGCTAGGCTAGAGACCATGGACCGTATTGGCAGTATGGGGCTCCAGTTAGCATATTGCCGAACAAGTCTCAGCGGTTTGGTTTGGAATAATCAACGCTTGGTTATTGATTGATCTGCTTCGACTGATGTTGTGCTGAATGGATTTACTACGGAGGAGGTATGGACTTTACCAGTGGCCGACTTGATGCCTGTCATTCAGCTGAGGCAGTGGGAACCTTCGAGAATGGTGGCAGACCCCAATTAGAAAAGTGTACGTATGACGGTAACTAAGTTTGGGAATACACCAAGTTTGGAAGGTCTCCTTGCATGAAAAAAGTGAGATCTAATACAATAGAATAAGGGAAGATTCCCCAAAGATTGTGTTACCAAATGTGACACTCGATGACTTATAAATAAAAGATCATAGGCTATTAATCAGGTACCCTATCATTCATGGTGTAATTATTATTGTGTTTTCATCTCTCAGTGTTTTGATTTTAGCATCAGAGTGCCCTCATATTGGAAATAACTCGTTGACACTAATTGATTGTTCCCTGCGTAGATTATTGAAGTGATTCAG
The DNA here is from genome assembly GCA_019985065.2 of Arctostaphylos glauca. Classification (NCBI taxonomy): domain Eukaryota; kingdom Viridiplantae; phylum Streptophyta; class Magnoliopsida; order Ericales; family Ericaceae; genus Arctostaphylos; species Arctostaphylos glauca. The sequence goes on along the minus strand of JAHSPW020000002.1, from coordinate 16,727,843 downwards.
GAGGAAGATTATTCGCAACCCCTATAGTCTCTCTCTCACCACTTGTCCTCCCCCACACACACATTTATTTTTATTTTTCAATTTCTATATTTATTTAATTATTTTTTGTATTTATTACTTTTTCTTTAATTTTTTATAATTTATTAGTTGGGCTTGACGAAAAAAATTCAAAAAATATATTTTGTTTGTTTAAAATTAAAAAAAAAATTCACCAATGACAAAAAAAAAAAAATTTACATAATTTTTCAGCTTACTTAGTTCAGTAAGGACATAATTTTTAATCTTTCTAAAACATCTCATCGTGTGTTTCGATTTATTTTTCTGTCTTTTATGATTTTTTTTTGTTTTTAGACATAATTCTTGACTTTTCTAAAATATCTCGTTGCTTATTTCTGGCACAATTTTGAAATCTCATTTCTAAAATCCTAGCATTCTCCTTCGGTCAAACTTTCTAGACACGTGTACTTTTATACTGCCACATAATGTCACGTCACCAAAAAAGATAAAAAAAAAAAAATATTTGTGGTATAAACAGCACCCCCAATAGTTTTTTCTTGTTTACCAGATTTTTTTTTTTTTAAGAAACCCCAAACAAAAACACCTTAAAAAATATTATTTTCACTAAAAAGAAAACAGGAAACGATTTGGGGCACAGCTCATCACAACTTTTCAAAATAGAACAAGTGGACTTTTAGTATAAAGCAAGAGTTCATGTGGTAAATGCACCTAAAATATGGTGAGCTTGACTTATAAGTATACAGAGTTTACCTTATCATGCATCTAGAAACATGAATTTGTGATTAATTAATTTGTCCTTTGTTTTTTTCCTCTTAACTTTTTTTTTTTTATATAATTCAAAGTATCTAAATCAGTTTATACATATCTCAATTAATCTCGGGATAATTAATTGCACCATGCATTAATGGGAGCATCAATTAAAGTCAAATAAAATCTTACAAGAACTGATCATGTAAGAATTAATAACATTTGAGAGGCTTTGAAACTCAAATATTAAAAAAAAGAAAAAGAAGTCCCAAAACTTAATCACGAGCTCAGTTCCCTGATAACATTTGTAATGATCTACTCCCGCCTTATACAATATTATCTGCTTTTACCGTCCAAATTTCATAGACTTCCCAGTAGGTTATCTATTTCTGGATTGCTCTAGGATGAACACACTTAACTGTGAAGTTCTATTTAATTTTGGTGCCATCACGGCTTTAAAAGGTCATGAACAAGATAGGGTCATAATCTATAAATACTATCAAACTTACATCTACGAAGCGATGTAGGACTCTTGACCATCTATTCGAATGTTCACTGAGACTTTTCCTCTAAAACGCTTTGTCTAAGAGCTGGCATCACAGCCCAAAATTTTCAATTCCGTTTCGTACCGCCCGGTTCATCCCATATCGCACTCGTAAGGGTACCGGACCATCGGAGTACCATTCTGGCCCGCTCCAGCATGTTTTGGGTTGTTCCGACCTGTTTTAGCCAATACCGACAAGTACCGTACCAATCTGTATTTAAAAAATAAAAAATTAATTAATTTTTTTGAATAATTAGACAAAAATTGAGGTTAATTTTTTTTTAATGTTTGGTGATTTATTTTAAAATTGTGATGTTTTTATTTTATATGTTTAATATGATTTTTTGTTAAAAAATATTATTTAAAATATGTATATTAATTTTAGCGATAAATCCTAAATGGTATGCCGATACATACCGGTAACAAAACCAGTATGCTCGCCGGTACGAAATTGATAACTTTGCCATAGCTTTTACTTCTTTTCTTCCCTTACTATTTTTTGCTAAGGGCCATTTTGTTCAACGGAATTAATTAATAAAAAATATATATAACTTCATAGCATATGATGAACAATATATTACACACCACACAATATTCGTATCCCACACTCGTTAAGTTCATATGTTCCATGCGTGAACATTAATCCGACTTGTAAATTTCTAATCAAATAATAGATCAGTCTGATACTTATATTCGATTAGTCAAACCCGTTCCTAGAAGAAAACCATATTAAGTTTCCTTAACACAAGACAATTGTTTTATCGTATCCGACGAAAACGATATTCATATTATTTTCTTAAACGAAAAAGCACTGTTTTCTACTTATTATGTGTGAAATTTAAATACCCGTTCAATAATGTAAGACTTTTTACATAAATGAAGATGAGAGACGGAGACCGATTATATTTGAAACAAAAAGGAAAACCTTTTAGGTATCTTATGTCTTTCTTTGGTATTTTCTATGGAGAGAGTCCGTGCAAAATAATTTTCGTGCACAATTCCGAATTCAATTACCGTTAAACACATTGGAGCCTACCAAATAATTTAAGATATAATTGTACTCGAATCTGTGCACGGAAGATTATGAGCTGACATAGCTATTTTCGATGTAGGTTTGAATTAGAGAGTTTTTGTGTGGCAAAAATAGCTGAAAAATTGGCTGAAAAACTAGAATGGATTTATGGGAAAGACAGCTGTAGTAGAGGGTGCTATTGACGCCAATAAACTTTGAAAATATTCATCTACAAAAGTCTAAGTGTTCACACTGTGTCTATGTGAATCCTTTTGACTGTTAAGTTTATTCTCCTCCAAGCAACCCCACACCCACACCCACACCCACACCCATGACCCACCCCTCTATTATAATATATATGTATATATGTTGTGTATGCGTATATATATGTGAAGCATTAAGCGGAGGTGGCATCTCCCACTTGCTCTTTTTGTTTCAAGGAAGATTTTCTGTCACATTCTTCTGTCAAGAAACAGAGTAGAAAGTTCTTCTTGAACTCTGCTCTTTTACTTGATGATTTCTAGCTGCGCCAACCAGAAATCAGTGGAAGATCAAGACACCAATATGGTAAAGGAAAACAAGGTTCAATTGCCTCCAAGGAGAGGTGAGATCAAAGCAAAGATGTTTGTTGCCTTGGTGAAGAAGGTGATGGCTGTTTTGGGAATGGGAAGAAAAAAAGATGGTGGTGATCATAGTGGAAGCTCAGCCTCATCATCCCCTCCTTCAAGCTCCTACATATTTCAGTGAAAAAAATCAGATTTCTGACCAACTGTTTATACATATTATCATGATCTCATATTTTTTCTTGATTTGCCCTTGAATTCCCCATGTAATTCGGTAAGAAAGGAAGTACTTCAAAGTATATGATAGAAGGAGAAATAGTTTCGGTAGATGGCTTGTGTTGTCTCTGTATTTTTTGTTTTTTTAATGTTCTCCCTTTCCTTTTGTTTGGTGGTGCTGTTTTTTTTTCCTTTTTGTGGGCCTTTTAAAATAATATGAGGGTTAGGATTCTTGGCTCTATATATTTAACAGACTTTGATCCTACTGGCTTGTGTGTGGGAATGGTGAAAGCTATGGTCCGATGGAGAACTTATAAGTATTTTATTAACAGGTGTTCTAAACAGTTTTAGGACACTTGTTAACACCCTTACAAAGTTTGCGAATGTACAAGCATTTTTAAGTCCATGGTAAACCCAATGTTTTTACGGTACTAAAAAACTAAATGTACCCGTATTTAAAAGTCATGTTCAGCCTTAATCTCCCGTTCAAGGTCTGTTTAGTGAAACACATTATCGATCCCATGTACCAATTTGAATCAAAATGAATCAGAACATTAGACGTTGGCATCGTGTATTGCATAAAAATCCATGACATCGTCAGGGATTCTACATGGCCGATGCCTACACGAGTCTGAATTTTAGAACCTTGCATTTTGATTGTCCGCTTAGACAACATTGCACCAGAATTTGCAGCAAAACTGAAATCTGAGCAAGAACTGAGATGTTTAAACTGAATTGCATGCTTAGGAATAGTACAAAACCGGAAGAAGGCGAGGGCAGTTTATGCCTAGAGAAAGAGAGACGGAACCACCAAATATTCATGAATGAAAATGGGATAGCCTGTCGTGAGACCAGTACTACTGCAAGTTTCAATGTTCTCAGGAGGATTTGGCTTTAACATAACAGGCAAAAAAAAAAAACTGAATCATAATTTGACCTCATACAAACAAAGAAATCCACCACACTGCAAGGCACTACAAAGTGCGCATCAGATATCAAAAAATTAGGATTATTCGCCCAGCTGCTTCTCTCTCTCAAGATGATGTCTCTATACTGGCTCTCTGATGTGAATAGATGTCTTTGACAAACTAGCTTCAAGTTCTTCTAACTCATCCATATCCAGCTCATCATCGTCATCAAGATCAGGGACAGCCTCCTCGGAATCAGCAACTGCACTTGTTGAAGTGCTTGCACCGCCACCTGGGTTTTCCTGAGCCTAAATTTGAACATCATAACATATTCCGAGTTATTTCATTGTGGTTTTAGCATATCTATGCAATGATAACAAATATCAAGAGAACATGCCACGATAAGTCTACGTTGAGAAACTTCAAGATTCCACAAACTTTTTCTGCAAATTAACAAATCTTCAATAGCTTCCATAAGCGATATGACACTGTGTGTGTGTGAAGTTTTCCTTGCGCCACTTAGTTTCAATCACTTAAAAAGCATCACAAGAAAACGCTATTACATGCTTTGCCCAAGATGTCGCAACCTCGGTTAAGGTAATATGGTCCATGGTCAAGCAACGCATTCATTTCATAAGCCAAGAAATTTACTAGTTCAGATGTGACCAACATGATAATTCAATTGGATCACCTTTTGGATGTAGGGTTGGATTTGTATAGGTGTGGACGGAGGTTGGGAATGTATAGGCGCAAGGGAGTGGGAATGAGAAAGCAAACTACATTGAAGACGACACCTAGGGGCGCAAGTTGTCGGTAGTTAGCACTAATAGACCATGCCTAAAGGGTTCTAACAGTTCAAAAACAACTTTTCGACATTCCCCAAGGAGTACTTAGCACTTGAATCTAAGTACACCATATGCTTTCTGAGACAAACAAGGGGCATGCATCTACCAGTTAATAGCCACGCTAATGCAACCCTGCACCTTTCACTGTCAAATAACTTTATCAAGCTTCCAAATGTCATAATTAACAAATTTTCATTCCTGCTTTAAGTTGTCGGCATTTAAATTAACACCACAACAAATGAAATCAAATCCTTAATTCAATGGTACGAAAGGATGCAATTAAAACTAAATATACACATCAAAATTATCATCAGTTTCAATACAGCAAAATCATGGCATTTACAGTAGTATCATATCTCAAGCTAGTATCATATCTCAAGCTAATGGCATGATTCACGTTGACTTATTCAAGCATATTTATTATCAACAAAACAAAATTTGCGGGCCACATAGTTCCTAACGGAAATTTGAAACATCATTTTTACCAAAATCAATAACCAATAGGAACACTAAGTGGTCAGTTCAGTAGTTTCCTTGGAAAGATTGTAGTCTCTGAAATTAGACTGACAAAAACACATTAAATGCAATAAATAATTACGTAAGAGACCGCAAAAGCATGACTACCTTCTGCTCAGTAGCTTCGGTTTCTTCTTCTCTGTGGTATTTTTCATAAGCCTCGACATCATCCACGAACAAGCTAGAATCTGAAAGGAACAACTCGCGGCCACTGGAGAGAGGCGAGTTGGGTCAATGACATGTCCAGTGAAGCATATCAAACTGAATTTAACATAAAGAAGAAGAATACCTCATGCGGTCATTCTTAGCCCTGTCGGCTCGCTGGGCAGCCAAGCCAGCCTCTCTTTCTTCGATCTTTTTATTCTTCCATTGAAAGAACAACTCAGTAGTCATTGGAGTTGTAGTAGCCACTTTTGCACGCTGAAATAATTAAGAAACAAAATTACAAGGCACACACAAAAACAAAAGAGGAGGGAGCAAACAAAAAAAAACAAAAGAAATCGTATGTTTGCCACTTCCATTACATGTTTCACATTTCAATTCTCTAGAAAACATGGTTTTTTTTTTCTTTCCAAGAGAATCAGGAATGAGCCACCATTTATGGTCATAAAACACAGATGGAACACACCTTTTTGTGTGAAAAATTTGGGGCCCTTGTTATGAGAACAGCTCACAAAATTAGACCCAAAAAACAAATAAAAATTGTTTCCTTTTGTGCTTGCAAAAACAACAAATCACAAAACAAAGTGATACTAAATGGTTGGGAGCAATCATAACACCTGAAAATGATGGAAGGGGAAACCAAAAATAATAATCGAAGCGTGGGGTGAATCTCCAACAGAACATAGATGTTTCTATTTCACTAAAGCATGGTCAATAATCAGTGTAACATGTAATAGATGATCACCTGGTTTTCAATCTCTTCCTCGATAGGTATCTTGTCAGCCTCTTCCTCCAACAGTGCCTTCATCTGAGATTTCAGCACATACCCTGGAGGAAGAGCATGCCTGTAGTGACAATCTTTGCCGCCATTTGGGCAAGCCCAAAACCAACCATACTGTTTCTTCTCCACTGCATCAAGAAAGTACTTGCAAACCTGCCCATTGAGCCATTAACAGTCAATTGATACAGATCATACCAAAAAAACGACTGAAGCAAGAGCTTAGACCTTAGTAATGTAGGAAAACCTCTAGCATTACAATCACCGTGCCTACATATTCAAATATATATGAACCATCCGTGCAATAATAAGATTAGAAAATAAATTTTAATAATATACATATTTTAGCCTTATGAATCTCGATTTTCCTCTACTTCCCCAAAACTAAATCCAGTAAGGGATCAAAGGTTCAAAACAGCCTCAAATATTTTCCTCATTAACAACTAATCTTACACACCATATTTGAAAGCAGGCCAATCTACACAGAGCCCGTTCTAGGTCAATTTATTTGTCCGATGCTACTAAATACGCAATGCTTCCTCTATATACTTGTTCTGTATGATGTGCATGCCAGATAGGCCATGCCTCAAAATAAGACTGAACATTGCACAACCGAAAAGGTCCAAGGGATAAGAAAGCATACTATCTCTGTTGGTTTGTTCGGGTTATACTCTGTCTTCTTGGACTCCACAACCTTCTCCAACGTCTCCTGATCCCAGTCCTCCATTGTTTCTTAGGGGTAAAGAGCCAACATGAACACAAGGTAAAATGAGACTACAAGATGTCAACACAACAAAAAGTCACTCGAATAATAAATCAACAGTTACTTAGTTACCTTCGTCACGCTTGTCACTGTAAATGTCAATCTTCTCACCCTTCCTTTGCACATTCAAATCATGTGAGAACTTGCATTTAAACCCCTTCGCACACTGCCCCACCTTGAAAAACTCGCATACAATAGACTTGGGATCAACACCTAACCAAAACCTCAATTTACGTTACAACCAAACCAACCAATATGCGTGTATCTTAAAAAAACACAAGGTTATACAACTTGGATTGGAGGACGGAGCTGAGAGCATTCATTTTGTATTCCATGCCTTGCAAATAATTATTCAGATGTACATATCATTGTGCTAGACATCGTACTTGGATGGTAAACCGCGGAATAAAGTATTCTCTACGTATATGTCTATACACGTTGCTCAATTCTATGCCTTCATCTTATTCATCCAATAAAATTAAATAACAAATTCATGTTGGCTACAAGTAGCTAGTAGACAATTTCAAATAAATTATTAAACATGATCGTACAGTACATACCGACTGGTACTTTGGGTTGAACAACAGCAATCTTGAACAAGTCATTCAATTCCTTCTCTCTAGCCTTCTCTTCATCCTTCTTCTTCTGCACAAGAACCCCAATTCCCAAAATGAATCAAATTGCAATAACCACAAAACCCAGCAATCAAATTGAAATATCTACATACCTTGGCGGCGGTTTTAGCTGCGTCGGGCTTGGGCAGTGCGGACTGTTGTATACTCTGCACGTATTTCTGGACATTTTTGCTCTTATTCTTGTTCTTAAGCCCGAAGGTCTTGTCTTCTACGACTTTCTGCTTCTTAGCTAAATCGGTTTTCGATGGTTGCTTCGGAGGCATGGTTCGATTTGCTTCAAAGCAGAGATTTTTGATCTGTGATTTGAAATAGCACTATTTCCAATTTGTATAATATAATCTATACGTTATAGTGCTTGGTAGAGCGATGATGGTTGATGAATATGTGAGGCGCTGACCTAGGGTTTTATGTGGATTTGATTGATGTCTTCGTATCCCCCTTTTCCACTTCTTTGTTGGACGCAGACAGTGGCACAAGAGTAGATGGTTTGGGCGTGATGGGGCTAAAGTAGTCCCGTCGCGTAAATTTTGTGAGTTTTGAAGTCTCCATTATTTTTAACTACGTTTTATTTTTATTTAATTTTTTATATATTTGTGTTTTTTAATTTTAATTTTTATAAATTATTAATCCGTATCGATAAAAATTATATACAAAGTATATAAAGTAATATTTACAATTTAAAAAATTATTGAAGACAACGAATAAACACAAAAAATTATATATTTAAATTATTTTTATATTTAGTCAATTATTTATATTTTTTTAAAACTTCTCGTCGAGACGAAATAATAATTCATAAAAAATTACGAAAGACAAAAATTACAAAAAAAAATTTATGTAAAAACGAAACAATAATTAAATAATTGATTCATGTTTTTTTTTCTTTGATCATGCTCGCGCAATGATCAAAATTTTAGAAAAATAAAAGAATTTAATAAAAAGACATAACAAAAGATAATTTTTTATAAATATGTGATAATTATAAATTAATATTTTTAATTATTTTTTAAATATAAAAAATATGAGTCGATAAATGATATTTTTATTAATAAATTAATAATAATAATTTCATTAAAAATGAAAAAGGAGGAAATAAGACATTGATGAGTGAGAGAATGAGATAGTTTAAGGGTAAATTAAATCAGGGTCCTTTTTACCTACACTACGTAGGGTTGAGTCCCATACACTTTTCAAACTTATGTTTTCACCCCCAATTAAGCCTGGTTGACATGTATGCCCTTATTTTTTGGTGGTAGATTACCCTCTTATCCTTTTTTGTTCAGAAAAGATTTTGTATTGATTTGGTATGTTTATAATTGGGCAATAAATATGGCTGTAATTATGGAATTAAATAAGGTAAAATATTTAGCTGATTATGGAAACCAAGTCCCGGATTTAATGTTTCGCCGGATTTAATGTTCGCCGGAAATAAGGTAAATTTTGTTCGTTGCAATTTTTTTTCAGCAATTGCTTCATTACGCCGGAAATAAGGTAAGATTTAATGTTTCGCCGGAAATAAGGTAAAATAATGTTTCGCCGGATTTAATGTTTCGCCGAAAACTGCTGGAAACCGTGAGGCCGCTGGAATATGCTAGATGATGCCGGAAACAGTGAGTATTCGGTTTTCACTGATCCGGAAATCAAATCTTCTTCAAATATTCCATGTTAATTTATCAGAATATGGTAAATTTGATGGATATTTTGCTGGAATCTTTCCACTGAAGATTTAATTTTCTACGTAATCGCAAGGTTTTTTTGGGATTTTCCTTACCTTATTTTCTGATTTTTGAAATTTCCTCGCCCAAACGATCTTCCTTTATTACTCCTTGTGCAAAATAACAGTGAGGGTTGAAGTTAGGACGAAGATTGCATCGCCAAACCCGAAGAAATTTTCTTGAAGATTGCTAACTAGCGAACGATGAGTGAATTAGTTTTATCGTTTTTAGTTTGTAGTTATATGTTTTGAGAATGGGTTGCGCATGTGAAGCCATTTTTTTTTTTTTGATATGCCGCACACTTCACCAATATGTTTGGTGAATTTACCATGACTTGGTAGATGATATGTAATTTACCATGTTTTCATAGATGATGTGTAAATTTACCATATTATGTATTTTTAGATGATGTGTAAATTTATCATATTCTGTAATTTACCATGTTTACCATAGATGATATGTAAGTTACTACGTTTGTTAGATGATTTGTAAATTTACTATGTTGATAGATGGTATGGTAAACAGTGAGGGTTGAAAGTTAGGACGAAAATCGCATCGTCAAACCCGAAGAAATTTTCTTGAAGATTGCTAAATAGATGATGTGCAAATTTTCTTGAAGATTGTAATTTACCATGTTTTCATAGATGATGTGTAAATTAACCATATTCTGTATTTTTAGATGATGTGCAAATTTACCATATTCTGTAATTTACCATGTTTACCATAGATGATATGTAAGTTACTACGTTTGGTAGATGATTTGTAAATTTACCATGTTGATAGATGGTATGGTAAACAGTGAGGGTTGAAAGTTAGGACGAAGATCGCATCGTCAAACCCGAAGAAATTTTCTTGAAGATTGCTAAATAGATGATGTGCAAATTTTCTTGAAGATTGTAATTTACCATGTTTTCGTAGATGATGTGTAAATTTACCATATTCTGTATTTTTAGATGATGTGCAAATTTACCATATTCTGTAATTTTCCATATTCCCGGATATACAAATTAACCACCAGACACATCGTTTGGGACTGAATAGGAACTGAAACGTCGTTTGGGATTTGGACGGGAAAGTCAGGATTTGGACGGGATGCGAAGCCACCGTCGCCGATACCTACCGTCGCTTTTTTTTTAGGACTGAATAGAACTGAAACGTGGTTTGGGATTTGGACGGGAAAGTTAGGATTTGGAGGGGAAAGGCAACAATAAATGTAATTGGTAAACAATCCCTTATTTTTAGGACATTTCTATTTTGGTGCTCTAATTATTTTTTAGGGTTATTTTGGGTATTTTTTGAATTTTAGGATGTAAACTTAATGTTGAAAAGTGTTTAGGATCTAACACTAGATTACTCTTAGAGGTAGGACTCAACATTAAGTTCCCCATAGTTTATTCCTATCCAATTCAATAAAATAATTTGCTAAATATCATATTCAGAGTGTGATACGTAAAGAAAACCTGAACTATCTCCTTTCATCTACGTTTAACAATACACACCGTTTACCTCGAGAAAATTTTGAAGACACGATAAAATGGTCTAAAGTAGCTCAAAATCTCATCGCTTTGTTTGGATTGGGAAAATTAGAGATGATTTTTTCTTTAGTTCATATTTTAGGAATGAAATGGAGAAGAACTGCGAACGGTGAAAAAAAGAGTACAATTAATTTGAGCAAATGACTTCACCAAAAAAAATAAAGAAAAAAATGCACTTTACACATTATAATTTATACTGTTCTACTGTCCTTTCTTAGTTTTACTAATTAAACACAAAAATAAAACACTTAAATTTTCTCCCTTCCTTTATAAACCAAAGTAAAATAATGTCTCACTTCTCTTTCTCAATTTCCCTCTTAATTAATGTTTTTATTGTGATGAAATTGGGGGTGATTTTCTTTTTTATACTGAATTTTAGGAAGGAAATGGAAAGTGTGTAAGGAAATGAAGAGGAAAAGAATACAATTATTCTAAGCACGTGATTTTATCTCAAAAGAAAGTGAACTAAAACAGTAAAATACATTATTATTTTTAGGGGTACTTATTTTAAGGTCCTTTCTATTAGTCCTTATTAAGTTTTCATCCCATACACTTTTGAACATTAATTTCCAGTCCTCATTTTCTGTAAATACCAAACCAGCCCTCAGTAAGCTCTGACCATGGTCTATTCAGATTATACCATAATCGCCCCTAAAATCACGGTGACGGAAAAATCGTGGCGCCGGAATAGGAAACCTCGTCCAGAAATCGCGGGGTTGAAGTACCAAACCACCATCCATTGCAACAATCCTGTAGCACAAAATGGGAAAAATCGGTATTACCTAATTTAAATGTCAAGCGGCAACGTGACACAAAAAATATAGTTCCACAAACATAACCATAATATGGTAAATTTTATCCTACAAAATTTGACGATCATTCTAAATTCGCCATAAAATATAGGAATGGTCATCCATGGTAAATTTGCCTATAAAACATGGTAAATTACAGAAAATGGTAAATTTTAACATAGTAAAATTGACGAACATGGTAAATTCTCATTAAAATTTGAGTTATGATCGTTCATGGTATATTTGCTTGATTTATGGTAAATTCAGACAATACGCATGGTAAATTTTGTCACCCCCATCAATATGCGCATTATGGTGAAATTCGTAATCATTATGGTAAATTTACAGATGGTAAATTTTCACCAGTACGTCAAACCCTCTGGATTCGGTGCCCCATGCAAATCACAAAATTAGACCCACAATGCGTTAATCATTGCAATAAATTTCGGGTTCCACCATCAACCATCGTAATATCGAGATAACGAAAATAATCATCAGAACTTACCAAAATCTTCAGTCCAATCCGGTGATTGAATACTTCCGGGCAGAGAACTTCAAGTTCCGATAATGGGACTTTACGGGGCAGAGAACTTCAAGTTCCGGCGATTGAACACTTCGGGCCAAAGAACTACTTTTTTCTGGTGATTAAAAATTTCAGGCAAGAGAATAACATTTGGAACGAAAATGGACCAATTGGTATGGTATCTGTGCAAATCAAATCCGTAACAAATAGTATCTGAGCAAAATCCGTGAAAAACAAATCAAATCCGTAACAAATCAAATCCGTGACAAATCAAATCTCTTAAAACTACCATTTCCGTAACAAATCAAATCCGTAACAAATAGTATCTGTGCAAAATCCGTGAAAAACAAATCAAATTACTAATATTTTGGCCACATATACTAATATTTCCATAACAAATCAAATCCGTAACAAATCAAATCCGAAAACTGCCATTTACTATACTAAAGATAAACGTAATCCCTAAAATTAAGCCTAAAATTGTTCTAAAGATTTAACCTCAACAAATCAAATGTTAACTACACAAAGGGTAACATGGTAAACTATCTCTCAAAAGTAATGGCAAAATTGTCCATCTACACTATTATAGGATGATAACATAATTCCGAAAAGTGGATGGGATGGAAAACTAAATCAGCGGGGTAGAAAGGACCCCAATTTAGTTTACCCTTATTTTTACTTGCTTTTCTTAATTGTTGATAACCAAACACAAAAAAAAAAAACTTAAAAAATTCTCCTTCCTTCTCGATAAACCAAATAGGTAAAATAGTCTCCTTCCCCTCTACATCTTAATACAAAACTTTTATTTACCTCCCTTTCAATCCACAAAAAATAGATACAAAATTAATAGATACGAAAAAAATGAATATAGACCCAAAAAAAAAAAAGAATAACTAATTTTTTTGAATTATTTTTTTCCTTATTTGATTTTTTTGCAATTTTTCTAAATTACATAAAGTTTTCATGGATTATTAGTTCATATCAATAAGAAATTTTATATAAACTATAAATCAAATTTAAAAACAATTCAAAGAAAACAAAAATAATATAAAATTAGGGCCCGTTTTGATTTATATTTTTGTCTTTAATAGATTTTGTTATCTTGTGGATATAATTTCTATACTTCTAATTTATCTTACCAATAATATGAAGTTTTCTAGTGAGAGAACATGCTAGAAATCAATTTGCGAAAGAGTCATTTATTTTTGTCATTAATTTTATTTTCCAAAAGAATTGATATCTATTTCAAAAAATCAAGGAACAAAATTTATAGTATAAAAAAATTAAGAAAGGTATTTTTCATACCTCAATGTGAAGGAAGAAGAGAGAAAGAGAGATATTTTGTGTACCTTGAGAGAGAAGATGACAAGTTAATGGTGTTTTTTAAGACGTTGAAGGAGTATTTTCAAAATTTATAAAATCATCCCGGTTGACACCAATTTATGGGAAGTTACTCAGAGAGGAAACGATTATCCCTAGTAATTACCTTTATTTTTTTTTTTATGGGTTACCACAAGAAGGATGCTAAGAACCAAAGTTATCATCTCGTACGGGCGAACGTATCGGTTTTGCTACTGATACGGTATGTACCGGTACTAGAGTGTACTAGCATACCGTTTCAGATATATCGCTAAAAAATAATATAAATTTTTAAAATAATATTTTCTAAAAAACTATATTAGTTGAAAATTTTAAATTAAAATTAAATTTAATAGTGTATAAATTATTTTATATTTTAATGTGTCCTCTTTATTTAAAATATTATCATATAACTTCTATATATGATTTAATGATCTTCAATTCAAAAAAGTATAATTTATATTAATTACAATTATAATAATAAACTTTAATTCAAATCCAAATAGTCAGATCTTTCTTAGATTTTTTCACTACCTGTGCACACACCCCCACAACAGCCCCCTCCTCTCTCTTTTTTCGAAATGATAGGATCCATCCCATCATTTCCTCCCCTTTTTCTATTTTTCTCTCACAATCCCCTTTTCTCTCTCTCTCTCTCTCTCTCTATTTCAAGTTCCAACTTCCATCATCTGTTCATCTTCCTCTTTAGAAATTCTCTCATCCACCGTTCAATATCTTTCTAATAGAGAAATCGGACAAATTCAATTTCTGTGACCTTACCGTGCTGGAAAAGACTCTCTCTCTCTCTCTCTCTCTCTCTCTCTCTCTCTCTCTCTCTCTCTGTTTTTTCTATTTCTTTACAGCCTTGGCTGAGATCCGATACTTTGCCGGAACCGCTCGAAACCGACTGGATTAGTCTGGACCAACCGGAATGTTGGCAGGAACGGAACGGACTTTGACATGCCTCGTTTTGGCTCCGGGACAGGACGTACCGTCCAGTACCAAACGGTACGGAACGGGATTAATAACTTTGCTAAGAACAGGGGTTGTTTGGTCATTATGTGAGAGACGAGGTCGAATTGGACTACCAAGAACATCTCCCACAGGTCTTTACGAAACTCCCTTAATCCCTGGACTGGTAGTCTGTTGGGCTTCATAATCCCAGCCCAAATTTGCAAATCAAACACCCACTTAAGGGCCCCACTAGATTAACAATCCAATCCCATCAAACAGGGCCTTAAAAGCAAGAGTGGTCATTGTATTTTTTAAAACCTCAAGAGATCATTGTAAATAATCTCAATAGAGGTCACTACGTTTTACCCTATTTATCATGTCGCTAAGATACTCAATGCAAGATTATTAATACCATACTATACCGGGCGGTATTTATCATTTTGACGTAAAATCGATACTAGATACCTCTAATACAATATCGTTCTAAATAATGGCCCATACCAGTATATATATATATTGATAGTTAAGAAAAAAAGTTAATTCTTTTTGGCTCTTTCTTTTGATTTGTAAATATAGTAATAGTTGCAGTAAATACGACACGGCACCCGATATACGACCGGTACAAGTACGTACCGTATCAATAAAAAAATTAGTACTCCAAGTCAATATGGACATACGGTATTCATAACTTTGACTCAACGAGCTCTAATAAAAGTTATACGATCATTTAAGTGGGTTTGACAAGTGTTCAATTCAGAAATTTTACTAAATCTTAATAAAACGAAATTTTGAGTAAAAATTTCATTTGGTATGAACACTCCAATAAATAACTCAAACTTAATTGTAAAATTGAGTAAAAATTTTATTAATGAAAAATAGTTTTTAAGATTCTAAAGTTAAATTTTTTTAATTTCAACATAAAATTTTAGTCGAAACTTGACTGCATGTTGTGAGTCTTGTGGATCGCAACAGTGATATGAGTTTTGTCACTACGTTTAGGGTTTCACCGAGTAGAAACAGACTGCCATTGTCGTTGTCTCCTTGGCGGTTATTCTCTTAGCTTCACGCTACCGCCAAACGATTGGTAGATTTTCATCCCCAATTCCTCACTATGTATTAATTTACACGACCTCAACTGAATTGGTGCTCACAGGCATTCTTGTGGTATTGCATTTGACATTAATGGGGTTATTCTTCGAGGGGTGTGTTCCGATTGGACACTCGCTGCAAGTTTTGAAAAGATTGTATAGGGATGAGGGTACCTTTTGTTATATGTTTTCAATTCCGGACTTGAATTTTTTTTAATATATGCTAAATTGTGAATTGACACAATCAAATTTTGAGTGGGACTAGTTTGGTTGATGGTTAATAGTGATGACAACCCCGGTAACAATAACCCATTAAATTAAGAAAACAAAATAATGTTTTAATGGGTTTTGATTGAACAATCAAATCGGTGTATTCGAACAAATTGAAAATAAGAAAATTGTATTTAAAAAATAGTTTGTGAGATTCGAAGAGGGTCTTTGTTCTAAAGCCGCATGCACCTTCCTCTAGTTGGTCACATACAACTTCAAGATACAATTCAGAATGCTCGCAGGGGCTTGATTCACAATTTACAGTTGTAGCAGATGAATGGAAAGTATGTTTCATATGCCCACAATATATGGAAGATTACAATGATATGTATAAAAGAGAGTGCCAAACACGAGAGAGATAGAGAGAAAGGGAGAGGAAAATAACGTGACATCCGTCATAGTTCTATTTATATAAAACTTTCGGTGTCTCTTCAAAAGAATATGTCATTTCAAATTAAAAGATCCAAAGTCTTTTAATGAAAGGTTGCAATGTTTTATTTTCAAACCAAAACACCCACTTGGTTACAATGGAAATTATCCAATAATTAAATTAAAAAAGTTTTGGAGCTTCTAAAAATTATGTTTTCCAACAAATAGTGCTCGATCTTTGATATGAAATGCATTGTCACCATATATATGTTTCTATCAGAATAATGTTATTGGTATAGCGGTGAAAAATTTTAGCAGTTCTTGAATGGCTTTGCATGATATTCTACTGAGACCCAGGAAAAAAAATGATATTCTACAGAATTTAGTTTGACTAGTGTTATTTGTCCTACGATCAACTGCTTCATTACTTAAGAATGTAGTAAGATAATGAGCAATCACTAATGTTATGCCATGTCATAAGCAAGTTTTTCACCAAAATGTTGTTCTCCTAGTAATTTTTTTATAAATAGCTTGATTTGGTGACTATATGGTTTGCTGCGCCATTTGCCAAATAAGAAAGAGGGTTACGTGAATAACAAATCCTGAGGTAAAGCTTCTCACTTTGATCCTATGATTTGAAAGCCTATATCTCAGCTAGAAAATTTAATGGCTTTTATTCAACATTGGAGCTTTTTTTTCTTGCTATGCTAGTAAGCCTTTATTTTTATTGGAGGCTTGTCAAGCCCATAAAATATCTAGAGACTTTAAAGAAAGCACCGATATTAAGTATGGAAATTATGTGATATGAGACACTTTGAAACTTTGTTGTTTGCATGGTAACGAGATCAATGGGCCGTTGCATTATCATATGGTTGACAAAGCTCTAAAAGCGATTGAAGCCTCACAATTAAGTGGAGCCTTCACTCGGGAAATTTTTATTCAATCTTTTTTTCCCCATCATACATGGTCTTATTGCAGCAAAATGAACCCAGGTTGAAAAGTAGTTTCTAGATAGTACTAGTTTAAGATTTTCCTGTTCTTTGTTTTTATTCACATCTAACAATGTCCTGCTGAAATTCTCTACCATATGAAGGGGTCGCCATGGATTTTTGGTGGCCTCTGTTGCTCCCAATGGAACTCATATAGTTCATATTCGTACTTGTGATTGATAATGTTGTGCATACTCTATGTTCTTTTACTCACTCAAATTTATTTCATTTGTCTGCAGGCACTTTGAAGATCCCTTTTTTGTTTTTGACAAATGGTAAGTGTTTTGTTATGTATTTTCCGTGGTTTTGTGAAATTTTAACTCGACTAACTAGTGACGACAAAGAAAGAGCTGTGAGTGTTAATGATTTCAAATCATTGTTGTTTAGATTGTATGTTGGGATATCATAGTTTGTAGGTTAAGGGAACAATTGCAAATAGGCCTCTTATAATGCCCCTCTATTACAATCTTGATTGACCCTTCTATCCAATCCCATGCAAACATAGAACAACGTTCACAAGATTTACTTATTTTCTCTAGATAATATAATTTGAGCAAAACTACTAATCGTGTTTCCATCTTGATGTCCAACTGTACAAACATGTATTCTATTATGCAGGGTACCCTTGCAAAGCATCCATGCAATAGTTGTTGTGGTTTCTCTGAAACAGTACCATAGTTTACATAGCATGTAGTGATGTTTTTTTCGTAGTTATATATTTGAATTTCATTCCGTTCGAAAGACGTAGTGATTTCTTTGTTTGCTTAATTATATGAGGATTTTATTTTTGCACGTATAAGGCTTTACAAGATCTCAGTGCTTTCGCATCAAGTTTTGGAAGCAATTGGTTTGTCAATACCATCATAGAGCTAAGAAGCATTTTATTGGCAGTTCTAAATTTGTTGTGTGAGATCAGTCAAGAGTGTGTTACTTATTAAGCTGCGGAAGGATTGATCTATTAATTACTTAATTTCATACTCCCTCAATAATAAGTATTTGAATCAGGCAATCATACTTAACTTAATCATTTAAGTATAGTTACACTATATTTGTGCTGGAATATCAATGTCTTTCAAGCACAAGACATGCAGTTGCACATAAGTAAATGATGATTGATATTATGCTCACAAGTAGTGGCATTCCAGAATTTAGACGTGCTTTCAACTTGAGGAAACTTTTAGGAGTAAATATTTTAGCTTCTCAGGTAGAGTTTTTTAATTTGATCGTAACAAACTTAAAATTATATCATATGATCTCTTAGACATGTCCTGTAATTCTTAAATGATTTATATACTTGTGGTGCCTTTGTCATGGTTTCTTATTTCATCTTGGAGCATGTGGTACAAGGTCACTCGCCTTTCAAAAGTTTGTTAAAGAGGTAGGTTATGTTGGTTTCATGTAAGTCTATTTTGCACAAGTATCTTTGAACTTTCACTACCTTCTTCATTTCTGGTAAACTTGATTTTCACTGTTTTTAGTTTCTCAATGGGTAATATTTTTTTATTGAATCCAATAATACTATTCCTACCTTTGGGAGCAGTGAATTTTATTATATTTGTGTTGTCAATGTTCTTGTATAATTTTTGTGGGTTTGAAAATAAAATTATTGTAGCCATTGGAAAAGGTGAACCCGCTCTGGTGATGTCTGAGTATGGTTTCAAGTAAGTTGTTGGCATCATTTCTCAGTTTACAGGATGTACTTGTAGGTTTCTACTTATTCTATGCACTTGTATCTTATTAGTCAAATTTGTTTTATTTGCAAAAAAGTTCTCTCATTGGATGACTATACCGCTTGCTTTAATAACATTAATCCCATGTCTTAGTATAAGACCTAGACAACTGAGCATGCATTCAATGGCTACAACAATTCTGAGGATTTGGTCGCAAGATGCAATGTCCTTTCTGATAGAGTTAAAGCGGCATTTGTCGTTAGTGATCCTGTTGATTGGGGCAAGGATATTGTTGATACGAAATTTTGTCCCACCACTCAAGCTATCATGAAATATACCATTAAAATAGGCTTAGGATAAAACTTATGCACCGAATGACTATTTTGTCCCTAGACGGCCAAAGTTGCATGGGATGACCTGAAGACCAAAGAATTTCACCGGAGACACTTGCAATTACTGAGCAAGCCTATTGAACACAATTTGAATGATAATTGGAAAATCTCAGAGAACTCGGTGAAGTCTGGGTATAAATGACCATTTTACCTATGAAGAGCCAATTCCACAAATACAACCCTCACATCATCACATAATCAGCCCAAAATATCTCCATAGTGTATGTCAAGGTTTAGCATGTCTCAATGAGCAATCAAGACATTCGAAGGAGATACGAGGAGGATCCAAGCATGGTCGAACGATTTTGCCCTTCTGATTGAATAAGAACTGAGGAGGTCTCTAAATCAAGCCAGGACGACTTCACCATGATATTCAGGCACTTCCTCGGGCCAAATTTATTTTAAAACCTGAATTAGTAGTTTACCATGATTGGGGTGGTCTCTTTAGATCCATAGGAAATTAGTCCATGCGTTATTGTTCACTGAGTAATAGATTTTTGTACAATGGCTTTCAATTTGCCATTTAGTTCATTCCAACAAGTGTTCTGGAGATGATGATCTTGATTTTCTTGAAGTGTTTTGTACTCCTATTGATGGCTTAGGTTCTCGGTGATATTTTGAGATCTGGAGGACTTCCTATGGAAAATAATGGGAATCAACCAGCCTTGTACTTCGCAGTTGATGACCTTAAATACCAGGTTCGTGATTATGCTAGTTTAATCAACGAAGTGTAAGCTAATTTGGATTTTAGTGTGGCATAATACTTTAAGTTCCACTAATTTAGACTTCAAATTGATTGTGCATGGATCGTTTTAGTTAATTTCAATCACGAAAGTTGGTATATCTAGCAATTAGGGCAAAATGTTGCTTATGGCAGTTTGAAAGCATAGATTTACCATGTTTTTGCTTGGAAGCTTAGTGCTTGTTTTTTGATGATCTATGATTTGTTATAACGGCTTTTGCTTTAACCTCTAGAAATATAGGATGTGATAGTACCGTTGTTTTATCAAGAATTCACTGATCCAGCGCCAACTTAGGACAGGCCGCATTTCCTGCTGAACGTCTTGGTATGGGTGCATTCAGTTGCACTCCAATGCATCTTCAATAGGTAAGACTGGTCTCTTCTCAACTAATCATTCATGCTTTCACTTCTCATTAAAGCTTTTATCATCACTTCACAATAGTCAATGAATCATTGGTTAATACTATTAAGGGCATAAAAGAAAAGGTTGGGTGCAAGGTTAATGCTCAAGTTAATAAACAACTTTTGCATGATAGAACCTTTGTGGTTGTGGTTTCATATCATTGGTTGCTTAACTTATGTTGTCAATGCATTGATGCTACTTAGTTTGTTCTATCTGTAACATATGTCAAAGGGCATACACCATTCTTGAGAATTCGGTGTTTAAGTGACGTGTGCAAGGAAACATAAGTCATCATCTTTTTTGATGGATGTTTCTATTCAAGATAAGAGAATCAGGGGCTTTTTAAATTTTAGGTTATCAGTCAATCCTTGATTTAGTATTATTGGCTAGTTCGCAAGTAAAATGAAACACAATCTATTTTCTGAAGCAAAATGAAGCACAATGTATTTTTTGGAGCAAAATAAAGCACAACCTATTTTCTAGAGCAAAATGCAAATGAAAAAAAAAAAAATTGCTTCCTTGGAGGATTTTAATATAATATGGTTTTCCTCAGTATACGTAGGGAATATTACACATGACACGATACATTTTGTGCCTAAACATATTTTGTCTCACATTTACTTATATTTAAGATATCAACTCAAAACACAATTGACAAATAGTGAAGAGGCTCCTAGGGGTCGAATACAAGTTTACAATATGATAATTAACTAATGTAAGCCGAGTTCAAACTCTCCATCCCCTGCACATGCCGACCCTAATTCGCATGAACAGAGGTAAACAATCAATTACTCGAGATCATAATTGTACAAAGTTTTTGCCCCAAAAACTGTAAAAAAAAACAATCACTATAGAGTGTTTTGCTCAAAATACATCTAAACTCATTTACGATGTGTAGAGAAGCTCGTTATGTTCATATGTTAGTTTCAGATTTAATATTACTGATGTGGGTCTCACAAATTTTAATTAAATGGATAGAATCTTGGGTATGTTGAAGTTTACTTGGCAATTCATGTAAAACTCCTTGTTGGTTATAATGTGTAGAATTTACCATATTCCTTTGGAATATATATATTTTGGGAAACCAAATCCATTTGCATTCGAAAATGCTGAGAATATTTTGAGACAAATCCAAGCATCTTGTCATGATGTTAATGGCATGAAAAATGAA
Organism: Arctostaphylos glauca; assembly: GCA_019985065.2. Classification (NCBI taxonomy): domain Eukaryota; kingdom Viridiplantae; phylum Streptophyta; class Magnoliopsida; order Ericales; family Ericaceae; genus Arctostaphylos; species Arctostaphylos glauca. The sequence continues at coordinate 16,706,165 of JAHSPW020000002.1, read as the reverse complement.
GGTAGGACATCTTTCGATTTTAAAACGCTTTATATGATTGGTGACAATCCCATGGTGGACATCAAAGGTGCAAGACAGTTTGTTTCGTGTCTCCTTGGTTTCCATTCTCACTAATAGTTTTGGAATATTTCGGTGGTTCGAAATAAATTAGTCATATTGAGTTTAATGACGAGTGATAACTTAGTTGTGGCACTTCCAGGAAGGGCATCCATGGTTTCCAATTTTGACAAAAATAGGTGTTTTCGAGAATAAAGAAAATCATCCAGAGTTTCTAGGTCAATAAAGAAAATCATCTAGAGTTTCCAGCTGACCTGATAAGGGTAAAGGGTGATGTTTTTACTTGTGTATGGAATTTTTCTTCACTATTATTGTTTGCTTAATGTATTTTCTAATAGAAATATGCTAAGTTGAAAAGGTATAAATTCATTGCAATTTATATAGTACTTCACTAGTGATAAGCATTGTCAAGACTACAACCTGAAAATATTGTCAAAAATATAATTTAGAGGCTAGGTCCTTGAGATACTCAGCTTTTGCAATAATTCATATCTGAAATTTGATTTGTACAACAAGACAACCAGCGATTCGACAGAGGATTCGTGGTTTTGACATGTGATCCTTGGTTTCGTCGTATGAGTGCCATTTTTGTTAGTAAAGCTGCATTCAGTCCTTTATTTACTGCTGCTTTAATTGATCAGTTTCTTTGCAAAACTTACTCATTTGATTATAGAGCGATATTGTGAAGTGTATCTCATAGTTTTCAGTCTGTATAATCTTTTATTAGTTGCACATGACTTTATGTTTTTCTCGCCTTATTGTGAAACGAAGTCGAAGTTCGAGGGAGATTTTTTTGTACAAATATTATCCGTACTTTTCTTGTGCAGGTTGTTTATACTGTTGAAGAGGCAATTGAGTATATATTGGCTATGGAGGGTCATGCATGATACTTCTATTTTCTTCTCATATTCGTCAATTACGATGCTTGCTTGGCATCTTAACATTTTTGTTCATATTTCCTTTACTTAAAATTACATGGCTTGTAAGATGTAAGGGATAATTGAGCAAATAAAAAACTGATTTATTTTTCTAAGGCGGTCTAGTTGCAATGGTGGTAATAACCCTTGCAATTGGTGTCACGCCCTCGTTTTCAAATATATGGCATAACTCCATTTAGCATTTAAAAACCTCACAATTACCTAAAAGACAATTTCCATAATCCATCATTAATAAAGTATTTCAAATATTATAATTCATGGGTGGCACTCCCGGCCTGTCACCCCAAATATAAGTTTGAACAAGTACAATACCATTTGCTTTCAATTACAATGAATGAACAAAAGAGGAGTTAGTTTACATCTTTCAAAAGTAGTTCTAAAGATACTATGTAACTCCTAGTATGAAAGTCTTCACAAAACATGCACCACCATGCATCCATACAATCCATGTCAAGCCTCCGGAACTGTACCTGAAAGAATGAAGGAGTGAGTTAAAAGCCAGTAGAGATATCTACGCCAATATTATATGAATATGAATGATATGGCATGCTTCATGAATAGTTCATAATAACACGTGTATGACAAGTAATCTATTAGTCTAGACGCAGTACTGTAAATCAACCATTTTGGTCAATTCGCGGTTCTCAGATCGACTCAGTTATCATATTCCAACTAGCACTTCACCCGTTGGTGGCTAAACAATATTGAAACATACTAGCACATCTCCCATCGGAGGTTAGACCGTTTATATAACTAGCACATTTCCCGTCGGAAGCTAGACATCACATAACTAGCACATCTCCCGTCGGAGGCTAGAAATCGCATCATGTCAATGCAATACAAAAATTCACAGTTTGACACCTTACTGGCCATTCACATATCACGCCAATCACAACTTAATCTCATAATGAAAGAAAAACGAAAATATGAATAAAGGCGTAAAGATATAATTTCAACGTCATCGAGCCCTACGAAATTTATTGCCACATTAAAAGCCCGCTTGTGTCAAACGTTCCACATACCACATGTATGAGTGAAAGTACTCTTAAACGTCCATAATCTCAAATTAGGGTGAAAACTGTTAGTAAAAGTCGTCCAACAAGTCGCTGGAGCGGCTAAAAGTCATTGGACGCGCCAAAAATCAGTGGGGGTCGCTAGATGGTCGCTGGACAAGTCGCTGGAGCGACTTCCATAAAAGCAAGGTCGCTCGAGTGACGCCCAAGTCGCTCAAGCGACTTGGTCGATCTCTGGTTTCGCACAGACAGTTCGCAACTCGTCCAAATCGATCAAAAACGCAACAATACCTAATCTAAACACGAATTCAACTACCAATACCATGAATATACACATAATAAGGGTGAGACATCCCTACCTCAAGCTTTGAATCAAAAGATTTGGCGAAGAGGTAGAAGCCCTAGGTTCCAAGCTTCGGATCTTTCCTTCTCGAGCTCCAAATCGCGATCCGTCTCCGATTCCACGTCAAGCACGATCCAAACTTCCTCTATCCCGAAGGAATTTGAAAATGGCGGGGTAGTTTGTTGATGGTGGTAGAGAGAAGGTGGAGATATGGTGGAGAGAGAGAGGGAATATGTGGTGAGTTCCCCTCTTAAGCCCCAAAAATCAGATTTTAAGGCCCCCCATGGGCTCCCACGTAAAATACCACGTATGTAACGCGCACGAAATAAAGCCAAAGACCCCGGGCTCGGGTCTTATAATCAAAAATCCAGAACATATAATAATAAACTAAACAATTATTCCGCAAATAAACTTTCAAATAGTTATTTTTAAAACTCAAAATTTTCCGGGTCTTTACAATTGGACTACCTAGGAAATAGTTGAAAATAATTTGTTGCTTCTATGCGTCTAATGGAAAAGAAATACCCAAAAAAATGGTTTTATGATTGTACTACTTCATTAGGCGTGTTTGTCACTTGATGGAGAAGAAAAGAGAAAGAAACTGCTCGATGAAAGAAAAGAGAGAGAAATTGCGGGTCCGTTAGCGTTGTTTGGCTAATGATGAAGGGCATTTTGATACTCAAGTTAGATTCAAACTCAAAGAGAAGGAAAATACACAATATGGTTAAATTACTTAGGTATACCTCTTTAAGTTTGTGTATCTTTCTTTTATAGTAAGTATTGGCTTAAGTTCCAACTTAGCTCGTTTGGAGCTCGCGTCGTAGTGACGTTATTAGCAACAACTGCCTAGATGATGCTACCTAGATGACGTTATTAGCAACCCTTGGACTGCATGTCCTGACCTGATATGGCCATCGGTCATGCTTCTACCTTGATGGACTTAACATGTGAAAGTCACTCTCCAGTACATGAATTTGGCTCAAGATAACAGCTCGGACCATGTTGTCTCTATGCTTTGGGCTGTGTCTATGTACATTATACTTGGTCTGTCCTACTCGACTCACATTGTTTACTTTCTATTTAATTAAAAAAAGACAAAGTCAATGATTTCATTAGACGTTCTTTTTGGCTCAATGGATAAGAAAAGAGAAAGAGAGTTGAGTGGCATATGCCAAAGAAAAGAGCCCTTTAACAAATAAATAAAGGTTATAAAATCGTATTTATTATTCATTACGATTTATGCATATCTCATCTGTCATTAAAATATTAATTAATAAATTTTATATTGTTAATTCATGGATGATATGCTAAATGATTCTTAATATGGTAATTGGAGAGAACGAATTACGAGGTAAATGACTTTTTATGTGTTTTACTTGGGTTTTTTTGGCTCGTTGTATGTGATTTTTTGTGTGTTTTAATTGGAATTATTTATTATTTTTTCTAAAAAGATGGAATAAAAATCCAACTAGAAAGCAGCATCTTTGATAGAAGGGGGTCAAATTATATCAAATAAAGTTTCCGCTAACAAATTAGTAATACATTTGAGGGTACAAAATTAATTACTTGAATTTCGAGGAGACTAAACTATATTTTCGTTAGAGCTTTTTTTTTTTAATATGAGCTAATTATGACATAAAGCCTCCCCGCACTCCTACTACGCAATTCAAGTTTAATTTTGTTCACTTACCGGGTGGATAAAGTTTGTCCATTCTCGATTATGTAAGACTAATTTGAAATTTTACTTTTATAATTGAAAATGTCTAATTTATTCAGATTAATTCTTTAGAATGTCACTAAAAAGAATACCGATAGGTTAATTATTTAACTTGTTACGTTAAAACTAGAGAAAAAATAGATATTTAGGTTGAGCATTTATCGATATCTGTTCAAGCTGAATTTTTTTTTTTATAGAATCCTAAGAAATTCATCTAAATAAATAGACGACTTTGATCATCAAATTAAAGTTTCTAAATAGTCTTACACACTCAAATATAACCAAAATTGAACTCACATAATTTCGTCCATATGAAAATCCTATTATTCTGATTGTTTAGATAGTCTTGGGTTCGAGACATCAACATATTTGACGAAAATCTTCAAAATTACTAAAAACAAATTTTACAATATAATTTTTCATCGGCATTAGAATTAGAATTCATATAAGGAAAATACTAACCACCGTCCAATGCGGTGAATAATGTATAAAAAGTGTACTGATATTCGTAAATTATTATTGATATCTATAAATATTTATTAATATTCATTTTTGTTTATCTTTAATTATATATTATTCATCACTTATTAAGTAGTAATTAACAAAATCTATTAATATTTATCTTTAATTTATCTTTATATATATTACCCACCGCTTATTTGGCAGTGGTTAATTAGACTCTTCGTATAATAGGAAAAATGACAATTTTTTCCCTTCCAAATTTACTTATCAAAACGGTCCGTAAAAAAGCCCAACCAAATCCTAAAAAAGATAAGGCCACAATCCCCAAACCAGTGCGCGCTCTCTCTCTCTCTCTCTCTCATCCATCCTTAACCATGGAAGCCACTCTCTTCACTTTCCCCTCCTCAAAACCGCCGTTCTCCTCTCCCTCCCAAACCCACTTCCAAAACCCAATTACCCTTTCAAATTCCCACTTCCCAACCCTCCAGCGCCGCCGCCGCAATCCTCCCACCACAATTCGCTCCGCCATCAGCCGAACCAAGAAGGAAGAAACTGTCGAAACCGTTAAACAACACCTGGAAGACTGCCACCTCCTCGCCGGCATCAAATACAAAGGCCTCACCGTCAGACAGGTCCAAGACCTCCGCAAATTGCTGCCGGAAAGTACCAATCTTCTCATAGCCAAAAACACATTGGTCTATAAAGCGATCGAGGGAACCCAATGGGAAGCACTCAAGCCTTGTATGAAAGGTACTTTTAGAAGTGTAACGTTTAATCTTCATATTCTAATTACCGAGCACACCCCATCGTGGTGTGTGAGATGACTTGGAAGTATATTTGAGAGCATTTCCTATGGTTTCTCAAAATTCAAGATCGAAGTCGTTTCTGCCTTAGTGTTAGAATTGTATTATTCGACAATGTTGCTGCCATGTTAACGAGCTAGAGGGACTAGTCCCTTCGATTGCTAGAAAGGGTGAGAAAGGAAAAGGAGGAGAATCCTATCACCTGTTTGGATTACTAGCAGTGGTGAGAAAGGATGAGAAATTGTTAGAAAAGATGGGTTTTTAGTGGTCCATTTTTTTTTTATTTGGTGAGGTTTGGTGCGAAACCACAACTCTTTGTTTTCTCTTCATGTCTCACAATCAAAGGCCTGTGGAATCTGGCTTCAGCCTTTTCACAATCCAAAGGCCTGTGTAATTTGGAAATGTATTTGGCTTGGGTTTGTTGTTCAATTTTTGAGAGACGTAGCCAAATTATGGCTTCAGCAGAGGAAATGGCTTGGGGTTGACTAGGAAAGAGATGCTCGAAGGTTGTGAATTTTGAACACGTCATATACTGCTTTGACCCCATACTAAATGGTGATGATCAACAAGCATAAGCTATTAGAAAGGGGGTATTTATTATTTACATTACCAACAGGTATGAATGCGTGGCTGTTTGTTCATAGCGAGGAGATTCCGGCGGCGCTCAAGCCGTACAGGGATTTTCAAAAGGAGATGAAGTTGGAGGAGAATGATTTCGCGGGGGCGGTGTTTGAAGGGAAATTTTATGCGCCAGAGGAGTTTAAGGCATTGGAGACGTTGCCAACAAGGGTGGAGATTTATGCTAAGTTGCTTGGGTCATTGAAGGGTCCTGCGTCCTCAGTTGTGTCGACAGTGCAAGCGCCAGCGAGGAATTTGGTGATGGTGTTGAAAGCATATGTGCAGAAGTTGGAACAAGAGAGTGTTGGGCAATAGCGAATGAGGAAAATTGCTCCAAGTGTATTGTTTGTTGTGTTGATTTTAACTGAATTCAGAGGTATTCAACTGTTTGTAGAATTTTGTAAAATTGATAATTATTGCTAATATTAAATTACATTGTGCGTTCCTGGATGTAGAATCTTGTTGAATAGTTTGCGCCCATTGCATGTTTCCATGGTTTGGAATGATCTTAGCTATCTATTAAGGAGTTGAGAGGCACAATTTGAAGGAATCGAATTGCGAACAAATGCTACTTCATTGGGGGCTAAGGTTCCTTAGTTTGGATGTACTGTTAATTGGATGATTCTTTTTACGAACTAATGCATGATATTTTTCCTCAAATTCTTAATGGTTTTTATGTGCTGCCACTCCTGCTTTAGGTACGAACATAGAAATTAGGAAGATAAGAACCTCTGATGAATATGGTTATGACTGTGGGTTGCTGCATTCCAATTTTGATGGTGGGGATATGACTGTCTCTTCCACCATTCATTGCTATTCCTATTCTAGTTATTAAATAAGAAGTTTAAGTCCTCTGATAACTGATAAGTTATATTTATGTGCTGCTTTCTTGTTTTACTCACATTTAGGGAAGTTAAGAACCTCTGATGAGTACCATTATGGCTTTGTGTCTCTGCGTTCATATTTAACAGAAGAAATTTTCCGCTAAGAACTATATGTCTAGATGTGGCCAAGTGGATTTGGAATTTTTGAAATGTGATAATTCGAATATTTGCGTTCTGATTGTACTAACTGTAACTCTTCTTAGTGGTTCAACTGAAATAATTACTTGTCTGGAGTGCAAAGATTTGGTCCATGACAGATTCTCTGTATGTGAGGACCCATATATGTGTAATGTGTACCTGTGCACAAAACAAGCCACAATTGTCAGTGCATATGGAAAAAACCACACACAAACCTTGTAAGTCTGTTAGAATTGACGGTCATTACATTATTTGTGTCCTATAATGGAAGCATTTAGGTAGTGCATGTGATGCCTTAATCCTTGCCTGTTTAGCCTTGGAACTTAAAGACTAAAATGCTCTTGGCATGTTGCTGCTTAAAGTAACTGCTATGCTATCTGTCAAATAAGTGAATAAAACAGTTATCGAGACTGTCTTCTATTTCCTTTTGAGAAACTGGACAAAGAATGGCAAAGACACATGAGAAGGGAAAATAGAATTAGCACATTCTCAAATTCCATGCCTTGACAATCATTTGTGTGGGGAGTTGCTTTAATGCACTTGGATCCCATGAAGCTGTCAACAGATCAAGTACCCACAACTTGACGTAGGACTGAAATTCTATTTCGGTATGTTGATTTGTTTAGCTGGGAAAAGGAAACATTTCGAAGACATAGCCGTTTACCTAACGATAATGTCAAAATAATTTGGGGATATATGAATATGTCAATGTTGTATACTTCTAGTAGGCATTGAAACAAACTCAAGGTTTTGGTATGTCTCATAGAATTTTGGCATGTTTTGGTGCATTTCGGTATCTGTCGATGGCAGTATTGAAACTTCAAGATTCCACTAATGTTTCATTTCAGAACTGTTTTTGGGTTTTCATGACTCATAGCGTTACCCATGTTTGACTTGCTTGGTAGCCTTACTCTTTTGGGAACTGTTGGAACTTGTGACTCATATGGAGAGGTTCCGAGGAGTTATAGGCAAAGGCTAGAAGCCTAGCTTAGCGGAGCGGAGCGACCTAATTTGTTTAAGGTTGGGATAGATGGCAATATATATACTTTCTAATCTCTTTTATAAAAACCCTAGTAATTTATATCAATAACAAATCTCGCTCCTCTGCTGTGGATGTACCCAGTTTTTGGGAAATCACGTAAATCCTATATTGATCTCTTTACTGTTTTCGTATTTTATATTGTGTGTGTGATTATTGATTGTGCTTACCAAAATATAGTTATAAAACTATTCAATGTGGGTGTAGAACCCAGCTCGGTTCACTATAGGGGCTGTGTTGGTGGTGGTGGGTGGGGGAGGGGGGTTGTTTATTCATCCGACCAGAGGTGCAGATTGCGAGGCCCAGGTCCATCTGGAGGTTGTATTCTCAGGGATAGTACAGACATTAAGACTTTTTAATAGAACCGAAGCAAACTTGTTCGTTGAACGTGAACTACAACATATTGTCTCATGTGGTTGTAGAAATTTTACACATTTGGTGAGGTCAAAAACTGATCCTTCAGGTATCTTGTGGATCCTTGAAGTTTGCAAATCAGCTGTTTTTTTTGTTGTTTTTGCACTTGAATGTCAGCTGCCTCTTTGCCGTTTATTAATCTACTTCGAATTTCTTGAGCTTGTATAATTCTAGTTGGCAATGGTGAGCTTGTTTAAAGATCATTGGATACTATCTGTTGGTGGTTGCTTTGTTGGTTTGGCTTCAGTGGTTGCGTGTCGCTCCTTTTCAAAAAGTACGTAAAGCTATGGCGAGAAAATATCGTTCTTCGTTGTTTATTTTTACATTATGATAAATTTCAAGCCTCTGAAAATAATCGGATGGCGAAATCAGCCATTGAACCTGTCATAATCAGCTGCTCTTTACCAATTGAGCTGCGATATATTTTCCCTTCCATCTGCAGACCATTTCTGTATTTCTTCAAGGGCGCTGAACTTTTTCGGTCCTGTGTAGCAATCGGAATGGGAGCTGTTGCGAGCCAAAATGCTGGACCGTCCCATTCTACCAATAGGTAGGCCCTGGCAATGCCGGACCCATTTAAGTATATCCTCTGTGTCTTCTCCTCCTGTGTTCTTTTCTTTTTGTCCAACTTCTTGCATCTTGAAGTTCTCTTTTCTGCTGAAAAAATGAAAAAGAAGTCTCTGATTAGGATGGAATAGCACTGGCTCTGAACTCCTGAAACAGTATGGGAATTACCTTCTGGTTTGTGTTACTCATACTTTAGCACCAAGTGCTTGGTTCAATGAGTAATTACTTAAAGAGTTTTTTCAATGCTTTTGGTTCAGATCTCTATAGTCGCTTGATTGTATTAAACATACTCTTTAATACTCGTAGCACGTGCTCTTTAGCTTCACCCCAATATAGGCATTCAATGCTTTTGGTTCAAGTCTCTATAATCACTTGATCGTATTATCTTTAGCACTCGTAGCACACGCTCTTTAGTATGATGTGGTCTATCTACATATTCATTGGAAGCCGGAAAAAAAAGCTTAAAGTTATTTTATCTCTCAATTTATGTTTTGTATATAGCTTTGCCAATGCTAGTTTGAGTTTTGCTTAATTAAATAAGAAATGCAACTGTCTTGGAAAAACTAATGAATGTCTACTAGAGATTATTCAATGCATTGACCCAAACATGAGATGACAGAATGACTTAGAGCGATCTCGTACTAAAGGAAACGACTTTCATTTTTCGTAACCAAAATAAAAGAAAGTCAATCTATCAGTCTCGCAACCTCATTAGTTGCCGTAAAGTCAATCTATCAGTCTCGCAACCTCATTAGTTGCCGTTCTCTACTTGTTCATTCTCTGCGTAAGACTTCACTATCATGCTTTAGCACCACTCGTTTCGTCCATACAGTACAATCCTAAATTCAGGTTGCTCTGTTGTACTTTACGCGCCAGTTTTAGCGTTCTGCAGTAGTAGTTATTCAACTCTTGAGATCTGCTTGAAAATTTATTTGGTAGTCGTTAATTTGTTAGATTATTATTATTTTAGGTGGTGATTAAAAAAATAAACGTGCAATAAGCCAATAGTTGAGATTTTGTTTTATTTAGTTTTTACTTAAAATCAGAAACCTTCAATTCCATCTTTAAAAATAACCAAATAAGGAGGTGAATCAAACGCTCTTGTTATATGCAAAACCTGCGGCATTCGTGACCAAAAAACAAAATGGAAAAGGAAAAAGTACACACCATAAATAAAAGTGTCTATATAAGTACTTCTTTTCTAGCACGTGTCAACATATATTACTTTTTTTGCCTTACAATTTTAGTTATTTTTAAAATTTCGAGCTATTTTTCTAATAACATATGATTTTACATGATTTTTTTATATTTTATACCAATTTAAAAAGCTAATTTAAATCAGGGACCTACGAGTCCGAACAGTGTAGATTTTTATCCCATCAGGATTTTCAATTTATGTTTTAGTCCAAATTTACATAATTTGACATATTTGTCATTACTTTTTAGTGGTAGTTTACTTTTTTGTTCTATTTAAGTGAAAACATATAATTTTTAATTTGGTAGATTAAAAAATATGACAGCAAATTAGGTTTGAAAGTTAAAAAAAATATTGTAAAACATATTCATTAAATCATGAGAAAATCACAAAAAATAGTGAATCACCAAAACAAAGAATCACCGAGAATAAAAAAATACCAAAACAGATTCACCAGAATTTGATTTTTCCTTTCTGCTTATTCCGAATGGAACTATTGTTTACTGAATTTGGAAATGTATCGCAAAAAATATAATAAGATTTTTTATTTTTTGTATTCATCCTTATATATATGAATTTATTTCTTCCCAGATTTTATATCCCGAGGCCAATAAAAAAAAACTTTAGTCGTATTAAGAAGAAAATCTATTGCTGTGAGTTAAAATAAGGATTTCATCGTTCAACGTAAAGGATTTCTTTTGAAGACAGTTCTTATTACGTGGTGAGTAACGTTTGTTTTACTTTTGTTCCTCTTTTTAGCATCCATTTTATGATGATAGTGGTTGAACACTATGCAAAGGTTACGTAGTAAATAAAAATTTACCATCATAATTTTAAAGAGCATCAAATTTACCAGTGATTTTGACAAATTAACCATCAGGTAAGTAAATTATCATCACAAGTAGAAAAAAATTAAAAATTTACTATCACAAGTAGCAAAGAAATTTCAGCAAATTTTGCCATTAATAAGAATGTCATGATGGTAAAGTTATCAATAAATTTACCATGATAATAATTTACCATATTGTTTATATTTAAGACATGATATATTTTTTCACATGATTTTTTGTCTTTGTATTTTCTTTAACACTGTTATTCTCATTTGTTTAATACAAGATAGTTGCAATAGACGGCGGGTTGATACTAATTTGTAGGCATACTAAAAACATTGCTGCAATCCAGATAGATCGCAGTTGGAATTTTATGCAAGTGGTGAATAAGATATGTGATAAATGAGGTCACTTAAACATTGAATGTATTATTTTGATTACTCGTTTGTCGACAACAAAAATCTACTATTGGATAACGACAAAGATTTGGTTACGATGTTCGGGCTTGTAGACAGTGCAGGCTTTGAAGATATAGAAGTTATTGTTAGGGATTACATGCTCGAGTTTTTTGGTAATATTGATGGGGACGACAACAATTTAAGTTATGGTAGTCAAAGAGGGACTATGGATTATACTGAGGTCTATTCAATTAATGGTGAGGGATGGATTGTGTTGTTGATGATATTTCAATATTCTGCAGTCATAAAAGAAATAACTTGTTGTCATCTTAATGGTTAGATGGAATTACTAGCGTTAGCCAAAAATTTGAAGAAAGGGTTTTCATAACTTTATACTGTATTGAGGAAGTATGCAATTGAGAGAGGTTTCGAGTATATTTTAACCAAGTATGTTTTGAATTACTAGCGTTGGGCAGTTGAATTTTGTCTTTCTTAGTTAAAACATACTCGAAACCCCTCTCAATTGCATACTTCCTCAATACAATACGAAATTGTGAAACCCTTTCTTGAATTTTTTGCCTGACGCCAATAATTCTGTCTAACCATTAGGATGACAACAAGCTGTTTCTTTTGTGACTACAGAATACTGGAATATCATCAACAAAATAATCTGTCTCCTCACTATTAGTTGACTATACCCTAGTACAATCCATAGTCCCTCATTGACTTCTAGAATTTATATTGTTGTTGTCCCCATCAATATTACCAAATAATTCGTGCATGCGATCTCTAACAACAACTTCTATATCTTCAAAGCCTGCACTTTCTACAAAAGCTCAAACATCGCAACTAAATCCTTATCATTATCCAATAGTAGATTTTCATTGTCAACTAGCAAGTAATTCAAAAAAATAGATTTAGTGTTTAAGTGACCCCATTTATCACATATATTATTCACCACCTGCGATCTATTGTATTTCAACAATCTTTTTATTATGTGTACAAATTAGTATCAACCCATCGTCTATTGCAACTATTCTGTATTAAACAAATGAGAATAATAGTACTGTAAACAAAATACAAAAAAAAATCATGTGCAAAAATATGCCATGTCTTAAATATAAACAATATGGTAAATTATTATCATAGTAAATTTATCGATAAATTTACCATTATAACATTCTTATTGATAATAAATTTTGTTGGGAATTTTTTGTTACTTGTGATAGTAAATTTGTATATTCTTTTCTTTTTGTGATGATAAATTTGCTTATTTAATGGTAAATTCGTTAGGATCGATGATAAATTTGGTGTAAATTCTTTGTTACCTGTAATGGTAAATTTGCATATTTAATGGTAAATTTACCGCATAATCTTCATATAGTGTTCAACCACTATCATCCTAAAACAGAATCTAAAACGAGAAATAAAAGAATTTTTTTTTTACTCACTGCATAATAAGAATTTTCTTAAAAAAAATCGTTTACGGTTGACGATGGAATCTTCCTTCTAACTCGCAATAATTAGTTTTTTTCTTAATACATCTGGAGTTTTTTTCGATTGGTTTTAGGGTATAAAACTCGGGAAGAATTAAATTCGTATATATGAGGATGGATACAAGAAATTAAAAAATCTTATTATATTTTTTTGCGATACACTCCTAATTCACTAAACAGTAGTCACATTCGGGAGTCTGAAAACGTTGAATAAGTAGAAAGGAAAATTAGATCCCAATGAATTTGTTTTGGTGATTCTCTATTTTTGGTGATTCTCTCATAATTTACTAAATATGTTTTATCATATTTATTTTCAACTTTCAAACTCAATTTACTATCATGTCTTTCAATCTATCAAATCGGAAATTATATTTTTCCACTTAAATAGGATACAAATATAAACTATCACTAAAAGATAACAACAAATATGTTAAACTAAGTAAAACTAAGACTAAACCATAACTTAAAAATTTTGATGGAATAAAAATCTACGTTGTCTGAGCTCATAAAACTCTGGTTTGAATGACAAGTTTCTGCAAAAATATCACAATTATAGAATGGAGTTGGACCCTATTTTTTTTGGAAGTTTATTGATTGAAAAACAGATGAAATTCCAGCGTCAGTCGATTAATATTTAAATCCCTCCCTCCCTCCCTCCCTCCCTATTGAAAACGCAATTTAGTCACTCTTATTTCCCATATCTTCAGATTCCTCGCCTGCGATTCGTTGGCAAAGCAAAGCAAAGCATCAATCTCCCTCTCCCTCTCCCTCTCCCTCTCGCAGCTATCAATAACACTGTGTAACCCTAATCCTAACCTTCACTTCTCCCATGGCTCCCATGGCTCCCATCGATCCCCACTCCTTCACTGACTCGTCCCATCCTCTAACCACTCACATCTCCCTCTCTCTCTACTTCGACTTCTCCTCCTCCACCATCCACGCCTCCGCTCTCCTCTCTCTCGCAACCCCTCACTCCGGCCCCATCTTCCTCGACACCCGTTCTCTCTCTGTCACCTCCGTCACCGATCCTCTCACCAACTCCCCACTCCCTTTCTCTCTCTCTTCCCCCATCGACCCGATCAAGGGCCAATCCCTCACCATTTCTCTCTCCAACCACTCCAAACTCCTCCTCGCCTTCACCACTTCTCCATCCTCCTCTGCCCTTCAGTGGCTCTCCCCTCCTCAAACCTTCAATAAGTCCTTCCCCTTCGTCTACACCCAGTGCCAATCCATCCATGCCCGCTCTATCTTCCCTTGCCAAGACACCCCCGCTGCTAGGGTTTGCTACTCTGCCAAATTGAACGTCCCGCGCCAGCTGTCTGCCGTGATGGCCGCTCGACACGTCGAGCGCCGTCCTCCAGCGGCCGGGGAGGCGGCCATGGCCTGTGATGATTCACTATGGTGCGCGGAAGGGAGAGTGGTGGAGGAGTTTGTGATGGAACAACCTGTGCCGCCGTATTTGTTTGCGTTTGCGATCGGGGAGATTGGGTGGAGAGAGGTGGGCCCGAGGACTAGGGTGTATGCAGAGGCTGTGCCTGCAGTGTTGGATGCCGCCGCGAGGGAGTTTGCGGGAACAGAGAGCATGATTAAGGTTGGGGAGAGGTTATTTGGGGGATATGATTGGGAGAGGTTTGATTTACTGGTGTTGCCGCCAAGCTTTCCCTACGGCGGGATGGAGAATCCGAGGATGGTGTTCTTGACCCCGACAGTGATTAAGGGGGATGCTAGCGGGGCTCAGGTTGTCGCGCATGAGCTTGCTCATAGTTGGACTGGCAATCTAATTACTAACAAGACTAATGACCACTTTTGGCTGAATGAGGTATATATGTATTTCATTTGCTGTTCTTTGGACTGGGTTTGTGTCTTTGTTTTATGTTTCAGTGTTCACTGGATATGGCTGAAAGTTGGAATTCTTTCTTTCGTTAGTGATATATGTGGATGTTATGCTTATGTATAGTATTCTTTTTTTTGGGATCCTCGGATAAATTGACGACATATTGGTTTATGCATTATACTGTTATTTGATGTTCCTTTTCATTTTCACTGAGGGTGAGATTAGGAATGGGAAATGGATTTCTTGTAATGAAATAGAGATCAGTTAACAGAGTATTCCTCGTTTGTGACATTACCAGTGCATCCATTGCTTAAGAATAAAATGATCTTTTTTTTTTTTTAAACCTTTTGTGATGCTTTTTAAGTAGTTCAGAACTTATTCTGTCCACACAATGTTCCATTTTTTCTTGCTTTTTGTGCATTTCAAATGAATAGAATATTGTTTGACAATCGAATAGATAAGTTGTCTTATTGATTATAGCGGCAATATTGTTTGAGCTGCTTGATTTATGCCACCTCAAGGAAAATCTTGAATACAATGCATGTTGTGTAGGGTTATGTTTGTTCATTCAGTTGTTTTACTGCTTGAAAGGATGCATAGCATTGAAGGAAACCATCATTGTTTATACATAAATTGCTTGTGAAGAAATGGAAGAACGTTAAAGCTCCGTATGTTTCGCAGACATTTCATCTCTAGACGACAAGAAGGGATCCTTTGGCATGCGGATATTTTGATTCCTCTCAAGTTCTTATTGTGAAGGCCTTATTCTACAAGACCACTTCAATTTTTGGTGACTATTTTGTTTTGCCTTTTACTTGACCTTTGGAAATCACATTTTTTTATGCTAGCATCAATTAGTTTTTATTAGTTACGACCATTTAAGAAAGTTTTACTTGTCTTGAGTATGGCATAGCCTTAAAATGAAATGATTGTGAGCTCAAGGGAATAGATAAATGAAGTGAAATAGAACATAGATTCTATGTGTGGGCATGGTTTGCACACGGTTGCCATTCTATGGCAAGAATCCTTGTCGTAATTGATATTTTATGGTATTTGTAATTGATTCCAGGGTTTTACGACGTATGCGGAGAGGAGAATTGTTGAGGCTGTGCAAGGGGAAGACAGAGCGGCATTGAATATTGGAATCGGTTGGAGGGGCTTGGTGGAGGAAATGGAGAGATTCAAGAACAATATGGAGTTCACAAAGCTCAAAACAAATCAGGAAGGAGTTGATCCCGATGATGTTTATTCTCAAGTTCCATATGAGAAAGGCTTCCAGTTTTTATGGCGCATTGAACGGCAGGTATGTTTCTTTCATTACAGTTTGGACTCTATAGGTTTTTACTATGGAGGAAAGCCTGATTGGATTTGTTTTTCCATTCAGATAGGCAGGCCTGCATTTGATGAATTCTTGAAGAAATATATCGCAACCTTCAAGTTCCAATCCATTGACACCGATATGTTTCTCAATTTTCTAATTGCGAATGTACCTGGAATAGAGAATGAGATTGACTTGAAAGTGTGGACTGAGGGTACTGGAATCCCGTCAGATGCCATGGAACCAGTTTCCAACATCTATTCAAAGATTGTATCACTGGCAAATGAGTTCAAGCTTGGTCGGATGCCAAGGGAGGATGAAGTTGCTGATTGGCAAGGACAGGAATGGGAGCTTTACTTGGAGAACTTGCCCAAGTCTGTTGAGGCTTCACAGGTTACATTCTGTTTCTTCTCTTCTATCTGTAACTTTGCTATTGATGTTAGAACTGTTGGGTCTCTTCTTCCCAAATCCCTACATTATCTCTGGACCGGTAGCAGGATTCATGGATATTCTACGTGAAGTTGCTCTCATAATTATCAACTTTCGGAGTAGGTACTTGTGTCGATGTCCTTTTTTAAATGTCCTGCTGGATGCTGTGAGAAATTAAAAAATGTAGTATTTTAGTTTGATCATCTTTTCAAAGGGATAAAATAGAAAAGCATAGAGTTACGAAGTTACTATTATATTCTTATTTACATTATCTCTTTTTAATGATAACTCATGATCTTTTCATTCTTTTGGAAAGTTGAGTTGTTGGAGAAGTTTGTTTTTTCTTTCAATTATTATCACGAGAATAATCTCGGTTTAGAAACCTAATTGTAATTGGTTCACTTGTCTCACTATTTGGTTAGTGAAGCCGAGTTGGGTGCGTTGATTGAATTCCCACTGCTTATTTTTCTTCCATAAAGGAGAATATAGGTAGAATTAAAGATAGCTTTTGGAGGTTATAGAATGTTAGCCATGTGCGTATGCAGTTCCAGTTTCATTCACTGTACAGATTATATCATATTGGAAAAGTACTGGGTAAGTAGGACTGTGATCCATGGAATGGCGTAGCATTTGACTGTGGAAAACCTATTGTTTGTTTGGTTCTATAACAGGTTATTAAATCCTTTACTCTCCTAAAATAATGCAATTGATGTATATACTGGTTTGATTTATGCCCATGAACCCTCATACAACACTTAAGAGAGAGTCATCATTGAGCTCAAAGCACACCCTTAAGTAGCCTCTCTCTAGGTCAACAATCTTGAAAGACCCCATCCCTTCCCATACTCGAATTTTTCTTTCACGAGACTTCACACCATGAAGGATCCTCTTTTATGGGGCATCGATATTTTAGACCTCTGCCTAGTGTTGTGACCTGTCAGTGGGTGTCGTTGGCAATGACGTTTTCGTAAATATGGTGAAGTGATATTTTCTCACATGTCATTTTGGAAAAGACTCAGAATCCTATACTGAGGGGGAAGTGCCCGGAGCGGTGTGCATTACCAGCCTCCCTGTTGTTGTCATGGACACGAATGTGCCACCCAAGGTAAGTTGGGGGCGGGCCTTGGGACATCCATAGGGATGTCTAGGTTTCTCAATTTGGGTTTGGGGACCCCATGGCCAGTACATCTTGACATTTGTTGCTGGTACTATGCGGTAACTTGGGCAAGGAGGTTAAAGATGTATGCACGCTATGCCCCGCGTTTCGGCTGTTGGCTTAACGTCCTAGGCAAAATGTGCTATCGAGATATTAACGTTTGACTGTGTGCCAAACTTGTGGACTAGGGATGGACATGTTGCCTTACTCGGTCAACGCTAGTGCAACACTAGGGCACACAATGACCTTTGGCAAGAGGATAACGTGCGGTTTCGTGTGAGGATTGAGTATTGTCTTCAAGCATGCTTGGTGGGAAGGTTGACTTGGGCAATTGGGGGAGATATTTGCCTAAGTGCTGCACAGAGTGCAAATAGAGAAATCTTGGGCCATTACACAAGGCTCTTCCTCATCATCTAGGCTACTTATATCTTGGTTCTGTCCTCAACTAGGGAATCTCTAAAGGAGTGTTTTAAGAGTTGTGTCTTCATTTGGAGTTTAGCCTTGGTTCATCTCGTTCATATCCAGTGAAGAATCATCAAAGGCCATCTCCTGGATATCTAGTGAACCTCGCCATGGCGTCTCTTAGATTTCTTGCTGCTCCTTTGCTTTACGAAGTATTTTATATTGATGTTCTTGCTTATAGGCTTGTACACTGGAAAATAGATTTTCCAGTCCTTGACTTCTGGAACCAAATACAATGTAAACACTTTTCAGGTGCATAATGGTTTCATTTAAGCTGGCATGGGTTGTTTATTAAATTCCTACAGATTTCTGTCCTTAGTTCACTTTATCTATCAAATAACATGATTGCAATGGGAGGGTTGTTAATTTGTCTTTTCTGTTACATACATGTTTGATTATGCAGCTGTCGGCCTTGGATGCACGCTATAGGCTAGCAGAATCAAAAGATTATGAAGTCAAGGTAGCATTCCTTCAACTGGCCATTGTATCTAGGTGCAGAGATTACCATGGTGAGGTGGAGAGAACTCTAAAGGAAGTTGGGAGGATGAAGTACCTTCGTCCACTCTATACTGCACTGGTGCAAGGAGGCATCGGAAACGAGGAAGAGAAGGTTTTTGCAAAGAGGGTTTTCTCAGAGGCTCGTGCGAGTTACCACCCAATTGCTCAAGGTGTCGTCGAGTCTATCCTCTCCAAACACTTGTAAAATCTTCTTATGTGAAATACTCAGAGCTGAAACCATTGAATCCTCTATCTAGCTGACTGATGCCTCTTAACTACTGGTTGTAATGAATGTATGTGGCCTGGTGGGTGCTTTAGTAACACGGATCAATTACGTAAATGGAAACTTCTTGCTGAAAGGAAAGGAGTGAGTGATACTTTTCCATGTTGCATTGTGACATGAAGAAGGGTATGTTGTGTTTATTAGGCCTCTTTCTTTCTTCGCTACCCTGCTTTGAAACCCTTCTTTTCTTGGTCAGGTGAGTTACTTTTCCTACTGTTGCGCAGTGTTGCTAACTAAAGGAAAACTAGTAAAGCTAAGTTTGTACTAAATTATTATTATTTTTGTTGAAGACACTAACTATGATTTGATGTTTTGTAATTTTATAGGTTTTGATCAAATTTTTTGTTTTTCTTTATTTATCTTGATGAGAAAAATTACGGAAACACACAAAATATGAATCAAAATTAAAAGAAAAAAAATTAGATAAGACAATGCTAACAACATGAAAGAGTGAAAAAATGTCCTTTTTAGATTTTTTTTTCTAGCTTTAATAAATTTTTTAGAGATCTTTTATTATAAGGGTTACACAAAACGATATAGTTTTGAGTCTTTTTTAAGGGCATGAGTTTAGTTGCCTTCAGCTCCCTCTTGGAAATCTACAGCCTTCCCTTTTGTGGACCTGTGCTGGTATTGTTTCTTGTATTCTTATGGATAGGTTTGCTTTTCATGTTGAAGAATCAAAGACGGCTGATGGCAATTCAAAACACAGGTTCTCTTTGATTAGTTTTTCCTATTACCCTTTGCTTGTCTGACGTTCTAATAATGATGGTGGAGTGATAGTGCCATGGGAGCCATTGGGACGAGTGGGAGGTGATAGTAGGAGAATGGAAAATTGGAAGAACAAGAAGGGTCACATAAAATGACATTTTTGAGCCCTGTAAAGACTTGAGTTATTTGTCTCAAGACGATATAGTTTTACGGATTGTAGATCTCTAGTAAAAGAACTCGTTACAATATCTCTTAATCTTAAAAAAAGTCACAAAATAAAGCTAGCCAAGTAATGAGGTGAAAAATGAAGACCTCCATCGCCAACTCCCACTCCGGGAAAAGCAACTAAAAAAGAATTGATGCACCAAAAACTTAAACCAGCTCCACAATGTTAAAAGGAGGACATTTTTTGATATTTCCAATCAAATGCAAACCATATAATAAATAAATAGTAAGACTTCCATTCCCCTCTGCTTAGTGCACGGATATAATCCATTTCATCACTCATCCTGGGACTTTGGAGAGAGAGAGAGAGAGAGAGAGAGAGAGAGAGAGAGAGAGGAACAACACTTGGGGAGATGATGAACCTCAAAATCCTTGTGACTAGAAACCCCAGAAAAGAAAGGAGTACTCGCCAAGATCTGAGTATGCCTTCATCTCTCTCTCTCTCTCTCTCTCTCTCTCTCTCTCTCTTTTCTATCATCGGTCTTCCTCATTTGTGTTCCAATCACCTCAATTCATTGGTCTAATTGATTTTTATATATGCATTGGTAAATTTGTTGTCCCCATAAAGTACTTAAGATGCATATGATGCCGTAATGGGGAAAAAATTTTCCGGGTTTGATTTGTTATTGCTGGTCAACTGGGTGTTCAGTTTATTCTCTTCCTAATTCAAGATTTTAGCAATTTTAAGCACACTATGAATGTTTTCGGAATCTCCTGTAACCGGAATTCAAAGGAGTTCACTATATGGTCAGTGGAGTGAGATTTGTGGAACTAATCATGCCTTTATGCCAAGCCTCTCTGATTCAAATCATTCAAAATATCTTAGGACTTAGGATTGTTACTTATTTGTTCGGTAAGCCTGTCAATGTACAACAAGTGCTTTCTACTTTTGCGTCTTTTTACTTGTTATAATGCAATGAGTAAGGCATTACAATGACTGAATTTAAGAAGATGGGAAAACGAAAACAAAATATATTTTGGATTTGAAGAGCATAAACTTGTTGGTTCAGTGCACTAGCGTTGTTTTTATTAGGGTTTGAACACAACATGACTATGGAGTGGGAGTGTTTTGTTTTGTTGGTGGCAAATCATGGAACCATATGTGATGTTAGAACAATGTCACCGAATGCAGAGAAAAAAGTTGCATGCATGCAGTGGCCAATGATGTTCAGGTGTTTTTCACAAGCTGTTGAAGCAGTTGATTCCTTCAATAATTGGCTCTGTTCTGATAGGCTGAACATAGAGCAAGTGTATTCGAGGCAATAGAAGAAGAATATATGGTAATAGAAAAGGTTTATCTCCTGCACTGTTGGGTAGCTGCAATGACCAGGCAAAACAACTTCACACTTCTCCTTCGGGTTCCTCTTCAATTTTCTTCTCTCCCTGCTTCTTCTTATCACAACAGTTAGACTTTTGGTTCTTTGGTATCATTTACACCCCAAAAAATATCTTCTTTGTGGCATGTGAGTTCAAGCAAAGCAGAAAATTTATCTTCGTTGCGATTGCTAGTTTCTTCCAAGTTCCAAGATGCTGCTTAAAAGTTTCTAGTGTGCAGCATAGTAGTATTGATTTCATTGTTGTGATTAACCAGAACTACAACATGCTGCGTAGAATCTTCATGTTAGTTGACTTTATTATGTTATGAAGAAGAAAAATATGAAAGGAGAATTCAAGTCATGAGCTTATTATGCCATGAATTAGTCTGAATGGCATTTTTGATGAGAGTGGAAAGTTTAGGGAAGCTAGAAGCATTTAAAAGAAAGGATTCATTGACCCGAAATTTCTATTGAAAGTGGAGTTACTTTACCTGCATAGCAATTTGGAGTGGTTGGTGAGTTTTTGTGGACTGTGCTGGCAGGATCTTCAGCTATCTTACAGGTTGGGCTGTTTGTCTAGTATTCTCATATAGTAATATTTGCTAAATAGGTTAAGCTTCGAATAACAAACAAGATTCATCACCTCAATCTTCTGTGTCAGATGATCTCTGGCACATGTAAAGGGCTTTGTGTGTCCGGCAACAAATCTTTTAATAGAATGACTGAAATTGAAATTCATATAGAAGTCGTTGACTGCGTTGTAGACACATCAAGCGTTATGATAATTTTTAGTTTGTCAGCATAATGATTACCTAACTATATTGTAGGTCATATGGGAGGTTGTGAAAAAGTGTGCTGTTTGATGATTCAAAATTCCAACCTAGACTCCTTGCATCATTCGGAGTAGCTATTTTGGTACTCTACTCACTGTTATCATGTATTGTCAACACGGGCACCTGTGGAACCATACGATTCCATGTGCAACAGGTTGCATATTCAACCTTAAAAGTTATTATCTTACCATACTATTGATAGCTTAATAACAGCTGTCTGCTGAATTTGTCTATGTAACTTATATTTTGGCACGATTCTGTCTCTACCGCCATCAGAAGGAAAAGAGGTCATGACATCATTTTCATTTGATAAAGCACATATACGCACCCATATCCCAACTAGGACTTGAACCCTGTACCTTTCTGTGGGGGTTGCATTAGGTAGATATTGGAAAGCTAATAACTGGTGGTGTTCTAGGACAATTTTTTGTAAGTCTGATAGAAAACTTTGAACGAAGGAGAAGCTCAAATTACCAGTTCTGTTCTTTGTCTTGGAATGGCAGGTCCTAGAAGCATAAAGTGAAGTAAATCAAGACTCGGTTCTACTTCATGCACTTACTTGGGTTTTATTTGGATTTTTCCTTTATGCAACAAACTAAAAGGTTTCCGTTAGCTAAGTTGCAATGTTTTGAGTCCACTAACATAAAAATGTTTTGGCTGAAGCTGACCTTGCCCTGGAAATGAATCACTAAAAGTTCCTGAATCTTTCCTTTTGGGAAGATTAACTAGGACACTCATGCCTACTGAAGTTCTCCCGTTCCTTAGTTTTCAGAAATGGATGTTCAGAGGATTCATGAGCTTCTGTTCTTGTCCCTGCCTTACCAGCTTTAAATTATGGTCTTTCAACTATTCAAGAACTCTACAAACATGTTGCTGCATTCTAATTTCCTTGTCACGAATGTAACTGGTTAGCGAATGATGTTATGGAATACCCATGTCAGAAGTATTTACGTGGCATGTTTTTGCTTGGTGTCTTTACTTTTGATGGAGGTTGAAAATTAAGTATTCCATGCTTATTCTAATCTTATATTTTTTTTGAAGTATGTAATCACGTGTTTGACTTACCATTCTTGACTTGTGTGCAAATGCAGGAAGGCTGCTAACTACACTGATATGTGAATACTTGAACTGGGCACAACTTGGCCACACCCGAAAAGTTTATCAGCCAGAGTGTAATTTGGTAATCATGTGCTTTTCGATAGTTTGGCAAATTTTGTTACAGTAATTCTGCTATGTACTTTTAGTCAATTTGTGATTTTTCTGGTAAAAGGATTGCATTATCTCCCAACATTAATTGCAGCAAAAGGATTTCTGGATTGAGTTAAAAAATTTAGCGGCAAGAATGGATTTGATCTTAAGAGTAATGAAGATGGTGGGCCCCTGCTTTTGGACATTCTTGAAGAGTGCTACAAGGTGTGATAGGAGCTCCCATATTTTTTTCTCATTCTCTATGATTTTGGAAATTAGATTTTTTATAACGAAGTCATGAGTTTATAAGATTTTGGTCGGCCACCCTTTGACATAATCAGAATCATCGAGTGATGACCTTTGCTCTATGGTGCTTATTAGCTTTTGAGATTCACTACCTACCAGATGTATTGTGTACTTTTGTTTGAACTACATTCAACACATTCACTGTTTACCCACTCAATAAAACTTTGATTACAGAATCACAACATTTTCGCTTGGCCGTATCGAGATATGCACAGATATTGTAGAACACTACCTTCCCCTCAACCCCGAATGCAAGCCAGTTAAGCAAAAGCTAAGAATATTCATCTGTTTTATACTCGTTGATTGTGATTATGTTATCAGCACAAGCCTTTCACCACCAGAGGGTGGTGGCCTGGTGGACAGATAAAATGACTCAGTCCGTCTGGATGGTTGTCCCCCACCTTTTGGGGCCTTCAATTCTAGCTCCTGGTGTAAGGGTTTCTAACCACGGGCCTTATTGCCCCTCACCCGCCTAACTGTTCTAAACCCGTTTCTTTTGTCAGCTAGTACTGACATGTTTGACTTTATTATTCAATTACAAGTAAAAAAACTATATTCTTATTCGGAGACATAACAAGGGCAGATTTGGGGTTGGAGTCCTTCGCTCACTTGCTTGGCAAGTCTATTGAGTTTTTAGGATCAGACAGTTGTGTTACCATACAAACTCAATATCCAATACAAACTAAGGGGAAGAGTTTTTACCGAAGAAGGTATCCTAAAGGAATGGGAGCAGTATAATCCCTCTGAACGCGGTGAATTTTGCGCATTTCTATTTATAACCTGCAACTTATTCAATTTTCGTTTTTAAAAAAATCAAATGTCTTTTGAATCAAACAAAGTTGGTTCTTTATAATGACTTTCATTTTAAGGGAAAATGAATTAGTTGGTTCTTGATCTATCACCCAAATCTTTCCATGCCAAAAAATGGAAAATGATAATTAAGTTCAGCCATTAATTGTAAGATCTCAAAATTTTAAGTCAAGGACAGCATAAATTAAACTGATTACGAAAACATCTAATAAATTGATTGTGCAAATGGACCAATAAAAAGAAAGGAAAGAAAAGTCATATCAACGTGTTAGTAATGGTTAATACTTTTGCAAGAGAACAGCCTAGATTTCAGACGTCGTGGCTCCCCCCCAGTTCAGTCGTCACAACCTTTTTCGGACAAATCTCTCTCTCTCTCTCTCTCTCTATCCAGTCGGAAAAGGAAAGAGAAAATGAAATCTTCAACACTCCAAACAGAATCTAGACTCGTCAATTGCCCCCCTACTCTCTCTCTCTCTCTCTCTCTCTCCATGGGGGTGTTGAACCGCCTTCTGAGACCAACCGGCTGGGCCTTCTCCTCCTATAAACCTCGGAGCTTATTTTCATCTTTGAATTCCGGAATTGATCTTGGAGCACCTTCTCCTTTGAACCACGAGACTCTTCCTCTCCGTCGAGATCCCAATGGCAGGAATTTCCAGTGGGTTTTCCTCGGTTGCCCGGGCGTCGGTAAAGGTACTTACGCCAGTCGTCTTTCAAAACTCCTCGGCGTCCCTCACATCTCCACCGGTGATCTCGTCCGCGATGAGCTTTCATCTCAGGGTCCCCTTGCCTCTGAGGTTCGTTATTGGTCAAATCGTCGTCTTGTGTATGTGAAGTTTTGAAGTGTGAATTGTGGTCTTTCAAATTGTAATTTAGCCGTTTTATAGTAAAATGTAGTGAGATCTCTGCTGTTTTGGTTAGAGAAACCTGCGGATTTGTTGAGCATAACAGAATGCTGAGTAGAGTTGAGTTTATGATTTCATAGGGGTGCAAAATTGACCGAAACCTTGCTGTCCTAGCTTCTTGTCCCTCCAAATAGTGAAGTATATTCAATTCTGTAACATGTGTAATCTTATGAGAGGTGAGAGATGAGTGATACCACACCCCGTGACATTCTGTATTGTATCCTGTGGGATATCAAATTTCTTTACTCGGCATTGACATTCACTAGGAAGGAATCATGGATATTTAATCCTGAGCGTGCATTTTTTTAATAATCACTGATCCCCTGAATATATATATCTAATCCGTTGCTCATATCCAGCTAAAACAGATACTTTGAGGATCCACTTTGGATTGGAGGGGAGGTGAGTGATTTGAAGGTGGGTTTTGTGTTTGTATTGTATTTTAGAAAAGAAAGTGAGGGATATGGAGGGAAATGAGGGGTGAGAGTACAACTAATTTAAGGATATGACTTCACCTCCAAAAATGGGAGGAAAGGAAAGTAAAGTGAGGCTGTGACTCATATTTGTAATCTTGATTATACCTTTCAAAGAATAAATATTAGTAAGATAAATATTATAAGTTAATTGTTATCTACACAAACTCAAACACCCAAGAAAATATAACGTACACAATTTCAAAGTCTATATAAATCAAATGCCTTTAGGTTCATATTTTGAAGATCAACTTGGAGTCTAGAGTTATGTTGAATCACTACTTGCATCTTGTTTTTCTTCTTCATTAAATCTCCTCATCAACATCCAACATGTAACAACGACTTTAACCCAGATATCTCTCTCCCTTTTTTTGTGCACTGCTTATGTATTGAGATAGAAAATGAGCAATAAATCAAAATTAACTTATTATTTTAACCCCAAAGATGAAAGGTTAAAAAAATAAAATATGTTACATCATTTACTTTCCTTCCTTGACCAAACATAAAAAAACATTTTAAAACTTCACTTTCCCCTGCATAAACTAAACAAGTAAAAAATGACTCCCTCCCCTCCCCTCCCCTCTTTTTCCATCACCTCCCCTCTTTTTCCACCACGAAGACCGCCACAACTACCAGAATTACCCGGACCTGTATCCTAGCCCTAACTATTCCTCTTGGAAAGTGGATAATCGGCAAGCTTTCATGGGAGGACTTTTTTTGCATCTGAATTTCTTATATTATGTTACCCCAGCTTGTTTGCAGACACAACTATTTTCTCGTGGAGACCTTTCAAAACTGATGTTATTACCTGGACAATGTTTTCCCAAACCTTGCCACAAAAGAAAAGCAGCTTAATAACGTCTGAGGAGATTTAAGTTATCCCATCTGTTGGGATATTTCGAATAAATGCTAGGATTGCCATTTCTAGTCTTTAGGATTGCCGGGTTACCTTGCAAGGTAAGTGTTATGTCTCTGCTTCGGGTTCCCAGATTGAGTGAGTTGTGAATTTACTTTAGTCCAGAACTTCCACTACAGTTTCACAGTTAAAGTGTAGTGCTATTTCTCTATTACCTTACCTTTCATGCATGAGGTAGTTTTTGCATCGAAATTCTTTCCAATCAAACTGCATTTACGAATTCAAAATAAGGGGGGAATGGATTAAGTTGTATGCGGAAGTAAAAGGGAATATGTATATTTGTTGCACTTCCTATTATTCTCCCAGATCAATGTGCCTCTGTATACAGTTTTTATCTATCTTTTATCTTGTGTTCTTTCTATTTTGCAGCTTGCAAAGATTGTTAACCAAGGAAAATTGGTTTCAGATGAAGTTATAATAAACTTATTGTCCAAGCGTCTTGAGGCTGGAGAAACTAAGGGTGAAACAGGATTTATTCTCGACGGTTTCCCTCGAACTATAAGACAAGCGGTTAGGCTTTATTTTTCCTCTTCTAGTGAGTATTGTAGTGCCAGAACACAAATCTGGATGATAGACAACTGCTCCTAAATCAAATTTCCTCTCTTATTCCGTCTTTGATTAGTGACATCCTCTATAGGCACTAACATTGTGCAAAAACCATGAGAACATGAAGTATACTGGTGCTATAATAGGTCAAACTCCTAAAATCTGACCAAAAGTAAAGTACTATAGTAGTCTGCAACTTAGTTTGTACAGGAGAAATGATGAAGTTGCTTGATGTCTTAAGTTTATTATGGTGGGTATGATGATGTCTTGTGATGTTCAGGGAAGTGATCATTTCCGGAATCTCTGCTTTTCTTTCATTGGCAAAAATATGTGGGATATATGATGCCAAAATTTCTGATTTAGGTTGATACTGCTGTATGCTGATTGAAACTGCAATATGCAAGGAATTTTGTTAAAATATTTTCCATGGTACTATTTAGATGCAGAAATATATTGCTGATGGTAAGTTATACTAACTTTATCAGCCATTATAACTTTATTCTGTAAGTCCAGGCTGATAAAGTTTTGGTAGGTCTACAATGACAGGTAGTTGAATGAGTTAAGGGGGAGAGGAATAAGATGCCGGGTGGATTAATTATAAAATCATATGACCCATAATACTATATTATCTTGGATAGTTTTATGTAAAAGATTGTAATAATTTTCAATTGTACAGCCTTGGTGAACCAGCTCTTGCCCAGAACTTCACTTAATTAGGAATATCTGTTCAAATGGTTGTATATCTGGCTAGTTCTATTTCTTTTATTAATTTATGAGTGGCTATGTTCCCATGCCCGACAAGTGGGGAATGGGGATTGTTTAGATACTGGCAACATATAGATGGTTTAGGTAAATGTCAACATTTAGAGATCTGAAGGATCTGAAACAGCCATGCTTACACAAACGCAGAGCTTCTGGCCTGTCCTCTAGGCATCTTTGGTAGGCCTACATTTGCGTAATGCTTGTTATGTTTTTTGTTGGTACGTTTCAACAAGGAGTGCTGACTTTTGCTTTAAGTTTTAACATTCTTCTGTTCCATGTTGTTTTCTATTTTGCCTAGAATTATGTCAAACAGGTACATCTCCATAATGCTTTCTTTTTTGGTGAATACATTTCTATTATGCTTACTGTAGGGTGCCTGCTTTTGTTTGGTATTTTTCAGTTGACGTTCCTTCCTATCCCGTCAACAATTATATCATTCTCTGTTATCTCGAGACAAGACTATTGAACACATAACTTCTGCATCATACTAATTTTTGCCTTTTAAACTTCGGTTATTTTCAGGAAATTTTAGAGGGAGTGACAGACATTGACTTGGTTATCAATTTGAAGCTCCGGGAAGAAGCATTGCTTGCAAAGTGCCTTGGAAGAAGGATTTGCAGTGAGTGTGGAGGCAATTATAATGTTGCCTGTATTGATATCAAGGGTGATGATGGAAACCATGAATTGTACATGGCACCACTTCTTCCCCCTCCTCATTGTTCAGCGAAACTAATTATGCGATCTGATGACACTGAAGAAGTCGTAAAGGAACGACTCCAAGTATACAATGAATTGGTAATACTTCATCTTCTCAGAATGTCTTTTCCCAATTTTATTGATCTTTTTGCATGCAATTAAAGCACAAATGGCCTCTGAGTTAATCTTGATGTTCTTGTTTGTTCGCTGTTTTACAGTCTCTTGCGTAGTTTTTCAATTTGGTGCTAAGATATTTGATGCACCTACCTGATTACTGCCTCAACACAGTACTACCATTACAAAGGAGCATGTGACACTGTAAATGAAACCCTTTGAAATCCTTTAGTAGGCAGCTTACATACCCCTAAATAGCAGGTTTCAGTAGTGTCTCTTAACTCAGCTATAATATGTAGAACCTGAAAACTAGGTCAAACAAAGTTATCGGTTACTTAGACAAGTGCATCTAATGCTGGTGGTTTATCAACTGACGTGGTGGCTGTGTAATTCATAATTGCAGAGTCGACCTGTGGAGGAGTTCTACCGCAGTCGTGGGAAGCTGTTAGAATTTGATCTTCCTGGAGGAATCCCAGAGTCGTGGCCAAAACTGCTTCAAGCTTTGAATCTGGATAACCACGAGGACAGCAAGTCTGCAGCCGCCTAGATTATTGTGGAGTTATAATACATTCCTAAGGTAAGTTGATAATTCTTTGCATGTATTGCCTAGTAAATTTGGACGAAAATAAGAAATTATATTCATAAGGAATGGAATATGGTAAGATTCCCAAACTATTTACAAGGGCGACTTCCTTTCGGGCATTGGAGTTGTCTGTGATGGTGGTTGTATGCTTGTAGACGAGCTGTGATATTATGTAAGACATCATGTAAATAATACTTGTGCAGGAAAAATATAAGTACAAAAAGAATTGAAGGATCCCTGTCTTGTAATTTTTGGCTCATTGCCATTTGATTTTACCGACCTTTTTTCCTCCCATACCAAAATGAGGTTGTCAGTAATTATTGAAAAAGATGGATGTTGTAGTGATGGGATTTGAGCCCATGGTCTCTACGAGGCTTGCGGGCTACCAACCTGCAAGTCAACCTTTCCAGAAAAAGAAAATGGGGGTAAGTTTGCCTATCTGCTACCAATTTCAAAGATCCTGTTCTAGCGCAGAAGTTTGGTATCGTGATAAGACTATTATCTTTTCTATTTTCTTAAAAGTCAATGCAAGCTCATGAGGGGTGATTGTGTGTGCAGTGCAGCTTCTGCTTAAAGCTTATGAACAAATTTGACTTGCATAAACTACAGTAATTGTTTGAAAGCTTGAGAAATCCCAAAGGCCCGTAGATGATGTGTCTGACCCTTCTTGGCTGCACCTAGATGCCTCTGATGAATGAAGAATTATTTTGTTCAACAGGTACAAAATCACTGGCAAATGAAAAGTCGTAAACAATAGCCCAACCGTGTTGTGGTTGTTGTGAGACTCCTTGTTGGCTGGTGATACCATTGCGTGTTATAAGCATTGTACCCTAGATTTACTGTGAGCGAACTCTATCGAGCTATTTCACTTTTGTTCACTCACCTGGCAAGTTTGCGTAGACCTATTTGCGATTAGGTAAAAGACTGGGATCCATTGCTTTAAACAAGTCATACGATACTTTAAATGAGATTTAACACACTGATTTAATCAATATAGTTTACCCACCTAATGAATGTGCATTTTGTGTGGAGAAATAGATGACAATCCTCTTGAAATTCTTTGCCGGGGAAATCTTTTCTAGTTCTTACATAGATAACTATATCCACTAGTTACAAGTTGCCATGAACTTTTGTCTTACATAGACTAATTGCTCACATTTAACTAACCTCTTGACGAGCCCATTACGTAGCTAACCTCCTAATAATGTGAATATATGTTTTTTGGGGATAAACCAATTTGAATATATGTTGCATCCTTTTTTACTTACTTTTTGAAATTGAGTTAATCTCTTTTTGGGCTTTTGTTAGTTTTGAGTTTGTTAAGTATTAGGTATTGATATATACGCGTTTAGTATTGGGTTTAAGGGTCTTTTAGTCATTTTACATTTCTACATCCATTTTCTATATATATATATATATATATATATATATATATCATGTGTGTATTGGGGATCATTAACTTTAATCCATAAACATGTTTTCTTCTTGTTCTGATTTATGGTACCATAGTGCAAAACCCTAACCCTAACCTTATCACTATAGCAACAGACAAGTTGATCGTCGGTCGTCGATGAGTCTGGATTGAATCTATGTTGTTGTTCTTGTGATATGATGTTCTTCTTGTAGCTTCTCGATTTTTGGACACGTTAATTAAAAAAAAGTAATTTTAAAATATTTATCATTTCATAAATAATGGAAAAAGCACAAGTCTGTTTAATACATCCTATAAGTTAGATAATTAAATTTGATAGAAGTGAAATCCTATAAATATTTTTTTGTTTAGCAAAAAAAAAAAAAGTGAAATACAGAGCAATATCTATCCTATGTAAGTAAGGTTCGAAGAATTCTTCAATACATGGCGGTGTTGGCGGTCATATATTCTGAGTCTACTCTATCGTCTTTAGTATCTGACATGAAACGTTCTGTAAAAAAATATATCATGAGCTATGAGGCTCAATAAGTCACCTTGCCCTTAGATTCTATTTTATTTTTGAGTTTAAGACAATAAGATACAATAGATCATGATGATATAAGTAATTGAATATAAAAGCAGCAGTACGTATGTACAATAATAAAATAGAGTAGAGTGAAGTGACACCAAGTCTAGTTTCACTAGTAAAGTCTCCAAGTGTTCAACGTCTAATTCTAAGTGTCAACCAAATTTCAAATGTTTATGCAAATCATCAAATAGATCATCAATTTTCAAAATGATTGCACATCATATTAAAAATTCGCAATATAGGGTTGTCGTTAGATAACGTTCTCAACTATTATGCCAATTGTGTTTTCGACCATTACGTTTTCAATTGTTGATTCTCATTTGTAATGTCTCACCGTTGTGCTCTCGATGCATCGTACCCCCTCCAAAGCTACATCCTACACACACTTTCACGACAACTAGAAAATAACACGATATGGCCAATGAACATAATCCGGCTAAAAACACAACTTGGGTCAATTATGACAGGATTAATGACACAACTCAATGGGGGTATACATGGTCCGGATTGGACTGGTTCTATAAGAACCCAGGAATCAAACTATATCTAATGGTTCCAAAGAATTGGAAACCATAACTAAACTGTTATATATATGGAATCAAACCAGAACAAAACCATTAGACCGGTTTGGTTCCGGTTCTAAATTATATTAGCATCTAAAAATTGTCAAAAGATTATGAATAGAATAGTACTAGTTTTTCTTAAATGTGCGAAGAAAATAAAAAACATAATAATTGCACCAACTTCATTAATCTTAAAAAGAATTTTATACATTTAATAAGCTTATGGAAAACACAACTACATTGAGAATGAAAGAGTTTTTAGTTTTAGAGAGTAGAAGGGTTGTGACCTTTTTGGGAGAGTAGAAGAATTTTAAAAATTGTGACCTTTATATATATAATCGGTCTGGTACTTCGGTTTGAACCACGGTTTGTAATTATATTTTAAAATCATAGACCGAACTATAATATCAGTTCTAATTTTTTTAGAACTATAACCAATTAACTAAATCACAGAACGAATCCAAAAAGATTGATTCGATCTGGTTTAGTAGTTTTTTTGATTTTTTTACACCCCTACAACTCGATTAACGATGCGACTCAGTTTATAACACATTATGATTCAAGACATAGCTCAACTAATGACGCATCATAATTAAATAACACCCATAATATTCTTACGGAAAATATAAAGTTCATAACAGACATTCGACGATTCCAACATAAATTTTAGGTTCGTGTATTCACATAATATCTTATATTTCAAGTTTGTATAAAAATGTTCTAAACCAAGTGAGTGTCTTAGTATTATCTAACATTTTATTCAACAATTCATGTAAGTAATATCAATGATTTAAGCAATTGAAAGCATAACATTTATAGCAAGAAATGATACATAAAGTGCACGTGATTACAATGAGAATACAAGATAAGCATGACATGAGGTAAAGTGCAAGATGAGAAATAAACTAACATATCCTTGGTTATTTCGGAATTTAGCGAGCCTGGGATAAATATATAATTATTTAACTAAGGATTTAATTTTAATAACTTGCTAAGGTGAGGGTTAGAAATGTAATAAGTTTATTACGGAGTAGTTTTGGACTTTACAAATTGCAAATACTCATAAAGATTAAAATGATAATTTTAACAAAGTAGAGGGGTAAAATAATATTTTGGGAAGTTATAGTGACTAAACTATAATTACAAAAATACAGGGATACATTTGTATTTGAGAGAAAATAAGGGTTAAACTGTAAATACAAAAAATGGTGGGGATTATTGTGATTTTTGAAACCATAGGGTGCAAGCTATAATTTATATTTAAGGATTAAATTATAATTATTTTTTTATGGGGTAAAACTATAATTTAAACTCTGTAAGGATAACTATTAGAATAATATATAACTTAGTGGTAAAATTGTAATAAAATAGAAGTCAAGAGTTTTGACAATTTCAAGTTCTACAGGTAGTATACCGGTAGAATGATGATTTAGTTTCTACCTGTATAGTTTCTACCGCTTGTGCACCGGTTGAACGGGGCATTGTCTTCAATCTTTGAGCTTTCACCATTTATCTTTGGTGAAGCTTCAGGGTTGAGTACAAGCTACCAAAAACAGAAGGTAAGAAGTATGCAACTTACTTAAAAGGGTTTAAAAGGTATGAATTGGGTTGATTTTGTTGAATTTGGATTTTCACAAAACTGGGTTTCTCACACTTGACGTTTTTGTAAAGTACTGCAGGTCAAGGAGAATAGAGGTTGAGGTTCAATTTATATAGGCTACGGGAGGGAGAACATGATCGAGGGTTAGAAGAGTTTCAAGGAAAATGAAAGGTGGTGGTGCAATGGAGTGTTGTAGGCCGCAAAAATGACAGGAAGGAGGGGGGAGTGGATTTTTTTTACAGTAGGATAAGGGATGGTGTGATGGATGGATGGGAGGGGGAGGTAGTCTAGGAAAAAACCAAAGTGGTTTTAGGGTTTAGTTTAGGGTTTAGTTTTGGCAAATGGATAAGATGATGAGTTAAAGGGATGAAAATATATGCATATTATATGTATTTGGCTGAAATACATCATTGTATACATGTATATATGTATGGCCAAGTACGAGTAAAATGTATGCATATACATGGTTAATATAACATATTTACATACATATGCATAATTCTCATACATGCATAATGTATACATATGGATGTGTGTGTATAACTGGATCAGGGAAACAAATAAAAAAACACTCAATCTCGGCCATTAAAATCAATGATTGAGATTAAAACACTCATTCTTTTTCCTCTTTATCTTTACACATTAAACACCCTTTTCCCCCATGGATGTTATCTTTTCCCTTCATCCACCCATTTCCCCCTCATAATTCACTACAAGAAAATACACTTTTGGCTATTAAAATTAGCGACTAAACTAAATTTAGTCGCCAAAAGTCGTGTATTTGGCGACTAAATTTTGTAGTCGCTAAAATGTTGAACTTTTGCTGACTAAAATTCATTTAGTCGGGAATGTCACCTTTTGGCGACTAAAATTTGTTTGGTCGGGAAAGTCATAACTTTTGGCGACTAAAATTCATTTAGCCGGGAAAGGTTGACTTTTGGCGACTAAAATCTTTTTATTCGGGACAAGTTGCGACTTTTGGTGACCAAAATCTATTTAGTCGGGTTTCCCGACTAAAGTCTGTATATATACACACACACACACACATATATGTATATCTATTTACGAATACACACACACACACACACATATATACACGTATTCAAATATACATATATTATATATACTCCGTATACGAATATACGATATATATATACACATACATGTTTATATATGTGTATACTATACATATACGGATATACATATATTATATATGGTATATGAATATAAGGATATATACATATAATATATAATATACGAATATTGTACACACACACACATGTATATATATACATATACTATATATAATATACATATATATACATACATATACTATTTGTATTTGTACATATAATATATGTATATGTATGTAAGCATATATGCATATATATTATAGAGTATTTAGGGTTTGTAGGGATATACAGACTACATGTACTCTATATACATGTATCCATATATATATACATACATATACTATTTGTATTTGTACATATATTATATATAATATACGAATATAGGGATATATATGTATGTATGTATGTATGTATGTATGTATATACATGTTATATATATTACATATATGTATGTATATCCGTACACACACACACACATGTATGTATGTATTCGAATATACATATATTATATATACTCTGTATATGAATATACAGATATATATATACGCATACATGTATATATATGTGTATACTATATATGTATACAGATATACATATATTATATATGGTATACGAATATATATATATATATATGTATCCGTATTTCCTGATCAAATATTGATAATCGGAACCGTTCAATGTGTTTAAAATATATATATGTGTGTGTGTGTGTGTACATACAATATTCGTATATTATATACTATATGTATATGTTGTATATATATATATATGTAATTAGAGAGAGAGAGAGAGAGAGAGAGAGAGAGAGAGAGAGGGGCTGCCGCAAGAGGAGGCGCCAAAACTCAACTGAACCGCCGTCGGATAGCAACTCAATCATGCATTATAGGTAGGGATTTTTACCTTCCAACCCTTAGGTGATGTGTTCATATTTATTTTTTATCGTTGCAATTTCAATTCATATATCATGATTTAGGGTTGTTAGATTATTTATCTTAAAGCAAGAAAACTCAGAAAATCAGTTGATTGCAATCTAGTTTAATCGGTAGAGTGATTAGTTTTATTTATTTTATTTTTTCTGTGACTAACCAAAAATCAGTGAAAAGGAACTTTGCCTTAAATCCTTAGATTTGTAGTTAGTTGGTTTGATTTGCATAATTTTAGCTATGGTTAGACTGTTCTTATAAAATCCAGAAGTTAGCTATGAAGCCCAGAGGTCAAATGTAAATTAGGCGCAAAAAGAGAGAGAGAGAGAGAGAGAGAGAGAGAGAGAGAGAGAGAGAGAGAGAGAGAGAGAGAGAGAGAGAGAGAGAGAGAGAAGAAAAGACAGACTTTGGATCTATGTTGAATAAATACTTATAGTCTAATAAAATTAAGAATTATTCTTACCTTTTGATCTGATTGTCACCGTATGGATGGGTTATCTAGACTCACATTTCTCCTAATTCCATGCTCATGAATGAATTGTAAATGTTTAATGTAGTTTCATGAATCGAGATTGACTATATATGTGAATATATATAATTTAATAAAAACAAGCTGATTTTGATGTTATTTTGATGGTAGTATTGTAATGTTAATATTATTGTTTGATTTATGGATGAGTTGTTGATATTGAGTTAGTCTGGATATAACCGTTATGTTGTCTGATTTTATGTAGAATTTACTTAAATGTATTTTGGAAAAAAAAAACATAGATTAAATATTAGGGACATTGAACATTGATCGACGAAATAACTGACTTTTGAGTAAAAACTAGTTTATACGTTAGGGACATTGGCTAGTATGACACACAAAATTTAAGAAACGAATGATGATTGATTGGTCGGTAAAATGTGGTCACTAGTAGAGACACGTAAGGCTAATGGAAATAAAATTGAAATGACAATTGGTTGTACAATTTTAGGATCGTTTGGGATGCCAGCGAGTTTTTAGTGGGTGTCGATCGAGGTGCTAGACGATCACGATACGTTGTACTGTGCTCGAGGTGCTGGACGGTCTAGATTCGTTGTACTGTACAATGTGTGTTGGACGGTCTAGATGCGTTATACTGTACTCGACGTGCTGGACGGTTGTGATGCGTTGTACTGTACCCAATCGGAGTACTGGACGGTCTTGACACGTTGAACTGTACTTGGTGTACTGGACAGTCTTGACACGTCGAATGGTACAAGAATTATGTCAGAGTTTGAAACCCGAGGTAGATTGGATTTTTATTGGCCATCGAGCCGTATTGTTATGCGTTTTATTCACAGAGCGTCGTTTCGTTTAAGAAAAAAAGAAAAGAAAAGAAAAGAAAAGTTCATAATTTATCTACGTACGTGTTATTTGACTGCGGGTGATATTTCAGCATCTGTTATTAATGTCATTCAGTTACTTTTGTACATTTTGTTGTACGTGTTATTACCTTGGGGTTCGATTTTTCGGGTATAAGTTCCTAGTGAGTTTCATTACTAATTGGAGCAACTTTTCTGTCCCTAGCGTTTCATGCTAGATTTAGAAGAGTAGATGGAGATGTCTCCAGAGCAGGAAGAGTCAGACGATGAAGTTGTAGAGTTCAATAGGACCGAATTGTCGTACCATTAGAAGCTCTGAATTTTATAATTCTATTTTTTTATGTAAAACTAAAAGGGTAATTATTTAATTCAAATGTAATTCCGTTGTAGTTGATTTGTTAATAAAAAAAAAATCTATGCTATTTCTTTTAAAATATTCGCTCAAAATGATTTAAATAACGTACCGAAAAATCAGGGCGTTACAAATGGTATCAGAGCATAGGTTCACCATTGTGACATTGGGTAGAATGGGTCATAAGTTTTGAGAGTTTGTCCTTTAGATTTTTCTAGTTAACTGATGTACAGTATAATAAGTCTACTATATATTTTGAATTTCGCATCGAAGGAGAGGCGAATTACGAGATTATTTGAATCGGAATAGAGTTAAGATAAGAGAATTAGACTCAACGACGAGATAATTAGGCTTAGGTAGAGAATACTATATGCGGTATGTTCTTTTTTCACATGATCGTAGATTTTTGCCCTCATGATTGTGGAAATATGGTAATAAATATTATGTGATCATGTGCGTATATTTTTTTTTTTAAAAAATTCATATTTTGAAAACTCAATTGGTGAAAACCCCTTGTACAAAACATTTTACGCTTAGAATGGAACCTACCAATTAGGATGT
This sequence comes from Arctostaphylos glauca, assembly GCA_019985065.2. Lineage (NCBI taxonomy): Eukaryota > Viridiplantae > Streptophyta > Magnoliopsida > Ericales > Ericaceae > Arctostaphylos > Arctostaphylos glauca. The sequence continues at coordinate 16,668,413 of JAHSPW020000002.1, read as the reverse complement.
CAACAACAACACCATCAAGAAAAAAAAACACACGACCCTACTCAAAGGGAGGCTGCTTCAAAATATAGGTTAGATTGTTGTCAACATATAGTTTTTGTTAATTCTTCTATCATTCTAACTTTGACAAGTTGTGTTTATCTTTCAATTCTACAATTTATGTTGATTGGAGATTAACTTATCTTTCTGAATTCTCCAAGCTATACTGATTTATTACATGTCTATCTTTTCGACGTCTTCAATCTATGTTAATTTTATTATCCTTTCAAACTCATCAAATTTTGTGGGAAGAGTGGTCGTCTATTTTTTTAACCTTTGTTGAATCTAATCAATATGCATCTCGAAATAAGCTGATATCGAAATTTGCGAATCAAAACTTGACTTTGAATTATTGAAAGTATCGTGTTACCCTAACACCCATTTTCATGACGTTAGGTCTTGAACAACATATACTAAAAAGAATTATTCTGATTTTCCCTTCAGTTGACGAAACCATAGTTCTTGAGATCGCAATCAAAAAACTCGTATGTCTTTTAAAGAATTTTGAATTCACAGGCCCACATGAGTGGAATTTTTATAGCGCTCACTCAATTTTTGTGGCACTTCTCATCTTTTGAGATGTGAAATCTTGAAAAGATTATGCTCTAAACCCTCATAAATTTATTCTATCATAAGAATCTTATTAGTATACATCATTTGAGTATTCTGTGAGGATTTTGTCCCCTCGAATTATTTCTATACTTGACACTTCTACCTAAAAACTAAATTAAGATGTTTATTTTGAAACGCATTTGGCCGATGTAATTTCAAGACAAATATCCGAAATAGTTTTTCATACCTAATCTCAAACTTTTCAAAACTTTATTCTTGCTGCAGTTCAGTTACTTCTGTCATAGAAATCCTTCTTCGCATATAATTATATGGTCTTTCGAACCAAAGTATCCATTTGTTGCTATTGGTTAGTCACCCTTCGGTTCACAAACGCTGTGATATAGCTCATCATTTTGTATTTATTGCGTTCGTCTGATTGAATTTAACACCAACCTTGAAGCCAATTTCAAACTCTTATCTTGAAATCTGAGAGAGTGTGTACGCACTTCGTCTTAAGTATGTCACCTTTGAATTATCCTGTTACGTGTTCTGACCGGGGCTACACCAAACCCATAACGTCTTGATTGAAATTTGGGACTCTGTATCGAATCATTAACGCAGATCATTCCGTGAAATTTTGAGGACGAAATTATTTTAAGGGGGATAGATTGTAGCGACCCAGAAGTTTTAATGTATTAAAAATAAAACTAAAAATTCTTTTTAAAATTTTAGTTTATGTTTTAATTCATAATCTAGCCATTAAAATTAATATTGTAATGGACAGATGACACGTCACATGTATGGGATTGTGTTGGTATGTGCCATGCTGGTATAGTTTATTTTTCTTCTTCTTTAAATTTTCCAATAGTTATAAATTCTATGGTTTTAAATAAAATAAAATAAAATAAAAACAGTTTTTATTTGGGTTTTGAATGATAACTTTATAGGTTTTCATGAGGTTTTAAGGTATATGAATATAGGATTTTGATGAGAGGAGTCATGAGATTTTATGAATGATTTGGCCTTTGTGGTCTATAAAAAAACTCAATTGTCTTCCTAACCACCCCGTTTCCCGCCCCATTCGGGATGGAGATTTGAGAATTTTTTCGAGTATAGGGTAGGATGTGGAGATTAGTTTGAAAAAAAATCGGAGAACGGGTAGGATTTGGATGTATGTGTCCCCGTCCCGATCCCAATCCCGTTCCCCGTGTACATGTAAGAGTGTAGAATTCGATTAAGGCTCTTTAGTTTTTATCTTTTGTCAATTTTTAATTCCAGCCACGCATCAACCTTTTGCTATGGAAATACACAATTTGCTAATTTTGAATACTTTTCAGTTTGATACTCTTCCTTATGGCTGAGTTTTTCTTCTATTTGTAATCAAGCAATAAGTCTCGATTTGTATGAAAAACAACTCATTTATTTTGGTAGCTAAAAGTTCGTATAGATTTTACAATAAAGAACGACAAAATTTGTCAAACAGTAAGGAATATCGTTCAAAAAATTCAAATGCATGTAGATATCATTAGTTTGTTTTCTAGTGGTAACGAAAATGTTAATTTTTTTGTTTAAATTTTTGGATCTCCGTTCTCCATTCCCCGCTCGGAGCGATGATGAAGGGTAAAAATAATTCCCATTCGGGGATCGCGCCAGGGATAGGGATTAAATATAAGTTTAGGGATCAGAGACGGAGATAGTAACATCTACCTCCGATCTACCCCGTTGCCATCCCTAGCTCTTAAGGCATGGTTTGGCAAGTTAAGGTTGTTACATAATTTGGCATGCAGCGTTGTCAATCAGATCATTCACTCTTTTTTACCACATCTGACCGACCGAAAATAGATAATATTATCATTATGGGTGATGATCAACAAAACATTGCCGAGTTGAAGAAGCTCCTACAACAATAGTTCATACTGAGATTCTAAACTACGATACTTCTTAAGTATTAAGGTAGCTCGATCGAAGGAAGAAATTAGTTTGTCTCAGCATAATAAGTATGTTTAGATATATATTATAGAGAAGACTAGCTTATTGGGATCGAGATCTGTGAATACTCTTATGAATCTGAACATCAAGCTATGGGAATCAGGGGGCTTACTTTTCAATCCTGATGAATATCGTCGATTGGTAGTAAGTTGAATTGTCTTACTATCACAATTCTAATATTTTATTTGTAGTTAGTTTGGTGAGTTGGTTCATGTCTATACCTCGACTTCCTCATTGTGAGGTTGTTTTTCGTATTGTGAAGTATCTTAAAACTCATCCAGGATGGGGCTGTTGCATAAAGTCAATGGTTATTTACGTGTTGAGGTATTTACTAATTTAGATTGGACATGATACTTTCTGCAGGAGACCCACTATTTAACTATAGTGCTTTCCTAGGAAATAATCTTGTTATTTGGAAAAGTAAGAAGTAAACCGTTATTGCGAGATCTAGATCTGAGTAGAGCACCGTGTTTTATAGAATACGCTACATGTGAGATCATTTGGGTGTGGTCTTTTCTCGACGAGATAAGTTTTTGTGTTCAGCTGCCCATGAATATGTATCGTGACAATCAAGCTATCATTCAGATTGCATCAAATTCAATTTTTTTTATAAGAAGATCAAGCATATTGTGGTAAATTGTCATCTTGATTGAGAAAAAGGTGAATAATGGTGTGATTGTTATTCCTTTCGTATTTACTGGTGCTCAGCTATACGATATTTTTACCAAAACTTTTGTGCAAGTCATGGTTGGAGCTATTGTGCAAGTAAGTGTTGGACCAAGCAGATTGAAGGGTAGTGTTTAGTTATTAGTGTTAGTTATTGATATGTGTGTATTATCAGGATGCAAGGGTCCTTTAATCATTTTATATTTTTATACTATATATAAATCAGGTGTGTATTAAGGATAATTAACTTTAATTCCTAAACACTTTTTTTTAATCTGATTACAGAGTTAATTTTTTTACTTTTTCAATTCGTCTTGATGGGAAAAATTATTTAAAATATTATGATACAAAATAAATCAAAATATGTATACTTTTCAGCACGTTTTGTTTTTGTTTTTTTGTTTTTTAATTTTAAATCAAAACAAATTGAATTTTTTTTAAAAATTTTCGACAAAGAAGCTAAAAAAAATAAAAATAAGCCAAATGCCAAATAAAAAAAATCTAAGACATTCCAAACTCATTGAAGTCCCCACCTTGTTCGGATGTAGTTTTTACCAGCCTATAGCTTATTCACCTAGTTTGGGCCAACTCTCCTACTAGCTTTTGAGGGTTATTGTTTTTTGTAAAAATATTAAAATTTTAACTTGAAAAAGCCTATTAAGGTAGCAATGACATATCAAACTATCAAAGCCTACTAAAATTAGCACTGGAAGAACTAATCCAAACGAGTGAAATATAACAATAAGTACAAAAGTGGCAACCACAAGAAAAAAGTGCCAACATCATTGGAATCAAACATAAGACCAAACAACAGATCGGGGACCTTATTATGCGTTGTGCACAACAGGAGTACTATCGTCAAAACGACTTCGTTTTGGTCACCAAATTATTGCCCAAATAGTTTAACAGTATTTGAACAGATAAAAAATTGTGTTGTTTTGGCACATAACAAACTATGTTGTGCACTGTGCGAATCATATTATGCGAAGTGCAAACCAAGATCCTCGTATCCACAAGCCACATACCATTATGGGAAAAAGAAAAAGGTTAGGCCCCTATTGTAGATTCTAAGGCAGGAACCAAAGCAAAAGAACCACACTTTTTGCTTTTCTAGCAATTGAGGACCCAAGATTGGTAGTGAAAGAGAGACCTAGGCCACAAAAAGGGCATGGGATTCAAAGGTGAACGGAAAAAGCACAAAAAAATACAACTATGTGATAGCCATAGCTCCAAGGTCACATTCACAAGCCATTTTCCAACGTTATCTAGAATCAATGAAAGTGAAAAGCGATAAATTAAGGACAACACATAACTCAAAATTGAAACGAATTTGGAAGTCGATGAGAGACGGGATTGATTCACGAAGATCAATAGCATCTTCAGTAGTGTCGAATTTTTCTGAGAATAAAAAGTGCACTTTTACGAATTTGTTACTAGTTGGTTATAGGGTGTCAAATTGAACCACTGAGGGTATTTGAACATTACATTTAAATTATGAGAGAGCAATGCATTTGTCGAAAAATTTAAAAGAGAGATTTTTGTACTTTTAAGAAAATCCTTGGCAAAGTCGGTGCAATATATTCATAGTAAAAATGGTGAAGGAGCCAAACTTGTCTCAAGTCTTCTAAGGTGTAGAGATCCAGTTTGGGTGTTGTGGGTTCATTACGAGTTATAATGTGAAGTTTCGAGTCATGCATTTTAGAAATTATTTTTAAGGTACATATGGATTACACATTTGTACACATACTCATATGTAATTTTAAAAGTACATATAAAATGTTGATCGCATCCACTTGATTGTTTGTCCCTAAAATTCATGATCCAAGTAAAAGATATTCATCCATTCTTTCAAAGATAGATATGATAACTTCACATTAAATGAGAAATAATTTCTATTCTTATTTTCCATTCATCTCTCTCTCTCTCTCTCTCTCTCTCTCCCCACAATGTCATTTTTTATTTAGAAAAATAAAAAAAATCATAAACCCACACCAAAACAAAAAGAATGACTACGAATATTAAAAGGAGAGTGTAAATTAATTTACTATCCTAATTTTGTTATTATTAAATTTGTTAGGCGAGTAATCTACTCAAAACAAAGTAAGGCTCCATAGGCCTAAACTCTTTCAATCTGTGTCGTTCGGTAATCTAATGAACTCATTTTACCCAATAAATTTCTCTCTCAATCCATGTCTTTTTGCACCTAATACTCGAAACTAAAAATCTTAGAATCTTCTCTTTGCACCCAGAAGTAATCCAACGTTAACTTTCTATTCACTCAACACACACATTTTTTTGAAAGGCAAACAAATTATATTGATGAAGTGATACACATGTTGACGAGAAGCCAAATAAGGGGTAAAACAGAAAGGAAATGTAAAGACTAGGTTTCATTGGAAATATGCTAATCCTTTGGACAACTGGGCAAAATCTCCCACCCAAACCTAAAAATCCAAATTAAATGTGCCCATAAGCTCGAGAATAGACTAGGGCTGGAAGACAGAACAATGATGGAATATGGGCACTGAGGTAAGTTAGAGTGAACCCAAAGGATTCATCCTTGCTTGATTAGATGCAAGCAATTGGCCCAATCAGGTACAACACCATTGAATAAGATAACATTTTTTAGAAGCCAGATTGACCAGATAATTATTGCTGGTAGAGATAGGATGCGACCAGATTTGAAGGGTCACTGCTAAAGCTCCAGTCAGACCAACATAGTAGCAGATCTTAGATAGATGTCGCGGATGCCCACGATACTCCCCATACGTGTAAGAACTTAGCCCAAATTTCCCAAATCATACAACAATGAAGGAATAAATGGTTGGAGGACTCTAACTCTTGTCGGCAAAATTTGCATGTGGCATTTTGGTGATCCAGAAGACCCAAACCGATGAGAAGAGCCCTTGATTTGATTTTTGATAACTAGGCTCGCCATAGTACATTGGACCTCTGAGGGGCACCAGATGTTCCATATGGGGGGGGGGGGGGGGGGGGGGGGGGTGCAGATGGCCCTTAGTAGGTAGGATTGGTTCCATAATTGTATACATATCTTTTACCAAAAATCTTCCTATGGAATTGTGCTCCCAAACAATAAAGTCTGCCCTACTTGATAAAATAGTGGTAGCATTAGAAAGAAGACTAAGCAGATCAGATAATTCTTCATCCTCCCAAGAGAAACATGCCTCTTCTAAGAATTATTTGTTGATCAAAGGTTTTCAAAGAGCATCTTTGTGGATTGCCAATTAGAAGATTTTGGAGAATTTGAGTTGGAGAGGTTGCTTCTCGATTGCCCATGGGTATGATCAAAGCTTGATATTATATCTCCCTGTTCCCCACTCTGAGTCTGAAATGTTCCTTAAACACGCCAAAGATAGTAGGGTTTTTGAACTCCAACAATAATGTTTGTCTCCAAATGGTGGAGCCTTTGACTAATCCATTAGAATAGGGGAAATAGGAGTCAATGGTATTTTATTGACGTCACATACCACTAACCTCCACAAGCTATTCTTATCACTCACAAAATTTCACCACCATTTGAGGAGGAGTGTCGAGTTCACTGCCCTTACGTTTTTTATACCCAAGCCCCCTACCACTTTGCTTTGCACTCCACGTCCCATTGAACAAGATTGATTGTTTTTTGGTTTCATCCAAGCCTCCCCATAAAAATCTTCTTTGTGTCTTCTCTAATTCTAAGCGACTCTAGAAGGGAGTTTGTATAAGGATAGATAATATATGGGGAGGCTAGAAGGACAATTTTAATAAGGGTGAATTTGTCTGCAAACAAAATGAGTTTACTTATCACCCAGATAACCTTGACTTAACTCTATCCAAAATAGGTTTTCAAGTCTTGAACCTCAAAAGGTTTGCCCCCTAGATGTAGACCTAGGCAAGTAATGAGTGGTTTGGTTTGACACCTAGGGATTTTGCGCAAGCCAACATAGCATCCTCCTCCCGCCCTACACCACTCATAACAGATTTATGGAAGTTGATTTTAAGTCTGAATACCACTTCAAAGCCTCTTAGATCATCTTGGTTTTGGACACTTCCTTCAGTCCTCCCTCACAGAATAGCAATGTATCATCCTTGAATTGCAAATGAGTAATATTTACTGATAGGGGCCCCATTCTAGCCCCTATTATGAATCACATATCTTTTAGCTCTATTGAGCAGGTAGCTGAGGTCCTTAGTTGCTAAGATAAAGAGGAAAGGGGATAATATGTCCTTTTGTCTCACCCATTTCTCCTTTGAGAATTCAGGTGTTGGAGAGCCATCAACGAGAATAGAAAGAGAGGTTGTCTAGATGCATTCCCAAATCCCTGATATCCGCTTGATAGGGAAGGCAAAGCACTCAAGCATAAAAAGGATGAAGTTCCAGTTGAGGTTGTTACAAGTTTTTTCGAAGTCCAATTTGATAAGAATTCCCTTCTTCCGCCTTCTCTTCCAGAAGTTAGCCACTTCATTTGCTATGAGCACACCATTTTGAATTCCTCGATTCCCCACGAATGCTGACCGTGAATGGCCAATCAATCATGGGAGAATAAGCTTTATTCTTTGAGCCAAAACTTTGACCAAAATCTTGTAGATAGAGCCAATAAGACTAATAGGCATGTAATCTCCCAATGCAATAAGACTTTGGACCTTTGAAATTAGGGTGACGAATGTAGAATTTAGGCCTTTTGTTAAAAGCTCTCTCCAATCCCATCCATGAAGAATTTCTCTATTGAGACCTCTTGCTCACCAAGGAACCCAATAAGGACATGTATAATTTGGCAATTTGTATCACCACTAGCGAATCATTTGAAGTCATTTCTTAATGTAATTTAATATTAATATTAATTTAAATTAATTATGTTTCTTGAAATATTTTTAGACTCTTAAATGTATAAAATAAAGGGTTGAGATTTGTAATTTTCTTTTTTTTAGAGATACTTCTGTATTTTGTTATATAGATGTTTCTCATAAAAAATACTACATATTACGAAAATAATATTCAAAAGTTATCTCGTGAAAGTGATATATTTATATTGTTAGATGAGTATATAATGAAAGGTTGAGATTTGTATGAAAAAATAAATATTTATTAAAAAGTCATTTAAAGTTAATTTGTGAGAGTAATTTTTTAAACAGTTAAATGTGTAGAATAAAAGAATTAACGTTATAAAAAATATAATGAGTATTTGTTATAATTTCATTCAAAAGTAAATATGTGAGAAAATATATTTTGAGACCGCTAGATTTATAGAATGAATGGTTGAGATTTATAAGAAGAAGAATATGTTCTATGAACATATTTTTTATTTTTTTTTATCTAGATTTTTGTCATAAAAAGTAGCAAGTATTTACTGAAATATCATTCAAAAATTATTTTGTGAGAAATATTTTTATACCGTTAAATATATAGAATGAAGGGTTGAAATTTAGTTTGTTTTTTAGAGATATCTCTCTATGTTGTTATATAATTTTTTATCCCAACAATATCCGTAAGTTCAACTCTATATATCCAAAAAATGATTCTTATTCGTCTATTTTGATGAACGTACAAAAAAATAATTCTTTTTAACGAGGACATGATTTTGAAAATATTTCATTTTTCAAGAATTGCCTGCAGATACAATTTCTTTTTTAATAGGCATAGCATTTCTATCTTTAAGAGGTTTTTAGTTTAGGATTTTGATGAGTGAGTCTGTTGTGTTAGAGCATCTTCAACACTAATAATCCTTTTATCAATTAAAAGTACACAAAAAGGTATAATTTTTATTTTTCCCTAAGCGTTTTCTTATATATGTATGTGTTTTATCATTATTAGGTATTTTGTCTAGTCAAAACAAATAAATAAATAAATTAACACGTTTGATGAGATTTCCCTAAGCATTCTCTTATGTATGTGTTTTATCATTATCGGATATTTTGTCTAGTCAAAACAAATAAATAAATAAATAAATCAACACATGTTTGATGAGATATTTATGACATTTTGCAATGATTAATGAAATGAATTTTTTTTTTTTTAAACACAACATTTCGTGCACAGACCATTGGAGTTAGGCTCTTTAAAATAATTGGACTCCACGTGTACCAAACAATTTTGAATATATCTGTATTTGGATTTGCATATATAAGTTGTGTTTTTAGATTTGTTCTAATGAAATTTGCCTAGTCTGAAGAGCAACTCAAAGAGAATAGCTAAAAGATTCATGTTGGTTATTTTGCCTAGCCAACACCAATGGTTGGTACATCAAAGGACTCTCTACTTCACTATCTATTTCGCTTATTTCATTTTTCACTAGCTTCTTATAGCTAATCATCTCTCCTCACTATATTATCATGTTATTATAGAGACCGTTAAAAAAAATATAAACCATTAGAATATGATCATTTAAAAAATATCACGTCATTTGTATATAGATGCCATATGTGCAACGTTTCTTTTGGGATTATTTGTTTAAATTAGTTTTATTAAATAACAAAAATAAAGAACAATTTTAGAATGCATAGACAAAAAATAGAAATACAAATTAAAGAGTGAATTTTTTTGGGGTGCTTTTCACTAATTAAAATAGTCTGTTGGAGATGTTCTTGAGTAATATTTAGAATTTACGAGAAGAATGTTCTCGTGTAAGAAAAAATTAGTTTAGAGAGTTATTAGATTTTGAATCTTTTTCATAAAATTCTAATAGTTTTTTTAAAATATATTTTTTATGGGATTAGAGAGAGACTTTTGGGTTGGAATGCTATCACTCTTGGTAATAATTTGCGAATTTACTGGTCATAACATGCAATGAAAAGGGCATTGCCGTCCAAAATATTTGCTACCTTTAACGGCGCCGTGAACTCTGACGTAAGTTTTGAACCAACCAACTTTCGGGCTCTCACCAGAAAACGACAGCCAAACGCTCTTACTCCCAAGACGGATAAAGTCCAAAAGGAGAAACCTTTAACTGATCCTGCAACGCGCCACGTGTCCCGAATCGGATCCAATTTGATCTCTCCAGATCCGGAATAAACTCTCTAGCTTTCGGCTTTAGATTTTAGATCCACGTCACTGATCTCAATCCCTCGTGGCACCTCTCACCACCTCTGGACCTCACAATTTCCACGTCAGCTTCTCGCTATTATAATATCTTCTCCGACACATTAGAAAATTCTCTCTCTCGCTCTCTCTGCTCCCATTTCACCCTCGCCGTTTCTGAACCAGTGGGAAAAAAAAGAAGAAAAGTTCTTCTGCTCGAACCCTAAAATTTGCTTCGAATTCAACATCGGTTTGTGCTTTTTACTTTCAAATGTTTATGTTCTGGCAAGTTTGTGTCTCCAATTTGTCGATTGGGCTGACTAGACAGTGAGAGGTGTTCTTCACCAAAGAAGTTTTTAGAGGTAAAGTTTTCCCCCCGAAAATGGACTTTTTTCTGAGTATTTTATTTCAAGGACCCGAGTCCGAGTGCTGAGAGGTTTGATTTTTGTGTCTTTTAGTGATAAACACCCAAAAAATACTATTCCATGTGATATTAGTTTTAGTTGCTGAGAAATACGAGGAAAGTTTAGCAAAAATTGTGAACTTTTGTTTGTCTGATTTCTTTCATCTTCTTTGAAGTTGGAAGCATCTTTTCAGTAATTATTTAGGTGAGCAAAATTTTATGTTTTATATCGTACCACGTTGTTAAATGCAAACATTTAGAGGATCATTAGTTGTTTGTCGGCTATGTTGCAGAGGTTTTCTAAAAAAAGAGCAATATAATTTAGCGCAAGAGTAGTGTCATAGCACAAAATTGAAGTCTGCTATATTTGCTAAATATGTTGAAACGGTATTAGGGTTTGGCTTTGTTGATTTGCCTGTTGTAAGGCATTGCTTACAAAGCATATAGGTGGCTAGTTGATTTATATTTACTTGTCTTATTTAATTTCAATCTTCGTGGATTATTTTTTTTTCTAAATAATGGCTGATGTGAATGTTTCTCTGGTGTAGAATTTGTTGAAGAGTGAGTTGATCGGTATAGAGGTGGGTTTTGATCACTAACGGCATGTGCAACGTCTCTTGTAAAATAGAAGTTCTATTGCCAGCTAAATCCAGTGCCTTAATCATCATTGGTCTTTTTGAAACTGGTTGATGAGGGGTATTTGGGTGAACACAAAAGGTCCCGCAACCAAAGGGTTGGCGGAACTCAATAACAATTTAAGGAATGGACGAAAGGAAGTGAGGGATCGAATTGCTGGTGGTGCACATGGGTTTTCTGAGGACGATGAGTCCAGGACTGATGATGATTTTGAAGATGCAAATTGTGGAAGCAAAGAGTTAGTTCAGCAGAGGCCGCATCAACGGCCTCAAGGATCAAAAGTCCATTGGGAAAGTTTTCTTCCTCTTCGGTCACTTAAGGTTTTGCTGGTGGAAAATGATGATTCAACACGCCAAATCGTCAGTGCATTGCTTCGAAATTGCAGCTATGAAGGTTATGATTACTCTCTCTGGCCCCATTGGTTTGTATTTTTGGTCCATTCGTACCTGTCAGTAAATGATCTATTTTCTTGAAAAGGAAACTTCCAAAGTTTTTCCCCCCAATCGAGAGATCTAAATTAGTTCTTCTAGTCAAAGTTTTCAAAATTATCTAAAAGAAAGTATAGAAGAGCAAAAAGATCATTTCTCGAGATATCCATGATAGCGGAATCGCTTCGGATGGGGTATGTTATTTTGATTTGATTCTTTAAAGGTTTATTTCTTCACCATGCGTAAGAGTGAGTTATTTGATCTTATAGATGCCAGATTGTTGAAAAGTTGCAAGCCCTCTGTCATGTTAAATTTACAATGCTCTGTAATGAAATTTTCACTACTTTGACTCGTGTTACTATCTCTGCCTGAACTATATAAGTTTATAAGTCCGTCATCTATGAGATTGTTATTACACCTTTTGGACTCTGTGTCGTGCGTTGATTGCTAAGTTGATGCTTCTTGCGTTATCTGCTGCATGGATCATGAGCATTTTTATGCATGTTTTACCTGTCAAAATTATTTTGTGAAGGTTTTCTCACTATAGACTTTAGGGATCAGTTCAGTGACCAAGGGTTGAGTAGTAGAATCCCCAGTTCAGTTGGTTGTCTGCCACCTTTCCCTCCCATGCCCGAGATGGCCTTAGTAAGGGTAGCAGCCTCCACCAATTAAGGATAAGTTTGGCACTGCCATTATTGGTCTGACTGTGCAGTTGGATTCATCTTTATTGAAGCCGTGACAGTGTGTCATCCTTTACTATCAGATACTCCATAGAACTACCATTCCGGGTTTAATAAAACGGAGATCGGGCAATTATTATACCAAAAGCAGACAACAAAGCACGTTTTGCTCCATTCAAACACATAAAACTCAGCTTAGGTAAGCTTATCCAGCTAAATATGTAATAGTGGCAATTTTTTTTTCTCTTGAAAAATTGCGAGGCAAGCAGATCATTTAGAATTTGTTTAGTGGTACAAACTTGGCAAATTACATTCAGGATTGTGGGTTCAAATCTGAGGTCAGTCACTTCGTGCGTTATAATGTAAAAAAGTTGGGTCCGTAAGCACTCTGACCCTCCCAAACTCTCATTAACGGGGCTCAACTTGGAGATAATTATATTAACTAGCCAGTTGTGCCTTCAAATTTTTACGGAAGATTATTTTTTGAATGAATGGTCTTCACAATTATTCTCTTTTAAAGCCTCATAACAATGAGTAGGTCACCTATGGTAACAAAACATGAACCTTTGGAGTTCACTGTATAGGGATTTGAATTTGGTCTACTGTATGGCCTGTTGATGTGATTCTTTGTACCATGGATTCAGATTCAGACCACTAACGCTTCAACTTTTCAGCTGGTTTCATTCCTCTATTTACAAGTTTGAAAGGATATTCATACCATGTTCTTTGGGTGGGATTTAGGAATGAAAGGAGAGATAATATAGGGAAAGGCTGAGAGATTTAATTCCTAGATAGAAGATTCTGATTTTGTTTTAGTATTCTCTAGAGCCTGATAGTATTTTCTTTTCAATGACTGCATAGAAAGATTGATGGGGCCTGCAGTAGAGAGATGAATGGTGTTAAAAGCAAGAATGAGTTTTGCTAGATGATATTTGAGGATTAGTTCTAGTTGATAGCTATCCTCGACTCCTCGTTACAAGTCCTACATGTCAATAATGCATTGAGAAAGCTTCCTTACTGAGGTGCCTTTTGAAGTAGTGATTTTTTTGTAAGAAGCAAGCAGTAATTATAATCTCGTTAACATTACATCACAATAAATTCTAGATGCCTTGTCTTCTGACAACTCGAGAACTAGCATGTTGTGGAAGTTTTTACTTATTTATTTTAAACAGCCTCAGAAGGATATGTGCAAAACAAGAGTGAAAGTTTTGAAAAGAGAGATTAAAATACACAAAACAGCTACACGAAGACTAGAGTGAATTTTTTCAAATTTAAAATTTTTTGTTGCCTGCTAGCAGATGATTGGATCCATCGGTAGCGTAGCGAATCTTTATCTTTATCTTTTCTTTATTAGTTGAAGGTAACGTAAATGTTTTAAGGTTTGTAAATCATGACTCCTTTTCCTTTTCTGTTCTTATCCGTTGTTTTACATACTAAGAGATGAATTCTCAATATTGCCTGTCTTAGGAATGCTTGGAATCTTTTTCTCCTCATCTGTTTTCTTTTACTTGTCCTTCCTTTCTGACTGACGATAATATTAATTTGATCTTAAACAGTTGCTGCTGTCGCAAGTAGTCTCGAAGCATGGAAAATCTTAGAAGATTTAACCAATCACGTTGATCTTGTTCTAACGGAGGTAGTCATGCCGTGTCTTTCTGGCATTGGTCTCTTACGCAAGATTATGAGCCACCAAACTTGCAAGAATATTCCAGTGATTAGTGAGTATTGTTCATCTTTCCTCTATCGAAAGTTCTTTGTACAAGTCATACTCTTTTTCCTGAAATTTTGAACCATGGTACTTTTGACTGCTTTACCGGATGAGTTTTGTGTGCAGTGATGTCATCTAATGATTGTATGGGAATAGTCTTTAAGTCCTTGTCGAGGGGTGCAGTTGACTTTTTAGTGAAGCCAATCCGAAAGAATGAGTTGAAAAACCTATGGCAGCATGTTTGGAGAAAATGCCACAGTGTGAGTTCATATACTAATTCTAATTTGTATATTACTTTTTGTAGACCAGTTTCTGACTTAGATCACGTTAACACACTGTAGTAGCATGTAAAATTGGTTTGGTATCACACAGTTGGACTGGATAGGAACCGAGGATACTTTCAATTTTCTACGTTTTGTTTAGTGTTTGTGTTTTCATCAAGTACCATATTTCTACCGCCATGAACGCTGTTCCTGTTTGCATAACTTTCTCCTTTCATCAGTCTAGCGGCAGCGGAAGTGGGAGTGAAAGTGGTATCGGGACTCTAAAGTCTACAAGGTCTAAAAGTGTTGACGGGTCTGAGAATAACGCAGGAAGCAACGACGAGGACGATAATGAGAGCACTGCTTTGAATGTCAGGGATGAAAGCGAAAGGGGCAGTGGCACTCAGGTATTAATTTACCCCAAAAGACAATGAAAATTTGTCAAATGGTTTTTCTAATCTTCCACTACGTACAAATATACCTATAATACATTGATCCAGCTTACCGGTGACGGTAGCTCCATAAAAGATTCGTTAGTCATTGTTTGCTTTATCTTCAAGTTTGTGGAGCTTGATGTCTTGATAAAAAGCAAAGTTTTCGTAGTTTAGATTTGAGATGTTAGTACTTGTTAGTTGTAGACCTGTGTTATATTCTACTGTGAAGTAAAAGACAGCTCAGTACTTGAATATCGTGGGCCAATGTGGTGTTCAGTACCCTCACGTTTTGAATCGGCAGATGAACCCAATCATCGAGAAAAGACAGGGCAGGGTGCTATGGAGAGCCTCTATTTGACCTTGACTTGAGGGAAGAATGAATTACTGAAACATCTCTACCTGTTTTAGCGGCAGACACTAGGCAATCTTAAACTTCTTTAGAGAGGATATGAACCTTGTCGATGTCATCTATCTTCTGTCATGTAACACCACGAGGCATCTTTAAAAGCAATTCAAGACCGTATAGGTATGCGCTTACTAAAAACTGTCCTATACATAATGACATTCTCTTTCAGTAGTCGTCCTAAATTAGCATTCTACCATGGAGCTAAGCTTAGTTTCTCCTATAATGACCCGATTGACACTGTGTAGTTTTGTTTTTTCTGTTACATGGCAAAGCCGGAAGGAAATTGATGACCTTTAGGAGGATAACCATCCCGAATATGGAAGTAACTCTTGCCGTCTAGCTTGAAGAAATGCATAATAAGGCCACTCATCCTTTTGTAAATCTTCACAAAATCGAACCCTAACCCCTCTTGCAAAGCAGTCGTAGTTGTTTCACCAAAACATCTGTTACTTATCTCATGCACTTCAACCTTATGCTTCGGATTGTAGGTGAATTGCTTGGCTTGAGTTCAATTCACTATAAGCTGTCATTTAGATGTTTTAACTGCCTCATATCGAATAAATGATGCTGCAAACTATTGCACTGATTATGAGAATGATATAAAGGTGGTATATGAATTTTGGTAACAAGGTGAATGATGAAGTCCAGACTGGTTGATTGTCTCACAATAAAGCTACTAGTTAACTTTTCTATGCTAAGGCCTTCTCCTGTGCCTATTTTATTGGCATCACAGCATATCTCGGGAGCTCTTAAACAGTCAGATACTGGAGCAAATAGGATTTTGTTGTCGAAGTGCTGTAAAAGAGTAAAAGAAAAACATCTTATTTAGGTGTACACGGTGCTGGAAAAGCGCATGGATTTATGCTCTCCGATCTGTAACCTCTCTAGTAGTTCCATCTCTAAATTTCTTCGACTCTTTAGGCTCTTCAAAGCTATTTGTACAAGGATTTATTAGGTAATCTGGAGTTAATCACTCTCAACAATAAAATGCTGGCTGTCTCTCATTGCTGGTAATCGCGTAGCAAAATTAATTATTAATGGTTCCATACTCAGGCATCACGCTAACTGAGACTTCTTCTTTCTCCCAAGAGCTTGGATCAAATAGGTAAGGCGAAGTCATAGATCTGCTCAAAGTTGTGAGATTTGTTTGCACACCTTTGCCATGGAAAATTATTGGTATTTACGTTCTGATTCAGGCTTAATGTTTGTTTCACAGTGCCCAATTTTGTTGCATTCTGAACACTTTCTGGCAGGTATAAGTACTATCACCATGACCTTCCTTATACCCTGGTGCCTTGAGCCATAGCTACATCACATGATTTTTAAGTCTGTTAAGATCAACACAAGGCATTGTTGCGAGTGTTTAGCTGTTGTGCTTCCTAACCCATGGTAGTTTACATGGTGTCAGATGTCTCTGTTCTTAACTAGTTTATCACCGTTTTCTAAAACACATTACAAGAACTCTTATCAGTTATCATTTTAGCACGCTTCATGGCAGCAAATTCTCCAGATAATTATGTTCTCTTTCTTGGCTTTGGAAGTGATACACCCTCTTAGTAGTAAGAGTCTCACAGCAACTCTCCACATATTTTTCATGAACTTACTCATTACACAAATATACTTCCCGGCTGTTGCCTTTTACACTTTGCCAATTCGTTGCCTTACACCTTGAGCAATACTACCATTTTCTTGTTGCGATCCTGAGTAACTCTAGCATAAGAGGTGTTTGTAGTTTGCAACATCTTAGTGACTGAGCTCACCTGTCTGCTTCTGAACCAATCTAGAATTTCTGGATTGTGGAGGTTCAAACATCTTGTTATATTGCATACCATTATCATGCAGGCAACCAGCAATTTCCACTTTCAAACGACTCATGTCTCGATAAAAACTGGTAAAACTCTTCAGTATGCTCTGTACGATCTTCATTCCCCTTCCGTTGTTATGTCCCCTCAGTTGTACCCCTCAATCTTCACTTTGAGACTAACGTCCACTCAATTGTGATCAACTAATCGCTGTGAGAGAAGATTCATGCCACCACTTAATTCCTCCTTGTGAAACTTGTGAATTACTTTAGAATTGCTAGCTCGAGGTTCATCTGCTGCCTCCGATCGTCCTCGACAAGAAGGTTTATCTATTATGGTCAAATAGGGGTTCCATGAAAATTCATCCAATTGATATCAACAAATATTGGAGTTCTGTAGCACCCGACAATCATCCTTATCTTTAATTGAGATTGGTGCTGTAGCATCCTCTTCCCTTTATTTTTTTTGGGCAAATTCCAATTTACCGCCCTGTGGTATAGCTCTTGCACGCTTTACCTTCCTAACATTTAAAACTATGTAGATGACCCCCCTACGGGTGCTACCTTTACATCTGCATCGAAATTGACAGCACGTGTAAGACACAAATGAGGATGGAAGAAGCATTTTCCACCAAAATTGGTCATGTAAAAAAACAACAATGCCCTCATCAACCTCAAAGCAAACCATAACCCTAACCTAGCTCAAACCCTAAACAAGCAAGGGTAAACAAGTCTCTGTAGTTCTTCAGATACACTTTGAAATCAAGGGAATTCTCTAATTTTCATTTACATTCTCATTGTTTATTCGTTTCTCAATGACTAAAAACGGAAAAAATCTGATGTAATCATGCAGACTAAGAGTGGTTACAGGTCGGGAACTTGAGATAAACTAAGGGCATCTTCTTTGGCGGCATCTCGTTCCCAAAACCTGGTCATCTTCGTCTTCTCCATATGTGATTCTGAAACGCCAGAAGTGAAGCCCAATAGAAACCAGAATAACCAAATATACCAAAGCCTATTTTGTAATCACTTGGTTGTGATTCAACTCGTTATGTTAAGGGTTCGTATATATATGCTTGTAGCTAGCTGCTTGTGATTTGTGAGGGTAACGCTTTGTACATCCAACCCTCATGCACTGGATGTACCTATTTGCGCACACTCAAATATGTGTTTACTTACCTATACTTATGTTGAATGGATAGACCATATAATAGATTACTTGACTATCTATGGAGACTGGAGTCAACTTAGACGTGTATATACTTCTCAGCTGCTCTTGCAGTCATGCTAATGTATGCTCCAGCAATATTCATGGAGATTGGAGCCAATTTAAGTGACTGGCTGAACTATTTTCTTGTATCACAGAGTTCTTGGACAAAACGGGCAGTAGAATTTGAGGGCCCCCAACCCATGTTACCATGGGATCAACTTGGAGATCCTCCTGATGGTACTTGTGCCCAGGTTACCCATTCGAGAGCTGAAGCATTTGGCAACAAGTGGGGGGTATCCACGACTGCCACACGAGCTTACCATGGACAGGTTGCTGAACATGGTATGCATATTTTTGCTTTTATATTAAGTGCTAAGAAGCACGGACGTGATCCTGACACAGCATTCTCAAAAAATGGGGACACAAACACGACAAAAAGCATAAATATAGGAATTTAGTTGTTCCATATCATATTGTATCTGCAAACTGCCACAACATTAGTTATGGTTTGTATTTCTTCCCCTCTAGTTTCTAAATATCATAAATTAAATTGAGTTTTTTAATTTCCGATTCTTACCTTTTACATTCAAATGTTATAGTTTAAAAACTAAAATAAGTTTTGTGAGTAATGAATTGACCCCTACCGTGACCCATGTATGTCTAACTTGTGGAAATATGCTTGCCCCTGCTTAAAGTTAAGAAAATTAGACATGGCGTGCCCCGTACATGTCCTGCCGTGTCCCCGACGTATCTAACATGTGTATGGCGACCAGTTAGGCATGTCGGTTCTCTAGAGGTTAACTGCCATCCTAGTTACTAGATCCCGCAGTTTTCCTTCCTTTGTGGTAAATCTTCTTGTGTTTCACCTCCCAGATTATGTTGCTATGGGAGAAAACTTGGAGATAGGGTTCTCCAGAAATCCAGATTTACAACTTGAAGAACATGGCAAAAAAGCCTCAGCAACTACACCAGGGACTGAAAAGGACACATTTCCTGACTTGGGATTAAAAAAAGATGGCAAAAAATTAGATAAAGAAATACTGGAGTTCAACAGTGAGACATCGAATGAGGAATTGAGGAAAGAAACTGCCGATCTTATTGGTGGCATGACCCACTGTACTAATTCCGATATGGAAACTGCAGTCCCAAATGACAACATTAAAGACAAGACCATCTACAACACTAAGGAAATACCTTCCCTTGAGCTCAGTTTGAAGAGACAGAGGGATGATGGAGAAATTGGGGCTTCACAAGAACGAAATGTTCTAAGACATTCAGATCTCTCAGCCTTCTCGAGGTATGTGCACTAACCTACAGAACATTACATCACCTCTGATCAAAATCCACAGGTTGAACATGAATTTTTGGTCTCATTACTCCGTAGGTACAACAACACTAGTTCAACTACTAATCAGGCTCCGGCAGGGAACGTAGGCAGCTGTTCTCCATTCAGTAATAGCTCAGAAGCTGTAAAAATGCAATCGATACATTATCTCCAGTCTAATTCAAATGGCTCCCGTATTCAGCACTCAAATGGCAGTAGCAATAACAATGATATGGGCTCCACCACTAATAACGCTTTTACCAAACCAGAAGCCTCCAGTGAGAAGCCAATTCCCCAGTCTGCAGTCAATATCCATCACCATTCTGCCTTTCAACCAGTTCATAATAGCCATTTATCTTCCCTTCAATCTGTTGGACCCAGTAAAACTGATGCTCCAACAGTCAACACGGTTTCGGCACAAGCAAGGGGAAAACACTCACCGGTCCAAGTTCAGCACCACCATCACCATCACCATCATCACCACCACCATGTCCGTGACCCACAACAGCAACAACAGCAGAAGTCGGCTAACCATGATGATTTGTCTGTGAAGGCTCCCCATTGTGGGCCATCCCATTTTTCAAGCATGCCAAATGAAGGCAATGCTGCAAATTACAGTTTGAATGGAAGTGCTTCAGGAAGTAACAATGGGGAAAATGGTAGCAGCACTGCTGCAGTTACCGAAGAAGCAAACATGCCGACTGATAATAATGGATTAGCCGGAAATTGTGGAGCTGGTGGTGGTGGTGGAAGTGCAAGTGGAAGCAGGAGTGGGATGGATCAAAACCGTTATGCACAGAGAGAAGCTGCTTTAAACAAATTTCGCCAAAAGAGAAAAGAAAGGTGCTTCGGTAAAAAGGTAAGTGGTATTTGATTGTGTTTTGACAATTATGATAGCAACTGAATATTGCTTATCACACCGTACTTCAGAAAGACTAGTTAACTGCGAGTTTGATTCATGTGGCATTTCAATGTATATTACTATTTTATTACCCAAATAAACGCCATTGGGAAGTGGACAAGTGCTGTCCACAGGCATAGTAATTTCATATAAACAGAAGAATTTTACATTGTTTTCTTCTTCATCCCTATGCTTAATCATGGAAACAATAAGATTGACATAATAGTTTTGCCTTGCCACGCTTTGCAGGTGCGATACCAAAGCAGGAAGAAATTGGCAGAACAGAGACCGCGTGTCCGAGGACAATTTGTGCGACAGGTAGTGCACGAACACAAAAGCACCAAGGATAAAGATTGCTAACCCGGCCCTTCACCCTGCTGGTACATTTGTAATGTGTATATGAAAATTAGACTATCAATTAATTTAGACCAGATAATCAGGGTATGTTGGGGTGAAGGAGAAAG